>MTQE01002208.1:32066239-32101963 GCA_014337955.1 Aspidoscelis marmoratus
CAAAACGTTTTGAATTCGAGATAACTATGCCATGAAGACGCGCCCAGAAATTAGAAACGAGGCCACAACAACAGCACCCACAGTACTCTGTGTAGCCTTGGAGCAGCAGAGGCAGTAACAGGGAAGCAGCTTTCTTAATGTCTCCACTTAGGTGATCCCTTGGCTTGGTCTTAAGCCAACCTGCTAGGAATCTGCATGAATTTTTATTTGTATTCAATTCATATCCAATCATATGCAAGAGAATTCATATTTTTTTGAATAAAACCCTTTGAATGTTGTAGGGTTTGAATTTGTGTTCCAAACGAATTCAATCCGATGTTAGAAACAAATTTCATACGAATCCCATGTGAAATCAATGTAGAGAATGATGTAGCCACAGAGAAGGCAAATGCCATCTTAGAATAGATAGACAACTTTGACAAAGTTCCTAAGGACTGTGTTCACTGCCACCAGGAAACAACAGGTCCACATGCTATATTGGTCTTCTGGCAGCAACTGGAGTTCAAAGGATAGCTACTTAGATATTTTTAGTCTACAAAAGAGAACCCGTAAGGAGGGTATGATAATTGTTTTCAGATATCTGAGGGCACTGTGGGGGGGACTAGTCTTCCTTCTCTGATAGGGCAGAACTAGAACCAAGAGAATGGAACTTCAAAACACACCAGACTAGGAAGATCAGTGGAATGGTTTGCTTCACAGAGTATATGGCTGTATTCACACTGAAGGCCAGTAGCTCAGACCACAGTGGAAAACTCCAGTCCAAGTCAGTTCCTGGAGTGGCACAAGGCCATCTGCATTTGAACATCCTATTCCTGCACAGGTCGTAAAGCTCACACCAGCTTTGGAGGTGGTTTGGGGGACCTCTGAAATAGGTCCCCTGTAGTACGCTGGACCACAAAATGGATCTCTCGGGGTATATCAAACCACCAAAATGGGTCCCGCATGATATACCAAACCATGAAGGCAAGCTGTCTACAAGTCACCATGGTCCCACATACCACCCCCAATTAGCTTATATACCTTGAAAAAGGGGTGTGCCATTAGATGAGGCCAAGATGCCATTTTGAGTCTCCTAGCCCAAACTACTCTCCATCCTGTGTGGGTAGAGGAGGAGGAGAGGTTTCTCTATTCTGCCCTAGGGTGCAGACCATGGTCTGGTGTACCACCCAGTGTGGAAAGATCCTATGTTCTCTTTCACTGGAGGTCTTCAAGAAGAGGTTAGATAGTTACAGTGGTACCTTGACATACGAGTTTAATTCGTTCCGTAACCTTGCTCTTATGTCAAAGCGCTCATATCTCAAAGCAATTTTCCCATTAATCCATTCCAGCTCCCAAAACACTACCTCAGTTGTTTTTGTTATGTACTGTACTGTATTTACATACTTGTATCTCAAATCTTGCTCTCATCTCAAAGCAAAATATCACTCGCTTGGGGGCTTGTATCTCAAAACACTTGTATGTCAGGGCACTTGTATGTCGAGGTACCACTGTATCTGTTAGGGATGATCTAGTGAATCCTGCACTGAGCAAGGGGTTGGACCTGTGGTTTCTAAGGGCCTTTCAAACTATGATTCTACAAGTCTCGCTTTAATTTATATTATTTTGTTTGCAACATGTATATGCTTCTTGATCACAATGTGGTCCCATAGCAGTTTAGAGGGTTTATAGTAATTTATAGGATTGAATAAGAAACAGTAAAATTCAGGGCCTTCCAGATGAGCTGGCATGGTGGAGTGACCTCTCAAGAGGAGCTCATGCACATGAGAAATATTCAGCAGCAGAGTGGCAGTGAGGAAGTCATTTCCAGCCATTGAGATTTTTCTGGATATGGAGAGAGATCACCCACTTGTACTTTTTGCTGCTCCTTGTGAGTAGACTGCAGAGTCCCTGTGGTTGATCATGAATATTGCCCACTTGTTTAAGCAAGTCCCCCAAGGGGCAATAAATCTGTAAAACCCTCACTTTCTTAAACTATTCTGAAGAGAAGACTCTCTTTTTGGCAATTTAACTATACCTCAGGTGAGTTGTTCCCTTTTGGTATTGAAGAAACAGAGAAGGAAGAACTTATTTAAAAAGATCGTATTTTATATTAACTGCGGAAAGTTTAACAAGAACTTGATGTAACAAAGTTAAAAATGGATAAGGGCAACTGTAAAGCTCTTTTTTAACTAAAAAGGAAAAGGTTCAATGTTTCATTTGTGACAAATCTGCTTCAGAGTTAATAGAACTGTCTAGACACAGAGACCAAAGCTGCAATCGTGTATGGTGAATGGGGCACCTTCTTAGCGAATTTGAGGTGGGGGCACCAAACATTTTATCCCTGCATGTGCCTTACCCTGCCTCCAAGTCTTGGAAGCGTCATCACTTCTTCAGATGGAAAATCTTTAGACTGGAGGTGACTTATTCTTCAAGTCACATTGGGAGGAGACAGTGGACGGAAACGTAGCCAACTGGAGCCTGGAAACAAATGCTGCTGGCCAGCAAACAATCAGGTCTCTGAAAAATCAGACCTGTAGCAGCCAGGCAGTGGTGAGCATTTGTTACTAGGGAGGTGTTGCCAGGCACTTGAAGCAGGAGTTTGAGTGGCAGGCCCTTTTTCATCCTCAGAAAGAGCATAGGAAAAGCTCCCGTTTTGCTCACACCCTAAGATAGTGGTGAAGTGCTTTATTTCAAGAGGAAGTGTTTGTTTGGAGCAAATGTTACAGTAAGAACATACGACTAATAATAGTAACATTATATCATTAAATCTATCGAAAAAGAACTGGGACTAAATTTTGGTGCATGCAGAAAAGCAATGTGTAGAGGGTCTTTTACTTTAACTTAGGAAAGTTGGCTTCTTTCTCATCTCTGAAAAATTAAATGTCACCCAAAAATATTGCCTAAAAATGCAGAAATCAGAAGAGGCTTATCAGAACTTTCTTTTAAAAATTCAGCTTTAAGTAAGAGCATGATGCTACAATTCACAGATGTGAGAACTGAAAGGCCAAGAATGAAGGCGCAGCTAAAGAAGGGTCTTAAAATGAGCTTAAAGAAACACAGAACAAAAGGTTAGAGGTATAAAACAAGCCCAGGATAATGTGGAAAAACAAGGGAATGAAATCTGAGATTACAAATGAAAAGATGGGGAAAGATTTAGATAATCTGATATTATTACAACAGAGGGGGAAATAATTGAGATTCAAGGCAATTTTGGAGGAACCTGAAGAAGATATTAGAGAAAAATTACTAAGATTTCAGCATAATTTCCTATTAGAATATTGCACAAGAAGGAGACGGTTGTTGTTGTTTTTTACAGAAAAACTAAAGCTGAGAAAGGATCTACTTCAATGGAATAGACTGGAAGGAGCAACTTTTGCTTTCAGTCAACTTAGGTTTTCGCTAAACCTTGTACAAAAAGCAAAAGAGTGGCTGAACAAATTTGAAAAAGAGATGGAAAAATTTCTAAGGGAAGTGGAAGTGATAGATGGACCTGTTCCAATACTGCAACAGATAATAAAGGATTCTAAAGACCAATATGCAATTTTAAAACCAGAACCATCTCTTTGGGGCTTTATGGATCTATTATTGTACACAACTACAGCCATGAGATTGCTATATGCATAAGGATGGAAGAATTCAGTGTTACTCACCATGGAAGATTGACTAGTGAAATTGATGGACTTAGCAGAAATGATAAATTATGAATGTTCAGGGGAGAATATTGGTGTTAGGTTTTTTAAAAAATGGAAATACATTATACTTTTTTAGTAAAGAAAAAATGAAAATGATCTATTGACTTTAGGACTCGATGATTAGTAAGTTTGAACTACTAAAAGAAGTGAAGCAGTATTATTTAGAGGAAAGTATAATTAAGGAATTTGTATTTAATTGTCAAAAGGAAGAGCAGAAGTTACTTTTCTTTCTTGAATTTTCTTACTGCTTTCTCTATATTTTACCTGTAATATATCTTAAATCTCTAACAAAAAAGACAGTAAAATTTGGATGTATAACAAAAAATTCATAAAAAATAAGCTACACTTCATAGATCGAAACCTCCAGTACACACCCAGCATTTCTTCAGTATTTCCTTCCCTATTATATCGTATGCCTGATTGAAGAGGTAGGTCGGCTTTCATGCAGCAGTAACATCTGATAGGGTTCCCGCTTCTCATGTGTCCCAAGAAAGACATTCTCAAAATGGAGGGCAATCACAGAGAAATCCAATTCTTTTGAGGTCCTTTGAGGTATTTACTCTCAACCAATAAAAAAATATTGAGACCTGCTAGATGCCCCCTGCTAGAATGCAGCATCTGCCTTGTACAGAGCTTTGAGTGAGCTATGGCAAACAAAACAAAACAAAACAAAACAGGCACTGGGTCCCATCTTTCCAGCCTGCGAGTGAATAGCACATGGGCTGTGCACTCGTATACCAGGTAATGTGCCACTTCTGGGTACCCATACAGAAAAGCACAAGTCAACAACTTCAAAGTTCCTGCCCTCTAGTTCCTCACTAGACCTTCTGGAGTGGACTAGTGCATGAGGAAAGGCCCTCAGATGTGTCTCCAATACATTCATTTTAATCATGGGGAATAGTTTGCCTATAGAAATCACCAAGGATCTCAGCCTTTTCAATCCCTCTGTGAAGATCAGACTGACCATTTAATCCACCATTTGCACGATCTTTTTGCTTGCCATACCCTATGGCCTGGCTATACCTAGGTTTTAACATACTTTCACTCCACATCACCTAAATGATGAGGCTTTTTTCTTCTTCCGATCAGAAAGTGATTTTTGCCCCTAAAGTGGCTTAAAGGCTTTGGTGTGTTGCTCAAAAACATTTTGGGTGAAAACAAAAGACAAAAAGAGATAGCCAATCACATTGCTTTGGTGGAAGGAGGAAATGGGCTGCCCACTTAGGTCAGAGTGTGGTTGACTATGCAGGACAATGCACGTGCTGGAAAGAAATGGACACACTAACAACTCTGAATGGAAATTTTCTAGAATATTCTTAGAACATAAGGGGAACCCTGCTGGATCAGGCCATAGCCCATTTTATCCAGCATCCAGTCCCATATGGTGGTCCACCAATTACGTATGGGTATTTCAAGCATAAGACAAAGGCAACTTTAATCTGTTCTCAACTCCCTACAAATAGCCTTGAGAGACATCCTGCCTGTCTCTCCAACCTGGAAACAGCATTAGTAGCTAGGCATCAATTCTTGGCTCAGAGCGGTTCAGGAATATTGTTTGTAGCTGGGCCCAGAATATTATTGCGTATAGTCTTGTTCTCCAAGGCGTGAGTCATCTTGTTGATAAGCCACACCTGGTATTTTCTAAACTGGTGCACTTCATGGATAACAATGTGGAAATATCGTCTCTGTTGTCCACACTTTGGGGTGTATATTTGATTTAGGCCTGCACTTTGAGAACCACTATATATAGCCTGCCTTGTACCACATGAAATGATTCATCCCTCAAGCCTTGCTCCATCTTTTCTGACTGGAAGCCTCTCTCCACCATCTCAGGCATGGAAGTGTTTTAACTGCCTGCTATCTTTGGCTGTTGGTTACTTACTTATTTCGCTATATTTGGATATCTATTCTGGAATATCCAAATATAGCAGCATAAATAACCAACATCTGGATGCAGCAATGCCAAGAACAGTATCTGTGACCTTCAACCCACAAAAGAGGTGCTCTGCCATTGAGAAATGGCTTTTCTGTTTTTCCTCGTAGATCTTCATAGCTGGATCAGACAAGAAAACACAAATGGGAGAGAACAAGCCCTTCCTCCAATCTCACTTATTAGTGAGTTAGTGATTTCTAGTAGGTGAAATGACTCAGCATTGGTCAGAAGTATCTGGTAGATTGGAATCAGTTCATTTCTCCAGATCAGACTATTGAGGAGAAGGGACAAGGTAAGCTATGTCCTTAACCTGTGTGTTTAATATAGGCGGGGATGCCTTTGTTTAAAGTTGTTTGCATGTATTATGCATTCTTCTTTCTCTTTACTTCATGCCTCCCAGCTGCACAGCTCCCCTGCCAGCTAGATGAATAATGAAGCTGAACTTTTGGTTAGAGATATTTTCCTTTATGATGCCTTCCACAGTTAGTATGGATTAATTTACTTTAATCTCCCCCATCCAGTTGCCAGTTTGGTTTGTGTGAATGAAGCCACTTCAGATGTGCTGGGTTTAAATTCATTTTGAATTTGCTTCGAGTTCCTGCAGCCACCAGTCACGCTTCCAAATCTGCTCCAAAGGCACAAAAGCTTCCATTTCACTTGCCAGTATAGCCAATATTCAATGCGAATGAATGTATCGTTGCCAGATTTTCCATAATAACAATGTTCTGGTATATTGTCTCATATCCTGGGACTACACAGATAGGGTGACTTTCCCAATATAGTTCCAAGAGAATTGTAGGTTTTAACTCGTGTCTGGTGGTAATAGTGTCTTACCATACAGGGGTGACAACTAGATAATACATGTGAAATGTGTAGAATTACTCCAATCACATTATTACTGATTAGTTATTGACTTCATTTATTAGATTTCTGGTTAAAATTATACAGTGGGCATTATACAATGAGAGCAAAAACTGATGTTAAGGCACAATAAGCAAATATGAAACCAGCTATTAAACCACTCCAATAAAGCAACAGACCATATGAAACAGTAAGGACAAATGCCAAGGGCCAAGGGCCAAAACAGACACAGAAAATTCAGAACGTTACTCAAAGAGTCTCCACTGATGTGCAGATACATGAGGAAGTATGATTATGAGTATAACTAATAGTATTAGTAAAGATTTCCAGAGCCCCAAGAGAAAGGGAACAGCCCCGCTTCCTCCACCATAATGAAATATGCATATGTAACTAGATGAGTACCTTTTTTTTTCCAGGAAAAAATGTGAGGCCTTCATCTTACTCTCCACAGTTCATGAAGGCAACAACTTGCAGCTGAAGTGCATTTCCCATCCCTCTGATGAGCCAAAAACAACCTGAGGACTATTTGCACTACAGCAGGTAGTTAACAATTAGGGAACTTCTGGGAAGGGCATCCACACTTGCAGGAAGCTGCTACAGCTTCTAGCTGCCCCCTGCCTTCCCAGAAGTTCCCTAATCATGCTCCACACCTTTACTACTAACCTTAACTAACTACTTACCTGGTGCATCCAGGCAGTGGCCATTCACACCTCTTTTGGTGCTCCAGGGTCATCTGAGGCGCTGCCCAAGCACACTGGCACCTCAGACAACTATAGACACGACTGCACATGGACAGAACATCAGCGTCGTCATGGTGACAGCGCTGATGCACACACAGTTGCGAAGGGTGCCACAGACAAAATGGCAGCGCCCAGAAGAGGACTGGCCCCCAGATCGGTCACAAGTGAGTGACCAATCACATGGGGCTTCCTCTGTTAGTGACTAGCACTTGCACTACGTTGGATCATCACGCTCCTTTCTCATCCAACGGATGGGAAGGGGGGTGCGAAAATGCCGCTGAGCTATAATTAGATCTCAGTGCAATAATTAGGATCCAAGAGAAAGATGCAACTCATCCATCTGACTCGCTTCTGTGACATTGGAACAATGTTTTAGCAGGGCTATAGCTGCACATAGAGAAAGAGATGACCCTGGGGAGGCCAGAGGGCATTTCCACCCAATGCAATTGCTTGCCTTGTGCCTTCAACCTGTCCTAGGGGTACCAAAAGAGCACCCTGCTGAAAGACTGGGATGATGGGCTCTAGTAATGGGGTCAGCATGTGCCACGTATTACTGGGTACCTCTTTCCCAAGGCAGATTTACCCAGTGCACATGGTACAGATGCTACAGAAGACCTGGTTTTGGCCATGGTTTGTGTGTCATATCCTGGGAAACAGGCAATATCGTTTGAGTGATGCCTGGGTAAGGCAGGAACTGCTACCATGAAGCTCGTGCCTTGTGAGGAAGTCTAATGATGTTTCAAGCAGGAGCAATACACTTTTTTAAAAAATGGAGATTTCTGTACCTAACTCCATCAAGGATGTGTATTTAATTCAGCCATCTAGATTTTTCTCATATAAAATATGCTCCATCTTGCTTTCAGCAAGGGAAATGATATTTTTTCATAAACTTTTAAATTATTGTACATACATTTATTATTTTTCCTCAACCATCTGTGCAACATGATGCCTAAGGTATACTGGATCACTGGATAGCTGGATCAAGAGAGGCATACTGGATCACTGTGGTTTGGTATACCATGGCTGCCCCTTTTTGGCCAGACACACAGAAACATAAGTGCACCATTTCTGTGCATGTGACCAAAAGGACCTCAGTGGGCCAGCATGGCATAAGATAGCCTATGACTATCTAGAACAGCGGTTCTCAACCTTCCTAATGCCACGACCCCTTAATGGAGTTCCTCATGTTGTGGGGACCCCCAACCACGGGAGTAGAGCAGCTGGGCAGTGGGAGGGAAGGGCGGCGGGAGACTTGTCGTGACCCCTCTGAAAGGGTGGTTCGACCCCCAAAGGGGTCCCAACCCCCAGGTTGAGAACCACTGATTCTAGAAAGAGTCTGTGATACTGAAGAAGTTTAAGCCCTCCAAAACACCAAAATGCTAGGCATAACTATTGGGTGTGAGCATTGACTTTTTCTTTTTAACAGGTGAGGTTGCTGTACTGTATTTAAAAAGATCATTAGAAGGTTTTGAGATTTAGAAGATCTTCACACCCATTTATTTTCCTGAACCCATACAGCAAGGACTTCCACAAGGCCGCTATTCAGGCAAACAAGGCCTCTAAAAGGTAACAGATTACTGTTTGGAGGTGTCACCACAAAACTGCAATTTCCCTGCTTGTTATTGCTTTTTAACCTGTGACAACTTTGTTAAAGAACAGTCTAGAGTGAAAAGGAAGGTGAGATGACACACTTAGGCCCTGTAATAATGGGACAGCTATCAGCTGGTCATGTCTGCCAAGGTTTTTGTTTTAATCTTTGGAAGGGGAAAAAAGCTCTTCTTCTCCTGGGCAACCTTACAAGCAATAATTATCAGGTAAAGCATTCCCTGCCATGGAAATAAAGGTAATAGAAAATTATGTATGTTTAACAGATGCATGCCAAGCTGCTATTAAAGCGACAGGGGAACTAAAAAGGTGGCTACATAGAAAGGGTTTTTCCCCAGCGTTTCTCATCTGCTCAGAGAATACAAATGTGCCTATAAGTATCATACTATGAAAGTATCATACTATGAAAGTGCAAAGAGCCTGGTAGGATCCTGCTAAAGTTTATCATGGGAGCAACAACAGAGACGAAGGACTGAGATAAGCAAAATGACTGACTGAATGAATTGCAGTTGTTTTATTTACATCCAGTTCTTAGACCAGGAGAAAGAGAACGAGGAAATCAGTTGCTGGCCATTAAGCCAGCAGAGACTGCTGTTCCATACAGAAGACTGCCACCACTGCCAGCAATCGCGTGACACCAAGGGAAAATGTTGATCCAAATATGTGTGCACACAACACATGCATAGGTTAAAAGCATAGTTTTTTTAACATAGTGTTTAGCCTGAAACTGATGCCGCTCTCAGCATCTCAAAACCTGCCTGGGACCAGTGCTTAAGGCACTGCATCTTTTGGATGAAGAAATCCAGAAGCAGCAAACAAGTGGCTACATCCAGACACATTTATACTGCTCAGTGGAACGTGCAGTCGCGATCAAGGCATCAGACACGACGATTGCTGGATTGTTGTGTTGTATTATCCGATCAGGACTGCACACTTACCTAATGGACACTCGCTGTGCAGTATGAACAAAATCCGGAGTTTCCCTCCAGTGCAGGCAGAAAGTGAGAACAGCAAGATGAGAGCAGGAAGCGCAGCTCAGATTTGATTGGCTGCCTCAGCCCGTGTGATGGCATGGGCCGACTCAGCTCTCGCAGCTCTGATTGGAAAGCTGCATTTTGAGTCAGGGCACCCAGTCGTCGCTGCGCAGTAAGTATGCTGTGCTTTGACTTTTAACTGTGGATTTATTCCGCTAGTCTGGAGGCAGCCCATAAAACCTGCCTGGGACCACTGCTGAAGGACAGTATTCAGAAATCCAGAAGCAACAAACCAGTATCACACTCATCCATCCTCAGGTCTAGTCCAGTGTATTTCATGCCCAAGGCAGAAGAAGATCCAAATGACATCCTCTGGGTAGAAGTAATAGCAGCAAGCAGAGGCTCTGTGCTGTTCCTTCAAAGTGTCCCAGACCTTCTATAGGGGACATCCACCTTTGTCAGCTTCTGAGTCAGCCTCTTATTTCTCTTTCCCACACCCTTTATTATGCTCTTTGATTTCCCCTGCTGGCTGCTCACCCATATGAGGCCAGAGTGACTCCGAGGCCACTGCTGCTTGTGTAGTCAGCATGACCGACATCCTATTGTCAGCCTGGGGGAAGGGGGTGGGGTAGGAGTCCTGGGGGAAAGGTCCCTGCTTTCTCCAGGGACACCTCCCACACCTGCTTTGGCATTGCATTGCAGCACACAGAGCCAGCTGCTAGGTGGCTATGTCCTTGGAGACAGTCAGACGGTTTTGTTTCATCTTGTTTTTTAAACTTTCCAAGACAAGCTCGCTACCAAGTAAAAGTCAAGAGAATTGCTGATCCCTTTCTTTTGTTGCCACCCTGTCCCATGCCTGTCCATCAGCTGTCTGCAAATGTCTGCCGCTTTATGTAATATTTAGATAGAGAGCTTCTGCTATATGAATATTAACTATCAGGCATAGCCTTTAAGTAGGGCTGGGTGCTTGTGTATCTCTTCACCTCCCTCTATATGATCAGACTTCAAGATTGCCTCTGCCGCTTCTCCAAACCGGTTGCTGTTTGTTATCTGCCCTCCACTGAAATGATTCTCTCGCCTTGGGCCCACTTCATGGGCAAGCTGGTCTGGCAGTACCCTGACCCCTGGCTAGAATCAGGCGGTCAGCTGGATTGCCAAGATTTAAGAGCTACAAACTGACACTTTGTTTTCCTCTGTCTAATGCACTAGGTAAACGAAAGCAGTATTGCACTGAACATTTTGCAGATGCATCTAGGAAGGTAGGACATAGAAGTCTATAGCTGGAATGCACAGCAAGCCTCAGTTGGTTATCGAAGCCACTCATGTGCAAAATACAAATTTTCTCAAACTTTAGTGAAGTGGGTGAAAGAAGAACCAAAATTCGTACTTCTCCAAGGCTTACAAAGCCCTTTGGTCAGTTCTGTTTTCTTAAGGCTAACTGGAAAGCATTCAGAGCAGATTGTACCTCTAAGGCAGAAGACATGATCCCTTTAAGTCGAACTCAGCTCCTGGTGATTGCAAGAACGTTTCCATGAAGCTTCCTGGATAAGGACGCAGAATGGATTTGCTGTTGCTTTCTTCAAGACATATTGCCAAGAACTGAAGTTGGAATCTTCGCCACCACTGGGCTATCAAGATGGAAAGAACCATAATCCTGTAGCACCAAGATCCCATTAAGATCAGTGGGAATTAGCCCAACATTAATTTTGAAACACATCACTTAAAGAATTCAACTGGAGTCTTAAAAACGTTGACAATCGTCAGGAAAATGTAGGGCTCATTCAGACAACAATTAGGTCACGTGCAACATATATTCGGGTTCGATTAAAAAGGAGGAAACCATCAATTTAGATTATGACTAGGGGTGTGTCCCGAGCTGTCGGGGCATGAACGTCACACCTGATGCCCAATACTGTGCAGTGGTGGCGCACTACGCTGCTGCTACTTCAAATTTACCTACTGTAGAACTGTGAACACTCGCTCCACAGTATCAGGTAAATTCAAATGTTCCCGCCAGACTGGACAGGACGGTGAGAACAACCAACGAGAACTGAGCCTGCAGTGCAGCTACCCTTGGCTGCCCCATCCCACATGACGCACGCCTCACAACGCACACCATGGAAGTGTTGTAGCTTTCTCTGAGAAAACTGTAGGGAGGCTGCTAAAATGCAGACAGCGCATTGTGGCTTTGCAGGAGGTAAGCTGCGCTTTTTCCTCTAAAAGCGGATTTTATTACGCTAATCTGGATATTACCTATATTTTCACAACCATGCATTTGAATTTGCTACACATATAAGTATGTGAATGTGTACACATTTTCAGTCACAATAAAAGAGATTTAGAAGACTCAAGGTGATTTCCTAATTGGGCAAAGGTAAAGATTCACTCAAGGCAATCCTGAATGACCTGGTAACACATGATACATTCATGCAGTTTGCTTGGCAATAATACACAAGTGGTTTGCCATTGCCCTCTCCTAGGGGGATGCTAGGGATTAGAACTGGAACCCTGTGCAGGTAACAGCAGATGCTCTGCTACTGAATTATGCCAGCTCCTGATTTCTAACTATCCAACAATTAATGTCTGAAGTATGTCAGAGAAGCCTTGAACAGTGTTGCTTGTCCAAAACGCAAACAATTAACATTTTCCTACCAGGTCACCCCCTGGGTCTGTCTCAGAGGATCACTATTTATCAGTGCTGCCCCAGAATCATTTCACTGAGAGGATTAAGCAAAGGGCAACATGCCTTTAAGCAGCTTTCCTGTAAAGCCATTTTTATTTTTTGCACTTATATGGTGATCTAGATGCCTCATCTCCCACAGTAAATTCAGACCCAGATTCTCATGTAGGTTAGGAAGCTGCTTCGTGCCATCTGCCCCTCAGAGGTGGAGCAAAAGGATGCTCACTCCTTGAACCAATGCTAGAGTGAAATGCAAGGAATGGGTGAGCAGTTTCAGAACAGTTTCCCTAAAGTGACACCAGTTATCGACATCAAAATTTCCAAGGAGTTGAGTTCCTGAACTCTAAAATGAAAGAAAGACAGCAAAGCCATTGCTGCTATTGAGAAGAGTTTTTAAGGAGCAGAACTGAATGGCAGTAAAGTAGTGGATGGAGCATTAAAGAAAATGCAGGTCAGTGGTTTATCTAGAGCTGGCAGATCTGGATTCAGTAACGGACAAGACATTCACTTCTAATTGATTAAGAACTGCTACAGGAACCCTTCTTAGACATGTATTTTAGCAGGATCTTTAAGTACTTCTGGTTAGATTTGACTGATAACAGATCAGAGCTGATCCTGGGGGAAGGGGGGAACAACGACAACAAATTGGCTGATTTTAATACAAAGTTTTTCTTTATTGATACTTAAAAGGCACAAAATAAATAACTTTATTACACAGCTAGCAGCAACAGCATTCAAAGCTGGGCAGATTAGTCAAACGGCAAAGCAACTTGAAGAATGGGATTCCCCAAATAACTAAGCAGTAACTTGAAGCAAGAGGGAACGTTTTCACTGCTGCGTTCCCATGCAATAATAAGTCTGCTGAAAATCTTCTTTTGCCACGGAGCAGTCCCATGCACGGCTTTAATCCGGGTTTCCAGCGCCGCTAATGAGGAAAATCCGCTTTTAAAAAATACCTGTTTAAAGCAGTACTTTCTGGAAGACGTGGGTTTTCAGTGCAACATTTTCTATGGCATCGCTCAGTGGCAAAAGGGGCAGAGATTCTCTCCCAGGTGGGAATTGCCGGCCGGAGAGATCATCTTTCTCTCTCTCTCTGTCTCTCTTTTGCCTGTCATCCAGCCAGCGATCTATGCAAACAGCGATCTAGGCAGGCATTTTCTCTTTGCTGTTTAGGATATGTGTACCATGATGAGGATGCCACACCTTCCTTCATCTGAAATGGGACTCTGTCCTGAGTGCAAAGTTCTGTTGCTGTAAATGGTCTCTGATACCATTCAGTCCAGATCCCAGGATTCTGGTACACATGTGCATTCATGAGGGGTTTGCACGAATGCAATTTTTGGCATTTGCTTTGTAATGAATCCAACATTTGAATATTTGTATTTGTACAAATGTGCAATTTCGAATGTTCGGACATTCAATTCAATACAAATGCATTTGTATGCATTAGTTTGAATATTTGATACGTATGGATGCATATCAAATGATATGCACCCCATACATATCCCATATGCATCCATACGGATATGCGCGGGATGCGTACATCTCCATACCATCATACAAATGTCCAAACTATTTGTTCAAATGTCCAAAACATTCATTTTCCTATGAATACTAAAGTATGAATGTCTGGACATTCAATTCACATATGAATGTCCAAATTGATGCAAATAGTATGAAGATTCGTGCACATTTATATGCCCACAAATTCCTAGAAAAATTGATGCATTTAACATTCTTTTCCAGATGTTACATGAGGAGATCTTGTAGATACTTCCATGAAGAAGCACTCAAAATTCTTTGTGCAGCTACTTTTCCCTCTGCACTTGTGCCGTCCCTCTAGAAAAGTACGGTTGTGATCATATATAGCAAAAAGGGTGCCTCAGACACCCCCCCCCACAGAGAGTGTGTGGCCGTTGTGTCCCTGACCCTTCTCTAATCCATCTTTTCTTGCACTGACTGGTGTGTGAACAATCCCATCCTCAAAGCCAGGATCCATGCCTATCCACTGGGTGGACATTCTTCATCTGACAAGTAATGCACTTGTGTGTGTATATGCTGCTCTGAATGCCTCTATCTAAGGAGGGCTACCAAAGTAAATAACCCAACCCTACCCTCCCTGCTTCCTTTCCTTGGCATTCTTTGCCTGCAGAGGAGCAGGATTCAGGCACCTCCTTGCAAGAGGCATCTAAGCAGCCCAATTTGAGGGTGTCCAAAATACAAAGCTTAGATCCTGTGTTGAAGCCACTGCAGCTGCTCTGTTCTTAACTTGTGAAATTGCTCTTTGACAGATGGAACAAGTAGAGAGCATGAACTGCATGAGGTGACCTATAACGAGAGAAGAGCATGAAGGAATGGTCATCCTTGCATTTCAGCATCCTTATCCTAGTCCTGCTTCTCTGCATTGGGGGTAGAGGGCAGAATGCAGTTTAATGAGCTGAGTGAAGAGCTATATGCATTGCAACAGTGGTACATTACTTGGGGACAGGACAGACTGGGAGGGGCTGCCACAGGAGGATGGGGATTGTAGTTCCAGAACATCTGGAGGGCTTCAAGTTGAGCAGCCTCCAATGCAGAAGCAGCAAGACAAGAAATCGTGGGGTGTACTGAAAGTCTCGTAGCCTTTGGACCTGAGATCTGCCACAAGCAGGCAGCCTGACCACCACATAAATGAAACAGATGAGGGGGAGGGAGGAGGAATTCAGCAGAAGAAGGTTTTTGTTGATACCTTTAATATTCTAATCAAATAAAAATGCTGCAGATGCAGTTTGCTGATCCGTGTGCACACTGTATCTTTTATTAGACAGACACACTGCAAAAACAGATGAGGCCACTAAAACAGAAGCAGGACAGTGGAACAAAACTGGAATATGTGGCAATCTTCAGTCCCTGCCTATTTAGTTCTTGGAGGGTGCCTGGGCATCAGAAAATCTTTTCATTGGCTAACAAGTACATTTAAAGTTGCAAATAGATTTGGATAGGTTTTAGATTTTCCAGCAGAGTAGTGTAAATGTGGCAACCTTTCCCAAAATAAGAACAAGGTTTCTTGTCTGGCCTTAAAAATATATTTTTAAAATTAAAAACAGATTAAACTGCACATGTGTGTATGCACAAACCCACTTATTAATTTTATTTGTTATTAGCATTTATAGCTCCTCATCAACTGATATTTCTATGTTGTTCAGAGAAATGTTTCTTTAACCAAATTAATCTCTGCAAGGGTGTTTAACCTTTCTTTTCTTTCCCCTAGAAATTAAAGCTATCAACAAGTTCAATCAGACAAAACAAACCACAATCAGTTCAAGGGCTGACACTTAGGGTGTATCCAGACACCATAAGGAGACTTGTACTTTAATGAAATTTGATGTTTCCCCATAGTGGTACAAAGGACACCACTAGCCTTCTGGGGCTTCTGCTGACACAGCATTGGGTCATACATCTGGGAACTTGCTGCTCCGCCCCATTTCCTGTGTTCTTTGCATGCCACGGGAAGTTCCTGGGTAGGTAGATGGGTGTGACTCAGTGCTGTGTGGCAGCATGTCCTACCAGGTGCCGGTAAATCCAGCATCATGCCAAAGCTTCTCAGGAAGTGGGAATCTCTCCAACTTCCTGAAATCTATTCTTCAGCAGATTATATAGATAGAACCCAACATGGCACCAGGGATACCTACTGACCCTGTCACAAAGCTGTCACTCTTAAACCAGTGGTAGCTCATGGGACCCCTCTGGGAATGCTGTAGGGGAGAAACACAACTCTAAAAGAAAACCTTTGTCTCCCAGATTCACATTTTTATCCCCTGTGGCTCAACACACAGTTGGGGAGACTAAAAAGGGGAGACTCGTTTCACCCTCGCTCTCCTCAAGGGAATTCTCCACAAACCACTGCTGGATTTGGCCAATTGTGATGCATAAAAACCTGTGTTGCGAAGACCTTCACAGAGTTTCATCACAAAGTATCACATCTGAATCAGGTGACTGGATGAAGTCCCTTACAGGTGACTGGAGGCAGTAATTCTCTGGATGGGAAACAATGCATTGAAGCCAAATCCAGACAAGACAGAGGTGCTGTGTGTCATGGGATCTTGAGTCCATGAAATTGGGGGGCACCCTGTCTTCAATGGGGTTGTAATGTCCTGGAAGGGGCAGGTGCATAACCTGGGGATGCTCCTGAACTCCGCGCTGACACTTGAGGCTCAGGTAGACGTAGTGGCCAAGAGTGCTTACTTTCAGCTATCCCTGGTTCACCAGCCACAGTCCCTTCTAGACAGATAATCTGACCACAGTTATCCATGCTCTGGCAACCTCCAGACTGGACTACTGCAATATAAAGTGATACACAGGGCTACCTTTGAAGACATTTTGGAAGCTGCAGCTGGTGTAGAATGCAGAAATTAAATCACTGTCCAGATATTCATGCCAGTCTTGAAAAAGATACATTGGCTACCAATTCACAATCAAATCCAATTTAATGCCTTCTCCCATATTGACCTGTCCTTGCCTTAAGATCTTCAGGGGTGGTCCTTCAGATTGTAATGCCATCTCCAGTAGGCATGGGGACCCAGAACAGGGCCTTCTCTGTAGTAGTAGTCCCAGACTATAGGGTCAGGCATCTTCACTATATACATTCAGTAGGTTAGCGGAGGTGCATTTATTTATCCCAGCCTTTATATAATTATTGCAGCTGACTCTGAGACCTTTGGGTATAGGATGGGATAAAAATCTAAATATATAAATGAAATAATGCTAAAATAATATCTGGAGGCAATATGGCACACTTACCTTGGTCTGGTTGGTCCCTGGGTGGAGCTGCATAAATGCTACTTTGGATTCCACGGCAGAAGAATGGGGTGGGGGGTGGGGGTTAAGAAAAGAATCACTTTTTTCTCCCAGAACACTGAACATAGGAATGTTGCTTATGATACATTAGATTATCTCACATTTGCTTCTAGCAAAAAGGATTAACAGATCTTTATATGTTGATGTCCAGGGCATCCTGCCTAAAGAGGTGCTGAGCACACCCCCCCCCCCACGGCAGATAATTTTTCTTGGCTCCCTGCAGCTCTCCCAAGAAAGGCCACAAGTGCAGATGGTGCCCCCCCTCCAAACGCATAGGAATCAGGGCCGTGCCCCCATGCCCTTCCTCTTGTCAGGCCTGGCTACAAACACTTCTGGCTACATACCCATCTGTGTGTGTGCCCACTGGAAGAAGCTACGTCACCCTCAAAACATGCCAGCTCTCTTACAAATTATTGCTTGCCTCTTGCCAAAAAAACATTATGCTAGGAAGTTTATATTATAAACATACAAATTATAACTAAATGCAGCCTTGCTTAAGCAAATAAAATTTAAGTGTATTGTAATACATTTGTAAGTTTATAAGAGTGAGTGACTGCCATGCTTTGCTGAGGTGGTCTTCCTTTCCCATTCCTTTTCTGATGACCTTTATATCCTTCCTTCTCTAATTCCTCATCCTCCCCCTGAAACTAGCCTAACCTTTATTTTGAAGTATCACTGATTCCAACAGGACATATTAAAAGGCCTACCAAGTGTGACTTCATGCCAAGCAGATATGTTTGTGGAAAGGGTGTAATTTTCAAGTTTACCTTTAATGTTTTCAGAGTTTATTCATTCTCATTATAACCCTTCAGTGTTAGAATTCACTAACAGGCTGAATTGCCATATGGACGCCAGGCTTGGGTTCCGCTGCTTGTAACAGGCATATAGAAATTCTGCTAAAAATTCTCTCTTCTTCCCAGCCAAACTCTGACCTGGGGCCCATATGGCAACTTTATTAATGAAAAACGTCAAGGTGACTTGCCTGGGCATGCCGAAGGAATCCACTTCTGTAAATTATCCAGAATTTGAATACTAGGACTTGTAGGCCTAAGTCGCCTCTTAGTATGCTGAACAGGTCTTTCATAGTTTTCGCTCATCTTTCAGAAAAACAGAAAACACACTTGTTTCCATAGGAGTTTAAATCCACAAAGAATGTTCATTCAAGGTTGGGAGACATCTAATTGTAGATGCAACAATTCTGCAGGGGGAAATTGGTCAGGTGGTCCCATGCATAGGTGTGTTACTATGGAATACCTGCATATTGTGGTACACACCTTCAGGACACAGTTCAGGGTTGCACATCTGAGCTGCAGCAAAATATCATTCACTATTATTTCTCTAGAAATAGACAGGCTCAGAAAAAAGGTAGAACATAGTGATAAGACACTGAAATATGGTATGTATCTATATATGTTTATGATCTCATTCTGTTTGAAGTTTGAACACCTGCTCACCCACCCACCCATTTCCAAAGGGAAAATGCAAAGGATATTGCAATATAATACTCCATGTGCCTTGAAGAGTGAGATCGCAAATTGTGGTGTTTGTTGAGGACAAATGTTTAAGTGGAATTTTCAAGGCCCAGCTTAATGTGATTTTAAGGCAGCTAGTAAAGATGATTAAACACCTCGCTTCACTAATTGTAATTCCTTAAAAATAAATGCATTTTTTTAAAAAAAAATGAATCCGTGGGTTATGCCTGTGAACTATAGTATGCTAAGAGCAGAAAGAGCACCAGGAGGGATATAAAGAGAACAGAGGCCTTTAGAATGAAATGATGGCTGGGTTTTGTTTTATTGATAAGAAATCTCCTTTTCTTCTTCCCCAACAAAGCATGGAATGAGGAGAAAGAGCAAAGTCTCAGACGCTTGAGAGCAAGACATCCTGACACTGTCAAGAACAAAGTTTAAACCCTCATGTCCACAGAGATATCAGTAGAGCCTTGAAGAAATTGAAAGCTGGGGGCTTTCCTGCAGAAGGAGAGTGCTGATTTTCTATCCCCCTCCCTAAGTTTAGAATTCGCCCTCCCCCACCCAGTCCTCAGCTTGGAATTTGCCCTCAAGAGGATGATGTGGTTTGTTTGTTTGTTTGTTTGTTGGCTAAAGGAAAGATGCAAAACCTGGAGCTGCCAGACACAGCATCCTTCTGCTGTCCTGGCCAGTGAAGCCTCCTGCAGTTTCCTGCTCTCTCTGGCAGACAAGGGTGGACACGTCCTGGCTGAGTCCTCTGGCCTTTCTCCTACCCAGCAAGCCAAATCTTCTAGTAAGAGGAGGAAAGAGGAGAAGCAGCCGCCAGCAATCACTGTAGGGGAGGCTAGGCTGATGAGACCGGAGAGGAAAGTGGAACTTTGTAGATGAAGTGATGCAGACTTGAATGGGAGATGCAGTTGAGTGGGAGATGCAGTTGAGTTGACTCAGGTCAACTGAGTTTCAGAACGAGTGGGTGGAGGCTCCAGGGCACATGAGAGCCGTTGGAGAACATTTCCAGGGAGCAAAAGGAACGGTCAACGTGGTGCTCTCTTAAGGGTGTGAAAAGGGCAAATCAGCTCCAGTGAGCCACAAGAGTTTCAGCAGAACAAGCATCCTACACGTAACACGTAGCCTTTTGGCCTCATCGTGACCCAGTCCGGCGCACAGGCCAGCAAGGAAAATGCAGGCTAGGAATATAGAAAAGAAGCTGTTGGACGCCAAATATATTGGAGCTGGGTTTTCCCTCTCTCCTTCTCCCCTATACATAGATCACTTATATAAAAAGAAACCCTAAACTGCTAACTGCCAAAATCTCAATATTCTAGCCATGAACACCCGAGGCATGCCTATGAACAGCTAAAGGCTGGTTTTCAAAGTAAGATCCAGGTGCATGAGGATTTTCTTACTATTTATCTATTCAAGGGCCCATACCTGATCTGTTAATGGAGAGAGGGTCTTCCTTTTCCCACGCCCTTCTTTCTAGAAAACTCTGGTCAAAGCAGTAAACAGGTCATGCAGTAAGCAGGCCAGTGTGATGCAATTGGCCTTCGGAGCAAACCTGATTTGGGGCTGCGAGAGCAAGGCAGTGCAATTGGCGTTCAAGAGAAACTACCCCGTGCGGACAGGAAACACGCACTATTTAACTATATCACACGCACAGTGCATAAATTAAGTAACGTTATATAACGTCGTCTCTGCTCCCATGCTCTGCTATCCTTAGTCACACGAGTCTCTTACCAGACACAGAGTGAATCCTTCTGTGCAGATGGCGGATGATGTCTGTAATTACGGGTGCGCGCACACGTGTTTAAGGGAAAGGGCCTTGTGTGTGAACGAAGGGTGCCAGGCTCGCAGCGTCTGTCTGTACCGGTGACGGGACAGACCCGGGCAATTTGAACTGGAGATCGCGGTGCTCGGACTTTTCTTACCTCGTGAAATCAAAACAGTTCAACGCGCAATGGATCCCGGGCTTGTTTGTCAGAAATGCCCCCTGCGCAAGGGAAACGAAGGAGGGACGGATAGCTAGGGCTCGCTGCTGTGCCATGCGGATGCAACAACAATGTGTTAGCACGCACGCACACACGCGCGCGCGCGCACACACACACACAAAGGGTCTTTCAGGCACGCAGCAACCCTTGCCAAGGGAGCCGGCTACTCATCGCCGTGGGTCGGCCGTTTCCTCCCGCTGCAACCTTTGTTTTTTGCTTTTGTCTTTGGCAGGGCGCGTGAGAGTTGCGCGCTCTCGGCTGCTTCGCTTTCGCAGCCAAATCCGAAACCCAAGAGGGCTTCGATCGAGCCCTTTTCACCGGGCCCGGGGGGTGGGGGTGGCGGGGAGATCATCCCAGGCGCGCGCAACAAGGGTGCCACGACGAGCCCGTCGAAGGCGCACCGACGAGGGACAGGCTGGGGGTCTTGGCCGGCCTCTCCCTGCTTGGCGCGCTCCACGCGTCCGCCGTGTAATTAGGCAGCGCTCCGTCGCCCCCCCCCTCCCCCGTCCCCGATCGTGGCAGAGGTCAGGCCCGCTTTCCAAGGCGGCAGGAGCCGGGGAGGCCTGGAGCGCCGCAGAGAGGCGAGGCGGAGTGCGGTGCACGATCGGTGGGAGAGCCAGAGGGGAGCGGCGGCGCTTTCGGGGGAGACCGACCGCCCGGTGCCTACGGGGACCTTCCCTGCTGCTGCTGCTGCTCTCGCCGTCGCCGCTGCCTCGTTTGGGCCTCCCGGATTCCTGGAAGCCTCTAGGCGCTTGCTGGGAGCGCCGGGTCGATCCATCCAAGCGGTTAGATCGGCCCAGCCTGATCCCCACAGACGCGCCCGCTTTCCCTCTTCTCCGTTTTCCGGGTGCATTTTCCCCCACCCGTCCTTGGAAATATAAACCGATCTCGCCTCGGCATCTTCTGACGCTCCGAGCTTTGATTTGCAAAGGAAGGACCAGAAAAAATTACGTTAAAAACAACAACAACAACAACAACAAGAATCGAAAGCCACAGGCTCACTCCTTCCTCGCCAAAGCGTCGTTATTGCCTGTGCGCGCATAGGAAGGAGGAGCGCGTGGATCCGAACCGTGTGGATTGTGAAATAAATGCCCAGAAAAGTGATATTCACATGAAAATAATTGCCACGGCGAGGAGAACAGACTGAGCAGCGCCTATTGAGGGAGGGCGCCTCTCTGGCTTTCCTAGGACAGCTTTAAGTTCTCGGCATAGGCCTTGGGGTTTCGAGGCAGAAAAGTTCCGTTTTTGGTTTTTCAAGGCTTCCCCTTTTAAAATTCCCTTCCTTTTTCTCCTCCCAAGGATCAGTAGGATACCCTAAGAAAGAAAGAAAGAAAGAAAGAAAGAAAGAAAGAAAGAAAGAAAGAAAGGGGGGATCCACATAAGCAGTCGATCATTTCGCCTTCTGCTAGATTTTTTCCTTTTAAAAGCTGCAACATTCCCGACTAGTAAGAAATGAAGTTTAAAAAAAAATGGAGCTTTTCTAGGACAAAATTATATTATAGACAGAACGTGGATTAAACCTGAGAGGAATCGTAATCCACTTTTAGCAAGTTATTTATTCACACACAAATAAATAAAGCAACTGTCGGAATGGTTTCCAAAACGTTGGGGAAAAAAATTCCAACTGGCTATTTTTAAAATGCCACTAAATCCGACCTCCGGAACGGGAGCCGAGAAAGGGACGTCTCGTACCCGCCGTTTCGCCGGGAAGAGACGCAGATCGATGGCCCGGCCGCTTTCGGGAGGTTCTGACTCCGTTTCTTTGCTCCTGCAGGGATTCCCGTGCCAATTGGCTCCCTCGCCTCTCTTTTGCGCAACTCCTTGTGCGTTGTTTGTGCCCCTGACTCTCCAAGGCCCCCCGGATTTTTTTTCTTCTACCCACCCCACCCCACCCTCGGCTTCTCTTCTTACTTTAAAAATTATATATCTTCATGTCACAACCGTTTTCCCTTTAAAAGCACAAACATCCAATTTGGCTCAGCGTAATAAAATCAGTCGGAGATCCTTAAACGCTACCATTCCGCTGAATTAAGTTGTGAAATCTAATCTATTATATCCATAAAGGAGAATGCTTTCATTGTAAATTCAGGTTATAAAGAAAACTCTACCTGGAGCAGCCAAGGCTTTCCCCCTCCCCTCGCCCCCGTTCGGATTTGCTACTTGATGGCTTATCAAATTACTTCCAAACGCCGGTCTCCCCTTTTTCCCTATCTCGTTGGAACCGAAATTAAATGTGGCAAGACGTCCCTTTTAACAGCACGAAAAGGTCATAAACCGGCAACAACAACACAGGAAAGAATCAGGCGCGCAAAATTATTCCAGGCCTTGGCGACGGAGGTTCTGTTATTAATTTGGACCCCCGAATCTCTCCGCGCAGGGATGTCCACCCACAACAAAGGCAGGATGCGAGTCAGCGTCACGCTTGGGGGGAACCGGAGCCCGTCGTGACGCTGCCGCGTCGCAGAGACACGTGTAAGCTGGAAGGCTTCAGCCTTCGTGGCTGGAATCCTAACGGGGAACGAGCAAAGGCGATCCGGGGGCGGGGGGGGATCCACTGCCTGGAGTGACAGGGACCCATCCACGTTTAGATTTCGGTTGGGAATCCTTAAGCCGAGCCTGTTTTTAATCTGTAATATTCTAACTACCGAGAGGCTGCGAGCGGAGACTGAGAAAAAAATATATAATATAATAATACTCATAAAGCAGACCCGAAGTTTAGCTAATGTGGAGAAGGGGGGGAGGAGGGGGGAGCTTTGGGATGCGGCTTTTGTCAGATCTTGGAAGAAAGATTTATGAATGTGTGGCTAATGTCCCCAGTGTTATATCCTCCTAAAGCCCTGCCCGATTTCCTAGTCTAATCTTTTATTTCCATCTAATTATTATTTTTTCCCTGCCACTTCTAGCTGGAGTCTAAAAAGAAAAATGGGGGAGGGGGTAGGAAGAGAGAATGGGGGAGCGGAAAGCGATTTGAACTCTCCAAAACCTCCCGCGTGTCTCTGGCTACAGCGCTGGAAATCTGTCCGGCGTCAGGAGCCAGCAAGGATTTCTAGGTGCGGACGCCGAAAATGCAGCGAATAGGCGGTGCGCGCGTCCCGAGGTGAAACTCAAAATTTCACCAAGAATGCCGAGGTCGTAGGGGACGCGGACAAAGACAGCGGTTAAGGCATTAACCTCGATGCAGCATGCAAGGCGAAATCGCATTAACTAGGACTATGTTGCAAAAGCGGGATCTCGCCCAGGATACTCACGCTGGAAACATTTTGCAAAACAATTCCTCGGAAAAAAAGAGCTCAGGAAGCCCCGTTCACAGTAAAATATTTCCGGCGCAAATTGGACGTCCCTTAGCATTCATATAGTTTAACTCAGATTAATGGCGAAAAAGATGCACACACACAAAAAAAAAGAGGGGAAACAGGGTTATTTGTTTTATCTGTAGCTGATGGCAATGAAGGCTTTAGGTAGAGAAATGCCATTTCACGTTTGGACAGAAACAACAACAAAAATAGAATTTTAGTTAAAATTCCTCTCTGGCACTGGATAAAAAAACATTTTGTGGAGGTAGGGGAGATTTTTTCCCCCCCTTTCAAATATAAAGTATATCTAATGCAAGCAAAGTCTACTTGGAAGTAAACACCAGTGAGTTCAGAGCAATTCACTTCCAAATAACTCCGGTTAATATTTCTAGCCTTAGAAATGGCCAAAAGGATAATAAAAGAGAAAGTGCAAGGAGGAGAGGTAAAACACATGGCAGCCAGAACAAAATTAAATTATGGTCTGGTTTTAAATTCAGGGAATAGGCATCCAAACTAAAGGAGGAGCAATAATTAAGTTGCAGTGAATTAAGAGAAATAAAAGTTGCAGACTTATTGGGTACACAAATCTATTATAAAAATATATTCTGCCTTCAGAGAAACTTACAGCACTCTGAAATTGTGTTTTCTTTTTAAAATGGAGTGTTTAATTTAGCGAAAGCTGAAGGGGCTTTATATATTTCAAGTGCAAAAAGTCTAGTCAATTCTGGTATTTAAATATAAATAATCTGGCCAAGCATATATGTATAAAATATTTTGACACATCAGTCTTTTTTTATGTTATAATTTCGTATTAATATTTTACTCCTGCACTACCTTCCTCATTTACATAAAATCTTGAATCGGTATACCTTATTTCAAAATGGGAATAAATTCAGACAGGATTTCCGATGCTTTCAATAATCTATCTTTAAAATGGCAGGATTACACAGTTAGGACTGGCCTGCATATGTATTTGACACAAAATACTCTTTAGACAGACATTTTTATTAATAATCATTTGGAAGGAAATATAAAATGTGGTGGGCATTTTTCAAAGGTCAACACATATTCTGCATCTGAAACATTTTGTATAAAATTATAAACATTTAAGAAGAAAAATGGAAACACCTTTTCTGTGAGGATTCCTCATAACCAGAAAAAAAAATTGTCCTATTTTTCCCCACAGTAATAATTTGTTATCAACCTCAAAATGATTCCTTTTAAATTCAGAAAATCTAGGATATCTAAAAGCTATCAACGCTTTTGTGCAAACAGTTGTTCACTGAATTATCCTTTCCCCATAATTTAATAAAAAATATTCAATAGAGGATATTTTACATTTTTCATTAACACTATTCTAATGTAGGGTAAGGCTTTTTGTTTCAAAAACATAAGATCTAAACTAAAATTGCATCTGATATATTTTATATTATTTCATAATCTGCATGTAAAAAAACAACAAATTCAGGGGCAATTTTTACTATTTATTTATGCCTCTAATACATAAAACAAAGTATTATCGTGTTGGAAAAATAATGAAAATTATCTATTTAGAAATAATGTCAACTATTGTTAACATTCAAAAAATACGAGTCACCATGTAATTTAAAAAAAAAGAACAGATATCTATTACCATTATCAAGACTATTCCGACATTACTATGGATACAGGCTGCGAAATTCTATTTTGCCACTTTAGTAATCTTACACCTGAACATAATCTTGAAATGATTCGATATATAATTCTGTTCTAAACGTCTGCAATTTCGCCGGACACCCTATAATATAGGATTTTTCATGTTTGTTTTTTAAAAATGAGGACCAATTAAGATTTAGCTTGCTGCTTTATCTCTAAACAATACACTGCTCTGTTTTAACCCTCTTCTTTTTAAAAGAAGATACTGAAAAAGGCACGGTGACCATCAGGGAGAACTGGAAAGAGAAACCGTCGAGGGGGAAAAAATAAGCTACATACCTGCAAATCCAGACAGCCAGACCCTTTCCCCTAAGAGTTATTAACACAAAGAGGGACTGGGCGATGGAGAGAAAATGATGCCCATGGCGTTTTGGGTTCTCCCACCTCCACCCCTTGTCTCCCCTTCCCCACCCCGCCCGCCCCGTGAAACATAAAAATTCAACACGGATTCTCTCCGCAAGCCTCAAGCAGGCAGGCTTGGTTCCTCGTTGGATATTGCCTCCGGCCAAAATATTTTACAACCTCAGCTGGGAGGTGGAGGCGAGCAGAGTAAGCAGCGGCATATATAATGATATGCGAGCCGTCGCCATTCCCATCGCCACCACGTGTTTTTTGGGGCCCCCCTCGTGCATCCGGGTCTCTCGCTCGCTCGCTCTTTTAAGTTTCTCCATGGCTCTCGGCGCAGGCAGTGCGTCCCTTCCGTCCCCGTCGGTGGGCGTCGAGAGGGCTTCGCCTTAGACGGCACCGGCGTCGATTCCCCCCATGCCGCGCCTTTCCGAGCGGCAGCCTGGCGGGGCAGATCGAAGGTCCTGGGTCGCCTGTGCAGCCGCACGTGTCCCTCGGCTCGGGGAAGGGGAGCGGACGGACCGACGGCGGATTTCCTCTAGCGTTGGCAAGGCGTGGAAACTCTGGCAAGTGGACGGCGCGGGCTCGCTCGCTCGCTCCTGCCGAGCCTTGGGAAGACGCACCACCGCCACCCCTGCATGCATGTTCGCACCACAACCCCAGGCAGCAGCAGCAGCAGTCGCAGGATCGAAGGGGGCGCTGCCGCTCGCCAGCCAGCCAGCCAGGCTCTCCTAGGCAAAGGACTCCCCGCCCGAAGGTCCACCGACGTCGCTGCCTCCACTCCCCCAAAATAAAATTATTTCGAGGCACCGTCTCCTCTGCCGGCGCTTCCCTCCGCCTCCTGCTCATCGCCGGGCGCGCCTTGTGGCAAGAGGCTGCGCACCCCTCCGTCCTCCGGCTCTTCCTTCTCCTCCTCCGCAGCCACCTCTCCTCCCGTCCCCTCCGTCCTCCCTTACCCCACCACTGCCCCTCCCCCCTCCGGCCCTCACCCTCCTCCTCCTCCCCCCCCTTTCCCTCCCGTCCGTGGTCTCTCTCTCCTCCGGCAGCCACCACCACCACCACCGTCGGCTTGGGTGCCCGCTGCGCTGCGGAGCTCCGGCTCCATACCTGCTAGTTCGGGGCCGAGAAGAGCGAGCGAGCGCGTTGCGTTGCGTTGCGTTGCGTGGAAGGCGTGGACGCCCGCAATAGCGCACCATAAATAACGATCTGCATTGGAGGCGGCCCGAGCGAGCGTCTTCGCTGCCCGGCTCCGCTCCAGGTCTCACCCCCAGGGAGAACGGAGCGAGCGCAGAAGGCGCGGAGCTGCTCGGGGGAAGGAGCGCCCGGGGCGGGAGAATCGGGGGGGGGGAGAGAAGGGGGGGGAGAGAAGGGGGGGAGGGAGGGCCTCCTGCACTTCCCCCTCCCCCACGCCTGCAGATTTAATCAATGGGAACTCCAGCGCCGCGCAGCAGACTTAAGGACGGCCGAGGGGGCTTCCTTTGCCCTCTCGACGGCTTGCGAACGGTGGCCCCTGCGGCGGGACCCGCCTCGCGCCTCTTGCCGGATCCCTTCCCCGTCCCCGATGAGAACGGCCCCGCACTGTGCCCGGGGGCTCCCCGGAGGTGCGTCTGCGGCGTGTCGGGGCCACCTTAAAACCGCAGCATCGACGGCAGCCTCCTTTCTCACCCGGAGCGGCGCTCGGCCAATGAGCGCGACGCGCCTCGCCTCCCTTCGCTGACTCCGCTTCTTTGTTTGCAGAAGGAGGGGATCGCTCCAATCTGGTACAAGGGGAGGCCCAGCCGCCGGGGGCTCGCGAGCCAATCGCCGACGGGCGAGCGGGCGGGCGCGCAGGGCTGCCTGTGCGTGCGTGTGCTTGCTGGAGAAACCCCAGTCTGCACGGGGGATGCCCTTCTCCTGAGAAAGCCCCAAGCCTCCCGCTCCCTGCTTATTTATACTGCCCTTTCAAACTCAACTCATCCAAAGAGCTATTAGGCTGTCTGTCTGTCTAGGGCAATAATGTTTGAACAGGCCTTCCAATCTGTGACCGCTTAAACGAGGCCCGTTTCGAGGGAAGGCGCGTGATTGATATTTCAAATGTGCCTCTTAAAAGGGGCCACACCGTCGGGTTACGAAAGCGATGCGGGCCGAGCTTGGGTCTGTTTTATAGCTGGCCTCTCTGGGGTGACCTTCTGGCCTTGGGCTAACCCCCCTGGCTGGAACCGAAAAGAAAGGAACACCACCCGGCCTTTCTACCCTATTTAGGGTGTTGTCAGCTCAAAATCAATCCGGTTCAGGAAAATAAGAACTTAAGAGAGTTGTTAACATTTCTACGGCAATCTGTTCTTTCCGTCTGAGAGGTGAGGAGCGTGCACCATCACCTGTTTTTAGGACATCCAAACCAGCTAATGGTTTTCAAGAGCAGATTTCCCTGGGTGTGAATGGTGCCGGAGAGAGTGAGAACCTCTTTTTGAGTATATGTGGACAGAACTAAGTATAGGCTGCTAACTTGCCTATCGAGTTTAGATAATAAAGACATCAGGTATCTAAATACGGGGTTGATTGCAACATGTTAATTTTCATAGGATCGGTTTATACTTTCCGTGACGCAAAGATCACTCTAACAGCCTAATGTCTGATCCCCCCTGCAGGGACTTCAAAATGAATTGTGTGAGGTTTCCTCAAAGGTTCGTGTGTGCATCCTACAAATATATGCCCTGTGCGTAAGTTGAGTGACATTTGCACAAACGCCCGCAAATCCCAGAATCGCCCTGTCAAAGTTCTGTCCTACGAAATTTGCAATATGGTAAACATGAAAGAACAATCAAGTGATCTTCACACCCATAGAGGGCCTTTATGAATGAGATCTTGTATTTCTACCATGTCTGTTTTCTGCTCTGCGTCCCAAGGGAAACATGCATGTGATTCCAGGTGCTGACCAGACCCCCTAGTCCAGTTATTGCCCAGGAAAATAGTTGTTTTCAAGTGCCAGCAGGCCATATCCGAGCTGTGTGTTTTCTTTTTCCTAAGTAAAAAAAAAAAAAGTGACGAGGACTCTTCAAAAATGTAATTTTTCTTTCAGAAGGTACAGCACTGAACACATGCAGTTGGGTGCAGACAAAAGCGTATAATAAATGAATAGATGGAACATTTTAGCTCATTATATTTCCAGAAAAAAAATTTAAAATGAAAAAGCAGACTCTGTATTTTGGGATGAGCGTTGGGGTGAATTTGGAGATTGTATGCAAAAGGAGTCCATCCGGGGACTAGCCCTTTGCTAGTGGAGGTGGATGTCCCAGTGTTGACTGGGGTTAGGAAACCCTTCATATTTGCCAAAAAGCATGAGATCACCAGGCCCCAATAGAGCCAGAGTTAAGTAATTTATTGCAGATTAATATACCTACTGTAGCTTGGGCCAATCACCTTATTATGCTCATTCAACAACTAAGAGAGAGGCACCCATAGGTCAGTTGCAAGTATTCAGAGTACAGAGACTTTCCCCAAAGAGCAAATTTTGCGGTGTCATTAAAGATGAGCAAATTGTCAATTACTGGATTTGGCTTACTTTTTTACAAGTGGGGGAGGTGGCCATTTGAATTTCTGCCTCAGGCTCTAGAATGTCTTGGGCTTTGCTGGCTGCACTTGCTTAACATCTGCTACAGCCTGTATTGCTGCTGCCTGTATGCATGTTACATATCACTGACTGTACATTCTAAAGTCCACACACAGCAGCTGCCTTTCATTTTAGAAATTAAACACTGGAAGCATCAAGACTGGGAAAACAATTCCAGACACTTTGTCACTCAGGAGCTTAACTGTTGGCTGATGGTGCCTAGGCATTTAAATCTTTTCTCAGTTAGGAACTGGACTGAAATCTAAATATCTGATGCTCAGCCATTGGAATTTGAAATATTTTCCCAGCCCTGAAAAGTGCTAGTATCACTACATTCTAAAATGTGCCATTTGAGCTTCCATAGGCATTCGTATAACTCCTGAGTCCTGTCTAGGCCTTGCCCCCAGACTATAGTAGAACATTGCAAAATGGTTAAGGCCAGCGCTTTAGGGATATGAAGGGAGGGGGCCATTTGGTACTGTCTCTTTGGCTCCATCCAGTTGGGGCTTTAATGGCAGAACTATGGTGGGATTGCCAGACAGATTTGTGGCAACCTTACCATAGCTCTGCTATATCCCCCCAACAAATCCCACTATAGCCTATTTCAGAGACCCCCAAATGCTGATGGTGTTTTTTCCCTACAGCATACCATGTGGAGGGAGCCACCATTCTGCATGCGACCGCCACACATGTGCAGGAACTGAAAAAGTGGCAACCGTGCACTTTCAGGTATTTTGCATACACAAAATGCCTGGATGTGCCCACTACTACAACATGCACAGACCGGTGCCAGCTCCCATGCTATCTAACCACCAAGCAATTATTCCGGAGGGGCTATACACCAGAATATCACTTGTTAGTGAGATATTTGGTCATCATCTGGAGCTGGCCTTTGTCAATATCTCAGCATACCTCAGGCTTAGCTTGCTGGGGAGGGATTAGTGCTTCAAACTTCTCCCTCACTACATGGCTCTTTTATTTCAACAGCCAGCCTTATCAGGACTGTATTTTCAGGATTGCGCTGATAAGCCATTGCAGAACTTAACAAACTGAAATACCACCCGGCATCTACCATGTATTTATCTAAACAGAGCATATTTACGTGTCTTAGCTGCTGGGTTTTTTATTTTTCTTGGTAAATAAGTCACTAAACACATCCTGACTGATGACTGGAAATGAATAGAGTTTCAAACTCAGTAATTTACTTCTCAGGCTTTTGGGCTGCTTATCATGAAGAAGGAAACTGTTTTTTTTTTTTAAGCTTACAGTTATAAGCAGGTACCCAGATTCATTTTGCTTTGCTTTTCTACTATTTTCTCTCCATCATTTCTTTCTCTTTTCAACGCATTTCTAGAATAATGTTATGATCTTTGGGTTGGGCACATCAACTTCACAACCAACCCTACCCAGAGTATTTGTATGTGGAATGATTCTTACAGATAATTAAACAGATCCTGTTTGACAAACCCCACCCTTACCTTTATTTGTTGTGTCTATTGGGGGGTGTTGTTATGAGTAAAAGAACACCTGCAGGAATAAAAGTCCACTAAGCCAACAGGGGCCAGAATGGAATACAGAACAGCAGAGTGTTTTAACAGAGTAATGTTCACATTGTTCACTCCAAGGACTGAGGAAAGCTGACAACTGTTATTGCAAAGGCTCACTCTGCATAGGCTGCATACATCTGATTGACTAGTTTGATTGAAGGGCCAGTGTCTGAACTTCTTCAGTTTCATAATCATTTGTACATATATACCTATTAACAGTATTGCAAATCATGCATTTGATGGACTCTTGTCCATGAAATTCTATGCCATACTATACACATATCTTCATTTTTTCAGGCAGTGCATTTCCTCACTTCTGAAAGTATCTCAGGAATCATTCATAGCAATGACCCATTTTGGCAAAAGCCACCCAGAATGCAGCCTATTCTTGAAGCTTTTTAAATATGAGGAAACACAGTGGAATCAATGCCAAAGCAGGCATTTTCTGCATCTGTTTCAGAAATTGCTCTAGACTCATATATTCCCATATATGTGCAGAAATTTTAACACCTACTATTTTAGTTTAACTAATAACAGTTATAAGCCAATCTCCCTTGGCTGATTTCAGTACAAAGTTTCTTTATTAACAGAAAATAACATTATTACCCAGCAAGACAGTATTCAAAGTTTCAAAGTTGGGTGAATTGGCCAAATAGTAAAGCAGCTTGAAGAGCAAGATTCCCCAAAATAAGTAACTTGTAGTAAGAGAGAAGGTTTTACAGAGTAAATGTTTCCATGATATCTCAGGCTCAAGGCAAGACAAAGGCCAATGTGAGGAATAAAAACAAAGAAAAGGGGAAATGAAGTTAATGCAAAGTAAGGAGGAAAGTGAAGTGGAAAGAAAAAGCACTAAAGGAAAAGAATCAAGAGCAGGAGACAGTAAGAATTAATACCTTTGCAGACATCTTTTCTTGATCAGGGAGTGATCTTCAATACTACACACACATAACTCTTAAGGATTTGATAAAAAGCATACAATCTCAGGAATGACATGATCTCCCCCAGCTCAGAGATTCAGCTCACAAGTGGGGAGGTGATGTGCATCTCTTCCTCTGGTTCAAAAACAGTGATTTAAGCAGGAATTCTAGGTCCCAAATCTAGTATATAGCAGGAACCAACACACAAAGTAGCAATGCCTCTCTTGGGTGAAAAGGGGAGAGTCAGCAAAGGTAGGATACACAATGGAATTTGGGAGAATAAAACTCCCACATATTAGATCTTGAAGTAACGATAGAGTGGACCTTAGGCAAACGGAAGACCACAGATTTCAGCTCTTGTGAAAAGATACAGGGAGGACTCCAAATGAACTGAAGACCTTAATTTTAGATCTTAAGATGGAGAATGGACCTCAGCACAAGCCTGAAATGTAGCAGTGGACCCAGCAAAACCCAGAGATGTTGAGTGGACAAGGTTTATTTTTATACCCCAAATAGCCCCTGGTGACAGGGAGAAAATTGGACTGTTAAGGCACAAAAAATGGGTAAACAAGGAAATTAGGTAGCCTTCACACTATCCTGGTCACACAAACAAGATGCACTAATCCAATCTAGTATTCAGATTAGATACCTACATTATATGTACAGCTGCTCTTGCTCTTGGTGCTGCTGGGGCTGGGTGGGCAAACATATCTGCCTGTCCTGAACCCACAGGCTGCCCTGAGGTGCAAGATCCCTTGCATCCCTTGCACAAGGTGCCAGAAAGAGTTCTGAGAGTGGGTTGCACCCACATTTGCCTCCACTGCTGCTGAAGGCAATTTATGGTTGTTTTCCCACTAGCACTAAGTACCCATTAGGGACCCATTAAGAACCTATTAGGCTCAGAGCAAGAAGACCCCATTTCCACTGCAGACCCCATTAGAGCCACATTTGTTTCCACCTGTTCTAAGGAAATCCAGATCATATGGGTCCTTCAGGATCTATAATCTGGATTTCCTGTAGACCCCATTAAAAGGGTCTGCAATGGGGTCTTCAGGCATCAAATCCGGATTATACAGACCCTGTTTCCACCACAATCAAGCAATGGGGTCTTGGGGGGCCCTGAAACCCAAAGGTCTGAAGCCTGTGCACAATCTCCGAAGCCGGCTCCAGAGCACAGGCTTTGAAAAGGATCCCAAGCAAGAGTAATGCCATTCTATGGACCTTTGTCAAAGGCTCTGGAGGATCTTCAAAGTTTGAGGCAAATATTGGAGTTTATAGCAAAGCTCTGGAGAATCTTTGGTGTTTATGGCAAAGCTCTGGAGATTCTCTGGAGCCGCTCTGGAGAATCTTCGAAGAATCTCTGGAGCATCTACGGAGATTGCACCCCCTGTCCCCCAAAACACCTGGGGTTACAGGCGAGCCCCACGTGGGTAGATCCAGATTTGCCACATGGGTGCTCCAGCATTTCCAGTGCAAGCAAGCTAGCACCCATTGCTACTGGGTGTTAGACCACCTGTGGAAACTCATTGGGTACTTTCCTTAATCCAGATTCACTAGATCCGGATTAGTTGAAGGACCCATTCCTTGCATCTTACATCATCTTAGATCTGGATTAAGGGAGGTCAGTGGAAAAGGCCCCTATGTATGGCTCAGTATAGCATCAGATTATCCAGCTGTATCATGTGAAATCCCATAGTGGGGAAACTTTAATTCTGTCGTTGGGTTGCTTCTGAGACCGGGAGATATCAGTTATTTGACCGGCATACCTCCTGCCTGTATAGCAGGGCTGGGACCACCATTTGGATCCCGCCTCAAATATACTTTTAGCCATGGTTTCTATTCCTTCTCTTCAGCATTGACAGACACTTTCTTCTATGATGTGTCCTGACTTTTATAAATTTTATTTCCAACGAAAATGCACAAGTGATTGATACCCCCTTTGTCCCTGAAGGTACTGCTTAATTTTTGCAGTTTAGTAGAAGTTTCACTAAAATATTGTGAGAGTCGCCTCCAGGTACTGACTTCGTGAACCAGGCCACATGGTTACTTCTGGTTGCTTTCTGAAAAATTCAGAAGTTTGCAAGCCAGGAAAAAGCAACAAAGGGGAATTCTATTATTATTATCAACCGCATCCAATCTATTGCTGTACAAAGGTCTTCCCACATGTCTTCCACAGCTGCCTGTCCTAAGCAGTTCTTTTTCATAATTTACCAGCATTTTTTAAATTATTATTTCATCCATCTATGTGCCACATGAGTGGGCCCTTGGTTTTTTCTGGTTTCTTGGTATCTAGTCGAGCATTTTTGCTGCCCATCAGTCATCATTTCTTCTCACAACCTATCTGGCCCACTGTCATTTCAGGCTTCTTATTCTGGAAGACTTTATTTTTATATCCCTATTGTGAGTAATTTAGGAAAAAGCTTGTAGTATGACAAGTATTATCAACAGGCTGGTCAAAATCTTGGCTTTTGCTGTCGGTGACTTAAGACTGCAATTATTGTCACTGAACTTTGAAAATATTTTCTGTTTAAAATTGGTTTGGAACACATTTTTTTCTGTTGTAAAGACCGCAGCGCATGCTAATGGTTTAAGATGATATACTGCATGTTAAAATAATTTGTGTGACAAAATGTGAAAGAAGCACAGCCGCACTGAAGATAGGAAAGAAAGGAGGTGCAGACGCAGCAACAATAGCCAAATTAAGCTACTCTTTAGAAACTGAGGTATCTCCCATATAGAGGTGAGAAAAAAGGGATTGGGGCATGGGACCTCTCCCCGGGGTGGAAGATGCACTATTCACACATCCTGACAAACATCAAAGCTGGATAAACCTAAATGTGAATTTTCACTGAGTTCCTGAAAATGCACCTTTCTTTATGGGCCACTTTGAGAATCCCTGCTACAGACTATCTGCCTGGCTTGTTGGTTTTAGCATTATTCTGCTTCTTGTCTTGTGCTTTGAAGCTGCTTGCCTAATCGTTACCTTGTTCTTGGTTCTTATATCAATGTCAGCTTGATTTACAGCTTCCCTTAGCATTCCGCCTCTGATTCTGATCTCGTTTCTGACAGAACTAACTACAAGGCTTCTGGCTTGGTAACTTCTTTTGGCCGCATTCTTCAGCCCTGCCCTCTCTGGTTCTTGTTGCACACAGTCCCTCTGCTGCATCTTGCCTCAGGCTAGGCCTGTCACAAGGCCATTACAGTACTGTCTTTCATCAAGGTGAATGCAAGAGCATGATTGCACAATCTGACCCAAAAACATATTTGAGGAATGGGAAGCCTGTGGACCTCATGCTTTTCTTGGAGGACAGCTTGCGTTTTTCCTGGTCCTTATTCCTGTTAATGGAGCTCATAGATGAGTTAACATTGAACAACATCTTGAAGACCCCAGATTCTTCTTTCCTGAGCTAAGTTTAGGCAATTTTCAGGATTCAATTCAATTCAAATCAAATACCTAAAAAATTGATTTGAATCCTTAAAATTCCAATTTAACCAAATTCGATTCAAATTAAGCAAATCTGAATCTTTTTTAATTGTATTTTTATTAATTCTTATTTTACAAAACATAATTTCTTACCAAA
>MTQE01002208.1:32113635-32150837 GCA_014337955.1 Aspidoscelis marmoratus
ATGGGGCGGGATATAAATGTAAATAATAAATAAATAAATAATAAAATAATCATGCAGTAGGTATGAAGCATGAAACTGTACTCCACACCTTTACTAACCTTACCCAGGGACTTACCAGAAATGTCCAGCAGCGAGCACCGGAGTCTTCCAGTGCTCCGGAGTCATCTGATGTGCCATGCAATGAGGTCAACCATAGACATGACTGCACTTGTGCAGAGTGTCAGAGTTGTCATGGTGCCGGTGCCACTACCAAAATGGCAGCATCCTGGAGGACTGGCCCCAGGACCACGTGGGACATGGACTGTAGTTACCTAGTGCTCACAGTTAACGTTTGGTGGTTACACTCCTTTCCTGTCCAGCAGACAGGAAGGGAAGTGCAAAATTGCCCCTTTTGTTAAGGGGAGCAAAACCATCATGGACCTCAGAGAAGCCTGAACCTATGACTCAGTAACGCACTAACTATCATTGCCTTCCATATCTTGTATCTTAGGGGGAGGAGGAAGAGGAGGGCTGTAAGACTGCGAAGAGGTTGTGGTAGATAAGACATATATGGATACGGGACTGCAGTTGAAGGTGCCTTTCCAGATCCACCCATAATTTCGGGGCAAAGTTTTGGCCATGGATTAGTGGTGAGCAAATGCTGCCTTAAGGAGCCCTTGAAGAAAGGATTCTGAATACTAAGCTAAGATTACAGCATGCAATAGAAGACAGGCTCCTCTACCTTTAACAGCTGTACAAAAGAAGCAATCTAAGTAGGTATTGCTTGCATTACAAGCAACCCCTGCTTACATTCCCTCTTCCGTACAGCTTCTAAAGTTATAGGAGCTCTGCCCTTGTTTTCATTTGGTAATCCTAACTAAGCTTATGAATGCCACCTCAGCGAAGACCACGCCAATTGGTTTTGGAGCAGAGACCAGAGATACCAAACCAAGGATGTTGAGCAACCCAACACATAGGGTCAAATACGATGTCAGAGTCTCCTTGGCTACCGAGTAGTCCTGTCATGCCCCTGCCAAGTCAAAATGCAGAGAAGCAGTAGAGCGAGGCCAGCAATAAATACCACATGAACAGGCACTGGGTCCAAAAGCCTCCCTTTTCCAAAAGTCGTCAATCACCTGGGAGAAAACACTGCAATTTTCCCAAATCAGAGCAATTTTCCCAAATTAGCAAAGACTTTGTTGTTATTACCCCTGTCCATCCTGTGTTTCCCCTTCGGTGATGGATCACACAAGAGAGGCCTGCCCAATTAACTGAACTACTCCTTGGTAGAAAACTGGGGTGGGTGCCAGTTTAACTCTTTCAGCACCAGAGAGATGACTGGGAAATTTCGGCAGCCATTTCTGATTCACAAAAGGCTCTATTGTCTCGGCAATTAGTAATGGGGAAAGAAGTATTGTGGAGTTTTCATCTGATATGGGCTGGTTTACTATCATGGGCACGATTTTTAATTGTTATGAATTTTTGGAAAAGCAGGAAAAGCAGGAAAGAACATTTTTAAAAAATACTTTAAAAAGTGTTTTGCACCTTTCAAAACCTTAAGATAAAGGAATTGTTTTAACTCGCTAGGTAGAAAAATGGAAGGAAGGAGAAGAAAGCAGATTCTTATCAAATAAACGGTCAATGTTTAGAATGTTTCTTTAGCAATAACTTCAGTCCCATACACTTTTATTAAGCATACTTGAGGCCAGCATGTATATGCCTTTGTAACCACATGCACCTGCCTAGCCTTGTTACAAACTAAATTTGGAAGTCCAGCTCTGTCTGGGTTTCAAGGCCTTTTCTCTCTTATCTGCTCTGACAGAAATTTCTCATGACACATGGTCTATACTAGAACATTTAGAGCTCAAAAAAGTATTGCAAAACTGCCCCCAAATTTAGGCATTTTGTGCAAACTGAGATATTATTGCACAAACTGAGTCATGCTACTAGCCATAGAAAAAAGGAAATATTCCAGAAACTTTCTGCATCCTTGGCACAATCTATGCTGGATTACATAAGATTTTCAGAGGGGGAAGTCACTACTGCTGCATCCCCCTACACTTCAGAGGACCTTTTATACAGCCACATTTAAGTCAGTTTTGGAAACACCAGCACAATACAGCTGATTTTTCTGCCTCCCATGATAGAAGGCCATGCTGTGCAGACAGCCCCCTCAGTTCTATAGGAGCCTATAAGCACAATGCTGCAAATCAGAGGGATGAGCTTTTTACAGCAGGAAATCCGTTCTCTGAGGTAGGTATGCCCTATGCTCTACCTCAGGTCAGCTCTAGAGATCCAGAGAATGGGATGTGTAAATGATCCATCTTTGATGCTATTCCTCCTAGCCTCCCTGTTGCCATCTAAACTCAGCCTAGCTGTAAGTCAGTTTGTGGGAAGCAAGCAGTAGAACTCTTCTTTCACATAGCACACCAGACCCTGTTACTGTAAAAGGAAAAGATAGTAGCAGCTGAACACATTCAGTTTAACTCTCCGCAACCTCTCTTGCATAAAATCTCTTGATACTGTTTTTTCTGCCATCAGAGAGTATGTCCAAGGTAGCGACAAGTTGTGACACAGCGCAATATAAGTTGGCAAATCTTTCCTCCTTCTACCCACAGAAAATGTTGCAACATCCACCTGGAAAAACTAGAGAGTCTCCTCCAATAATGCCCCTCACACCAATCTCTGTTCTCAAAAATATTTTCACTAAAAATGAAGTCAGCTTATTAGTCACAGAGGGGAAAACTAAACTAAAAGATCTCTACATCACTATTTATAAGCCAACTGCAATTGAATTAAATTATATACTGAGGCTAGATCAAAAGCATGACTAGCAACAGAATCTCTACTACATACGCCCAAGTCCAGTCAATGTCTAAAAGCACTACAAAGACCACTTATCAAATTTGAACGTCACTCTCTGTGAACATCTCTGTAACACTATCCAAGGTCATGTCTCAGAATTATACAAAATTAGCTCATTCCACTGGAAGCCTGGACAATTTGAAAACTTTATGGGAATCTGATCTCAGTATCACAACATGAATGGAATAGCTTCATATCCATAAAACATACTAACTTTAAAGTTGTCAGATACAATATATAAATATATGAATAAACATACACATATATATATATACGTTCCTGCAAAGATGCTATAGAAAGACAATATTGCTAATACCATATTAACCTGGACATTTCACAAAACTGTTGGCATCATTGCAAACACCTTGGATTCCACACCATAAAATGGATTCCTTTGGAGGCCCGATTAGCGCCAACCCTTCTAACTTTTAGGTGCCAAGAAAAGACCTGGCGTTTCATTAAAGACTTTGGGCACCAACTCACTCTAGCACTATTTTAACTTTTAACTTTTTAAACTATCTATGCTGTTTAATACTGTTTTAATGGGGCGTGTATTTAATATTGTTAGTATATGGACTTTTACTTTAATCTGCCCAGAGATCTTGGGATATGGGGCGGGATATAAATATTTTGGATGGATGGATGGATGGATGGATGGATGGATGGATGGATGGATGGATGGATGGATGGATGGATGGATGGATGGATGGATGGATAATTCAGCCCATTTTTTACTAGTTCACACCCATCTAATTTAATTTTCACTCAGTCTGCCTTTCTTTGTCCACACTTTTCAATCTCCTCAGCCTCAATCTGGTGATAGGAAACTTCTTCCGCTCAGCTCGTCCCATCCTTCTCTCTGTGTCCTCTGTGATTGGAAGCCTCCCCATCAATCAAATTTTGGCTTTCCAGGGAACCATAAGGCTACCACTCTCTGTCCCCACCCTCTCCACCTCTGCCTCTTTCCCCTTTTTTATTACAATGGAGAAAGAGGTGCAAACAGAGAGGAACATGTGGGGGGGGCAGGCATGTGTCTTTGTAATTCTCTCCGCAGCCACAATTCAAATTGAAAAGGGAGGCAAAGAGAAGGCGGTATGCCTCATGGGTCCCAGTCTCTTTGTGCTCCTTCCAGGTCCCTCTGCAGACCTTTTTTGCTTGTCATCGTAAACCTGATTGCGGGGAGGAAAAGTGTATCCCCCTTTGCCTAGTCATTATTCCCCTCCCCATTTATCTGTCAAAAGGAACAAATAAAACCATGGTCGAGGGAACCAGAATCATTGATCAGCTTGAAGATTTCCATGAAAGGAGGGAGGAAAGCGAAGCAAGCAAGAGGGGAGAAGATGGGGAAAGAGAAGGGAAAGAAAGGGGAGGGGGAGGATGGGCTGAGCAAGCAAGGAAGTAGTTTTCTCTGTCCCATGGGCTAATTTTCCTTGGACAGTATCCTGAGTGGGTGAGAAATTTTACTTTGGGTACACACCCACACAGAGGTCCAACACATATCATCCTCTGCTGCATTAGTCTGAGAATTTGCCTTGTTTCACCTCTACTACCTTTCTTCTTTCTTATTTTTACAGCCAGTTGAGCAATTTTGCATATTTCTGCAACGTCTGCCACAGCATCTGTCCCCTCTTCTCATCCTTACCTGGGGCACTGCTAAAATTCACCTCTGGTCACAGAGGGATCAGAAAGGGAAAAACCTATGCTACTAAGTTGCAGCAAGAGGGAAGTGGGAGGGAGGAATGAAGTGGAAGGAGTGGGGCAGCAACTCTTGCTGGGGACCCTCTTTCTCTCCAAAGCGTCCAGATCACAGACTGTCGGGGGGGGGGGCTTGGGTGGTCTCATCCAGGTGATGGAAGCCTGTCACCTTGCTCCATCACCACAACCAGCTTCTGTTAACTGGAAGGCCCCCAGTCACCACATAGCATGCACTGCCCAGAGCAGCTGCTGCTTTCTGGTGGCTGTGGCAACCCCCTTCTTCTCCTTTTCCTCCAGCTGGTAGGCATTCTGCCTTTTCCACCTCCCCCATCCCACCTCTTCTCGTTCCCCGAGTTTCACTTTCCTTTCCTTTTGACAGATAAATGGGGAGGGGGATAACAACCAGTTGAAGCGGGAGAGGCTTTTCTTTGTTGCAGCAGCTTTTAGAAGGAGAAGGTCTGCTGAGGGGCCCTAGAAGTATCAGGAAGAAACTAGTAAGACCTGTGGTGTATCCTTTCCCTTTGCCCCCCCCCCCTTTTGAATCTGAATTGTGGCTGCAGGGGGAACCACACATCACACACACACACCTTTATATCTCTCACTCTTGGGAGCAAAAAGGGGCAGAAGAGGCAGGTGGTGGCATGCAGAAAGTAGGTACTAATGGCCAATGCTACTCCCCACTTCTAAAATACCCATAAGGTCAGGCATTACCCAGAGAGAGAAAATAAACCCTCTTGCATGATCACACCCTGAAAATGTAAACGGACTAAGAAGCAGAAACAGTCTCAGTGTTGGGATAAACTGAATACTGGATAGGTCAAACCTTGAAGATTTGCTTGGAGAAAAATTAGAAAGCCGTTTTTTGAGTGTGATCCCTGGGCATCAAGGACTGCCTGATATCATCTAACAAGACAGGTGTGACTGCAGTCCATTACTCCAGAAGGAAGGCTCACTTTCCCCTCAGTGTTGCTGTAATCTTGTTTCATTTGCACCAGACCCCTTCATGTGGCTTGCGTGCCACAGAAGCACAGGGCCAACAGAAAAAAACTGCTTGATATTCAACTGCATTACGGTGATAAGCCATGGAGGCCAACTGGACTGCGTTCCTCTTTCAAGGCATCAGTGAAGATTTTTGATACCCAGTCCCGGAGCAGATACAAAAAAGACTTGATACCATCTTCCCTGTGGGGAGAGGAAGAGAGAAGGAAACTGGGCCAAAGAAAGACCTATTCTATTGAAGCTCCTTCCTGCCTGAACTGTTAACTGTCACCCAGAGGGCAGCCATTCTGTGGCACATCTGTGACACTCCCTAAGTCACACATGTTCCCTGGGTGGTGCTAAAGAGCAGTCACTTCAAGGCTACTTTCTAAAACCTCAAAGGTGCAGCAATTGCAACCAGTACAGTCAGTATCCCCAGCACCGGAGACCTCCACACAACTACCATCAGAACTACCAAAACAATGAAGATATAGAGAAACTGGCTGATGAGGCCTAGGGACAGCAGCCACCTCAACATCGATAATGACACAACTTCCACTTCCAACGCTGATGCCAAGAAAACCCTGAACCACAAAATGGCAGAGAGACTAAGGTGGGCCAGCTGAGAACATGTCTGCTCCTGAGGCTGAGCAGGGCAGGGCTGAGTTAACACTGGCTTACTGTCTCTACCATCATTTGGTTTAGTCATCAATGAAGAGAGAAAATTTGAAATAAAGAGAATATGAAAATTCCAGCAACAAGAAATAAACTGAAGAATTGGAACTGAAGGCCTTAAGTACCTGCTTTTTGCTGTTGGCCAGATAACGAACTATCTGCATTATCTATGCAGCATGGGGTTTTTATTATTTTTACCTAAAGTAGTCTCCTTTTGGGAGTAACAAACATGTTTTTAAAGACCTTTTTTTTAATCAATACACCTTTATAAGGTTTTAAATTGTTTCATATCCGGTCAAGTTAATATCTTTAAGAACATTTTAATTTGTATGTAATATTATTATCATTAAGAGTGTCCCTGTTCCCTCCGGCACCATTTTCCTTTTGTTTCTTGTCTCTCTAGATTGTAAACCTGAGGGCAGGGACCTGTCTAAGATTAATATAATATTGTAAGCCACCCTGAGACCGCTGGGTATAGGGTGGGATAGAAATATAAACAAACAAACAAATAAATACTGGGAAGTCATCAGTAAGGTGATTCTGGTCCATGACTGTATAAATGAATTCGTCATTCATTCAATAAGGTGATCTTCTCCATTTTACAATATCCCATAATTTCACACCACAGTTTATATTTGCTTACATTATATAGAATGGGAACAAACAGTTACCAAAGAATTCCCAATGCTTACAGAAAAAGCAGCAGTTGCACAAGATTGGAAGAGTGTCTTCCCAATACGAACCTATTGCAATAAATGAACTTATATCCATGCATATCAACCCTATGGAAAGAAATGAAATTACTTTAAACTTTGCCACACTTAGAAACCTCACCTACCCATCCTCATGAAGAAAACAATGAACCTTCTACCCTTACAGCAATTTTTGAAAGACTAGAAAAAATGTTAGTTACTGCATCATAATGGAAGTCAACTGCCTAAAGATGTCTAAACTGTTTTTTCTTCCTGTGCTGCAGTTCCTAGTTTTGTGTTTGTCAAATATCTTTGTAAATTATTTTAATATATAAAGAAAAGATTGCAGCATCCTGTATAGAAAAGAAAGAGGACCTAGGTACCACCAGGTGCTATTGGAATATAAGTTCCATCAGCCCCAGCAAGCATAGTCCATGGTCAATGAAGATAGTGCTCCTGTTTAGCTATATCTGGACAGCTGCAAGGTAACCATCCTTGAGCTCTGTTTCCAAGCTAATGCAAACTGTAGGTGACTTAATAGTTTATACCATGTTTCTGACACCTGCACTCAATTTTCAGCAAGAGCACTGATATTCTTCTGAGTGGCAACTGGATCAAATTCCTAGCAGAAAGCAAAATAAATACGTTTTAAAACTATTTAGCACATAGGCTGTTTAATTTATACATCAAACCTTTATCAAGTTCCCAGAATCCTTGGCTCTCTCCATACCCTAGTGGCATAAGGCATGTTGAGGTAGGAACACTTGCTCCTGCCCCTGGGTCAGGGTGTGGGACATCCACATGTAGTAGAAGAAAAATTGGCTTTTATACCCCGCTTATCTCACCTTTTTAAGGGGGCTCAAAGCAGTTGACAGACCTTCTGTTCTTCTCCTCACAACAGACATGCTGTAAGATAGGTGGGCCTGTCAGAGCTCCGAACAGAGCTGTGACTAGCCCAAGGTCACCCAACTGGGTTTGTGTAGCAGTGTGGACTCGAACCAGGAGACTACCGGAAAATAGTCCAGCATTCTAACTACGAGACCAAACTGGCTCACACCTCATTCCTCGCTGTCTCTCAATGAGCATCTCACAGATGAGGCAAGTGGGTATGTTGATATCGACTTTTCAAGAAATTGGGTGTCCTTGCTGAATTTCACATAATAGTGTATTCCAGGATATTGCCTAGATAATCCTGGGGTGTTTTTCCACTGTCACAAGAAGTACCCATTAAGTACCCATTACTTAATATGGGTACTTAATATGGGTACTTCTAGTGACAGTGGAAAAACACCCCAAGACTACAGTATATTGAGACTGCCACAGATAGGTCTCAAGAGAATTGTGGATTTTTACCCATGGCTGGAGGTCCCCTAGGTTTTAAATAATACACTGAAGGAACCACTTTCTTATGATAATCAGGATAAAAACAGCAAAGCTGTGAAACAATTTCCCTCAAGTACACAGAATCACAGACATGTTAGTGCTGAAATCTGACTTACATATTTATGGGGTTTGTGACTTCATGCAGTTATATTCTATACTGTACCCAAGACAGAAATAGATGCACAATGGGGAGGAAATGTCACAATTTCCCAGCAACAAATACTGTGATCTAAGTGCTGGGAAAATGAGATTTTTCTCACAATAGGAGCACTAGCTTGGAGAAAGACATCTGGAGACCTTGACAACAACTGAATAACAATGCACTTATTGTTCTAAAGATAATTGAGGAAAGCCTGAAAACTTGGAATATTACTAAGTTTAATAATACTGCACCCTAGCTCTTTCTTCTTCAAGGTTATCTTCCAGTCACTCTGGAAGCCATACATACCAAGTGTACAACCTTTCCTTCCATGCATTTTCTCTAAACTCTCTCCAACTTGACAGCTTCCTTTAATGGATTTGGTGTACCTGTTTATGCCTGAGCTAGTATCAAGGAGACTGGAGAAGATCCAGCCTTTTGGAGACATAACTTCTATTCAGCTAAGCCTACTTCCTGTCTGGCTTTATCTCAAGTCCTTCCCTATCTCAGACAAAACATCAGGTTAGGTGTTAAGGCAGCCGCAGCAAGCATAATAGGGTATATATCTTAGCACTGGGCATGTGGGGGTGGGGGAATGGATGGACAAGGCAGGCGAAGGAGACTGCAGTGATACAACACTCATAGTAATGTATGCATTCTTTGATTACCCTTCCTTGCTTCCTCATATGAGATCAGCTGTTGCACAGTCCTCTCTGTGTCGTCCCATTTCCGGCCTCCATTCTGGCTTGCTTCCTCCCACCCCAAGCAAGCTGCAAGATGACGCTTCTCTCTCACAGCAGTCACACACAATCACATCCTTTGATCAGTCAAACAGAAATGGGGGCCAAAAGGTGGGGGACGAGGGACAAAATCAAAGAATACTGGTCTCCGTTTCTCCATGAAAGTCTTTCTTCTGTCTGTTATATTTTGGTTCCTGTTCCCTGACAAATAGCCCCCATTGCTATGCTTCCAAGGCCTAAGTTTGAGACAGTGACTGAGCCTGCTGGGTATAACTGAATTGGCCTTTAATAACACACCCTAGGCAGGATTAGCTCTGAGCCTGCATGGAAACAATCTTCCACTTCTGTACTCTGATGAAGAACATGGGCGGAGGTAAAAGAAAAAATAATCAGAAAGTACTCTTTCTCGGTTCATGAATCTCTAATGATCTCAAATCCAGGTTGCTGTAGTGCAGCAAGAATCTGCACCGATTACACTGAGTTTTGGGAGTTAAGTTATTTGGAATGTTCTTGGTCCCGGCAATACAGCTACATGCCAAATAGTTACACAACACTGCTTTCTGTTAGCAATACCAGTCAGACTCTACCTTTCCATACCTTGTCCAGTTTGCTCCTTTGTAGTTTCATGAACTAGAGTCTGATTACATTACGATCATAGGAACAATCATGCTAGACCATTAAGCTCACCAGTGGTACATAAAAGCAATGTGGCTTTTTCCACTTACAGTCTCCCGCATTGGGTCTTCAGGGTCATAAATGGTAGGTAGTGAAGAATCATCATGACTAGTAGCCATTCATGGCTCCATGAATTTGTTTAGCCTCCTTTTAATGCCTTTGCGCTTTTGCGGTTCAGCCTGGGAAATGCGATGTCCTTTCAGCTTTTCAATTGCCTTTAAGATGCTGTTTTAGATATCTGGCTTATTCAGCTATTCACTTGTATTCCTTAGCATCCAGAAGTGATCTGGATCTAGACAGGTTTGCTTATCAGCAAGCATACAGTGATTCATCATGACAATAGCTTCTAAGATCTTCAGAAACCATATACTCCCTTCCACACTCTTCACTTCTCCTGTTCTGAGACAAGGCAAGAACTTATCCCAATCTGGAATGGGTTGCTACCTACATTCAGATGGCCAGTTCTGCCCCAGACCTGTCCACTGCTTCCAAAGAGTGCTCAGAGGCAGCACAAAGTGTACAAAAAAGCAGGAACAAATGTTGCCAGACTGGCATCTTCAAGGTAGACTCACTTCCAGCAGTTCTTCCTAAATTGCCCCCAAAGTGAGTACCTCACGGTATACTTGAACATGGGAGCATGCCATCCATACAACTCTGTGGTCCAGGATATTAGTCTTGGGCCAATTGTAGACCTCATAGTTGAAGTGTACAACTATACTGGGCTAGGGCACCGTAGCATGGTCCATCCTGGTCCATGCAGAAGAAGCATGAGTACATATCAGGCAGACAGCAGGTGCTTATTCTGGGATATATCCCAGAAGAAAGCTTAATGCAAAGAAGGTCTCTGTTCTCCAACAGCTATCTGATGAAGTTTACACAGTGGTTGCTCCCACACAGCAGGTGATGCCGGAGTCTGAATCCCTATATTGAGGCTTCATATAGAGAAATGTGGAAGTTTTGTGTGCAGCAATTCCCAGAGTCAATCCTTGGCATCTCCAAAGAAACTGGGAAAGATTCCTATTTGTAATTGTAGAGAGAAGCTGTCGGAAGAATCAGCAGTCTGACTTGATACAAGGCAAATTCTTATGTTCTTATTAGACATTCTTTGGCAATTAAGAGTTCAGTTATTTCCTTCCCTCTTTAGACATGGACAGTACCAATAGTGTTTTTACTTCTTTCATCTGTGGATTCCCTCCAGTAATGCCAGAACTTTTTCCCCCTTTCCACAAATGCCTCTTCGTCAGAGGTTCCTTTACAGGACATCAATGAAAGAAACCAATAGCTAAATGAATAGGTTCCCTGTTCAGTCCTGTGTCACAAGCATTTTAAGAGGGCAGCTAACCAAGTTAATACAGAACAGGATAAAAAAAAGGGAGCTTGATACAGTGCATTCTGTTTAAAAAGAAAACGGCAAAATATAACAGCTGCTAAAAAAAAGTTCATTTTAAAAGCCATTGTCCTCATGCTGGTTTTTAAAACCGAGATTACAGAGAGATGGAACAGAGCATTTTGACAAGCCTAGAAGGAGTAAGGCTGCAAGATACACAAAAGGGATTTGCTAAAGCAGAGGCAGAGAACCTGTTGACTTCAAGATTTCAGATTTCTGACCATTGATAATGGTCCGGGGATGTGGTGTTGAGAACCCAGGGATATCCAAGAGGCCGTGGGTTGCCTATCTCTGTCCCAAGATTTCTTATTTGATTTTCTCTTTTTCCCTCCAAACCGGGCCTTACAAGATGTCTCTTTTCTCTCCAAGGGCCAGCCTCACTATGAAAGAATGTGGGGCTGTCAGCCATATTGTGTCAGGAAATGGTAACAGAGGGAAAGAGTGCAAGTCAGGTTTAAAATTGTCTGCATACAGCAGCTGTGGGTGAACAGCTGGAAACAGTTGGAAGTCAGAAGGGTTACAGAGGCACAAGCAGGGCAACACATGCAATCCAAGTGCTCTGTTTTCCATTAACTTTGCTCAAGCAGGTACTTTACAGATGGAAGTTCTCTTCAGAAGAAGTGGGAAGATACTCCAAAAGCTATGGAACAGAGGGGTGTATAACATCTCTTCCTTTTCACTCTAAAGAGAGACACATTCCAGTGGAGGACAAGAACTTTCTGTTTAAAACTGGTACAACAGCAGCAAAAACATATTTGATTCAAAAACATAGGCTCCATCCAGACACGGTGAATGGGTAGTAGCTGCTACAGTGGGGCTGCCTCTTGTATCATAGGCAACCCCACCATAGCCCTAAAAAGCACTTTTAATTGTTGCTGGAAAACCCACCACTGGCTGTGGGTTTTTCAGCAATAGCACTTTTGGGGATAGCCATTTACCTTTCTGGACAGTACTGTGATCATAGCTCCATCAGGCACACATAAGTGGAGGCTACAAGAGCCAATCACACATGCACAAAAGGAGTGACACGCAGATGCAGGAAATTGATGGCAATGCCAGCTTCGGCTGGCATGTCGTGGCTAGGTTATTTAACAAGGAGCAAGGAGATCCAGTTGCAGAGGTAGATCTATTATTAGGCAAACCAGGTGACCACCTGTATGATATGCAAGGGCTTTTCAAAATACTTTACTCTGAAAATGTCGCCTTCCTGTGTGTTCATCCAAAGCAAGCCAAATTTCACAGTCACATTAGTCACAATCTTTTGCACCAAAGAGGGAAGGAAAGAAGGGTCAAGAGACCTCACAGATGACTTTCACCTAGGGCAGTGATGGCTAACCTTTTGAGCTTGGTGTGTCAAAATTCACAAGAAAACCTAGCTTAACTCGGGTGCTGTGTCACTTCCAGAAATATCCATAATTTTGTGATATTTCTAGTTCTAGTAAGAAAGTTATATTTTTGATACATGTATTTTATTAAAAGCAAAAATGAATAATTCTTTACATTTGCTAAATCTTCAATTGAAAGTTGGTATTTTGTACACTTCAAGAACAAGCAAGCACTACATGCCCAGGTGCCAAGGTGATCAGATGTGTCACCTAAAAGGGCTTGGCGTGTCACCTTTGACACGCGTGTCATAGGTTGGCCATCACCGACCTAGGGCCTTCCCAACTCCAGAACACTGTGTTTTACTTTTACTTACTTACTACCTTGCTTCCTATCTTACTTACTACACTTACCTACCTTACCTACTTACCTACCTATCGACTAAGCTACCTGCCTACTTACCTACCTATTTACTTACTTACTATATCTGTATCCGAACCTTCACCCAAAGGTCCCAGGGCACATCATAGTTTACAATAAAATACAGAACACTAAAACATATTTATATGGACAGAAGCAGAAAAATTTCTCCCTGTCCAGCAAGCAAGTCCAGTGGCTGTAAAGAAAAGGCCTGGCTTCATAGCTCTGTCTCCTGTCTTTCTTGAAGTAGTTTCTGTGCTTTACATCCTTTATCATTTATGTCCAGCCTACCTGCTTCTCCCTTCAATCCCATTCTGTTCTTCCAACAACATTATGAGATGGGTTAGACTGGGAAGCGAGGAAACCCTCAAGGGACACCTAGGGTGCTTCCAGACTTACCTTATACTGCACCATCCTGCTGACACTGCTTCCCATCAGTCAGATGCGACAATTGGAAGCTGCGCAGGGACAGCACAGCCACTTCTGGTACACCTGACAGGGCAATCGGAAGCTGCGCTGTCCCGCCGACACGGCTTCCTGTCAGTCAGATGGGACGCACCATTGCCCACAGCATCTTTTTGCTTTGCACCATTCAACTGAATGTTGTGCCAGTGCTGTGGACAGAAGAAAGCTACACTCCTTTGACATAAGTCTGGACACATCCCTCTAGATTTGGAGTTGGGGGGAAATCTGAACCTGGGCAGAGGCATTCTCCTTTTGAGTGACTACACTCATACACTCATTCCCTGTTACCTCAGGCATCCCACCGCTAGCCCAACAGGCTAGAAGGTTCATGGGAGATGGGAGGGGAAGAGCAATGTGAATGGGAACAATCCCACCTGGCAGCCATCTCTAAGCTGCCTCAGAGGGGATTTTTTTTCTCCACATGAATGCAGCCCAAGACCCCACCTGATCACTGCTAGAGAGTAAGCAAGCATGGCAACCTCAGCCCTAGGCAAAAACAAATCTGGTGGTTGTGAGGAGAGCAGGAAGAGAGACTGGGACACTCACAAACACACACTTCATGCTGCCATGTAGATCGGCCCTGGAGGAGCAAAATACCACAAGCGTTTTTAGCAGAGCAAAGATGCGCTAATATACTGTGGCTGCCACCTCAAGGAAAGCCCAGTCTTACGAAGCAACGAAAGCGAGCTTATCATGCTGTGTATGTGTGTGTACACCGAGAGCTCCGTTTGTTTGCGAAATTTGTCAGAGCTTGAAAAGGACTCCAGTTTACAATGCTAACTTCCTGTTCCAGCCCAGTTGCCAACATAACCGCAGGCAGGTTCACTGAGAGAGTGTCCGTCAGCATGGCTTGGCAGAAAAGGGAGTCCTTTCCACGGCGGCAGCAAATAGACTTAGCGTCATGAATTCCTAGCGGCTGACTAAACTCCTAGCAATTTCGGACACTCTTCTAGGTAGAGGAAGATTATTTATAGATACCCTACTACCCCTCTCCCATCCCCTCCTCTCTCCTACATGTGCTCTTTTCTTCCTCTTGGCTGCAGAGCAACTTCCAAAACCAGCCAGGGCGTGGCATGTCCTTTGCTTGGGTAAATATTTGAGAACTCACAGCCAGTAGGAGAGCCAGTTAATGAGACACACTGCATGAAGAGCAGCAGAAAATGACTTGCTGGGAAATCTCAACCTTCACTCTCTTACACCCTTTAGGCTCCAGGCTGAGATCAATTGGTTTTCCCAGCATCCTTTCCTGGTGGTGGGAAGCCACCCCCTCGGGCAAGGCAGGGTGAACCAAAATGGTACAGAAAGATGTCGGGACAAGATAAGAAGCAGACTTTGGTTTGTCCTATCAGGGACCTTGACTTTGTGATAAATGACAGCAAACAGACTTGTGACAACTGAAGGCGAATAGATTTATTATGGCATAATCCGGTCTTCACCACCAGTTTTTTGCTACAGTTCCCAGAAACACCTGGCATAAAAGTGTGGGTTATATTTGCATGATACATTTTCAGCATAAATATTGTGCAACCTGCACCCTGTGATCACATGTGTAGGGTGTACTATGTGCAAAGAACACAAATATTAGAATAGTTTTCAGTGCTGTGTTCTATCAATGTGAAAGTGGGACAATGAGAAAGCAAGACTAGAAACTCTTTAAACTTTGATGTTCAGAGTATCATGTATAGCTAAAAAAAAAGTCAGTGGATTATAGACTAAACAAAACCACAATACTTATTAGAAGCATGAATGATGAGGCATAAATACTGTCATATTTTGGGCACATTATGAGAAGACTAAGCTCCTTGGAAAGCATGGTGATACCTTTGAAGGGTTGAAAGGAAAAGAAGAAGAGGATGGGCAGTTAGTGTGTGGATAAGACTCTTTTTATTTAAAATTTGGGCATTTTCGCACTCAACCCAGTAGTCGCCTCACGGTACCCACTAAGATGGAGCAGCGGAACTTCAAGGAGCCATTTCCAACCAGAAACAGCTCCTTCTGTGCAGGAGCACACCATGAGGTTACATGTGGTGCACCTTTAATTGCACTATGTGTGCACTTACCTTTACATGCACCTGAGCCGGTAAGGCTCCAGGGGGCAGGCCCACTCACACTGTGCAGACCACTTCCACATCATGTGATGCAAACACGTGTGCGTGGCACGTAACAATTGCCCTGGTGACAACATTGGTGCATGTGCACTGGTGTCAACACTCTTAGCATTGGGTGAGTGGGCAACCAAGTGGCAAATGTGCTTTAATCTTAACAAGTGCAAAGTAATGCACATCGGAGCCAAGAATCCAAATTACGTCTATAAACTGATGGGGTCTGAACTTTCTGCAACACACCAGGAAAGGGATCTCGGAGTTCTGGTGGACAGTTCCATGAAGGTGTCAACCCAGTGCGCGGCAGCAGCGAAAAAAGCAAATTCAATGCTGGGAATAATTAGGAAGGGAATAGAAAATAAGACAGCAAGTGTCATTTTGCCCCTTTATAAATCTATGGTGAGGCCACATTTGGAGTATTGTGTACAATTCTGGTCACCACACCTCAAAAAGGATATTGTGGAACTAGAGAAGGTGCAGAGAAGGGCAACCAGAATGATTAAGGGTCTGGAACACCTCCCTAACGAAACCAGGCTGCAACGTCTAGGCCTCTTCAGTCTGGAGAGACGGCGTTTGAGAGGGGACCTGATTGAAGTATATAAAATTATGCACGGTATAGAAAGGGTGGATAGAGAAAATTTCTTTTCTCTATCGCACAACACTAGAACCAGGGGGCACTCTATGAAGCTGATGGGTAGGAGAATAAGGTCTGACGGGGGGAAGTATTTCTTCACCCAGAGGGTCATCGGCTTATGGAATGTGCTGCCGGAAGAGGTGGAGACAGCTACCAGTCTGGATGGCTTTAAGGTAGGGTTAGACAAATTTATGGATGACAGATGTATCAATGGCTACTAGAACGAATGCCTAGGTGCATCCTTCAGGCTGGGGGGGGGAACTGGGGCGCTTCTAAGGCCATCTGCTGGGACTCGAGAGCAGGAGGTTTGTCCTTGTCTCTGCTTGAGATGCCCATGAGCATTTGGTGGGCCACTGTGTGCGACAGGATGCTGGACTAGATGGGCTGTGGCCTGATCCAGCAAGGCTTCTCTTATGTTCTTATGTTCTTAACACTGGAGGACAAAGATGGTGATTCCCAGACACCATCTGCCCTTAGGTGAGTCTCCAGACATGTGAGGGAAGGGATCACATTTACTGAGCATTCACCAGTGTGAATGCTTAGTATAGGTGTAGGCAAATTCGCTGCTCATAGACAGGCCTGTCATATTACTATATCACTTTCCCTTACTCTGTGGCTTTCTAAAAATGAGAAAAAGTAGGGAGAAAAAGTAGGGAGAGTTTTTTTTCTGAAAAATTCCCACACTGCTTCTTAACCTACACAAAGTAAAACATTCAAAGGCTTTCAAGTGGCAGAAAGAGGGCAGTACATATCAAAAATAAAATATTTAAGCCTACCAAAGGAAAAATTTCAATAGTGCTATTAGCTGTTGTTCTTATGTTCCCAAATTACTGAAAAGTAATATCTGTAATCTGAAAAACCATTTTACCCATGTGTATTTATGTATATTTATTCTTTATGTAAGTATTTATAGCTCACTTTTGAAGGTAAAAAACCACCAAGCAGCTTACAATGAAGCTAAGCTAGGGCATTTAAAACACTAAAAAAAATTGTTCCTCTTCTTCCCATTCTATAATTAGAGATGCTACATATACACACAAATGATTCCAGCAAATACACAGAGATGATTTAGTCAGTGAGGCCAATGAGACCAAAATCTTGGCATTGCTATGAGTTTATGAAGTGGCCTTGGACAATCTACTTAAATGCAGTCTTATTTGCAGCATAATATATGAGTTAGTTATTTTAGTAAAATATTGGGCTGTGGTCACACCATTAAGTTCATCTTCAGTGCAATGCTCATGCCTGTATTTGGCCCTACCAGGGTGGAAAGTCCACAAATAAAATGGACAGAAATGGAAAGGTGTAAGCGTTGCGATTAGAAGATGGACCACAACATAGGTGGCTGTAGGCGTAAATATTTGTATTGCTTCTGATTTTGATTTTTCATCCCAAGCTTACCTGTGCATTACTTAAGTCTACAATAAGGGCTGTTTTTGCACTTATCTTCAGAGATCCCAGTCTAGAAGATCCAAATCTTTGAGATGGGGTCCTCCCTGAAGTCATGTCTTGAAAGCTTCGCATCTTGGGGAGGACCCCATGCCCTCTAGTACCCAATGGAAATGGCTGCCAAACAGAGGTGCTGTGTGGATGCTGTAGCACCCATTGCAACACTCCATTTAGCCAGAGCCAGAAGGGCCACTGGTGATGCGGCACAATTGGCCAGTGCCACCATCAATCCAGGTGTACTACCTCTGACAGCTACAGAGGCTGTACAGGCCTCCATGGCTATGAGTGGCTGCAAATGGTGACCGCTGCACCCACACCTGGCCCTCATCAGCGCGATAAGTCATATGGGTACGTGCCCTCCAATCTGGTCTTCACGGCTGAAGACCAGACTGTGGACACCATTAAAGGCCCAAAAGACCCGTTAAATCCAGATTTTGGCAGCACTCATAAGGACAGGGCCTTCATGAGATCCTAATGGGACCTTAAAGGGGTTTTGAGTGAGGACCGGGCATGCCTGATCGGGTACCAATCAGGTTCCTAAAGGATCCCTAATGGGTTCTTCCTCCCTAGTGCAAAAACAGCCAAAGTCTACCCAGAAATTGGCTCAATTGAAGTGAATGGGTCTTACAAGGGCTGCAGCCTTCTGACTCAGTACAGTTTCCGTGTGGATGTATATTCCTTTTCCTACCTCTCCCATTGAAGCCAACAGTCATGCTTTAAAGGGACAAACTGCAACGGTGTGACAGCTTAAACTAACATTAAAAGCCTGCTATTCAGTTGGATTTTACCCTGTCAGATGGGAGTGTTTTATACGCTCTTAGCCAAACAGAGGTCTCCCTCATCTAAAACATTGTATGTACTTAGCAACTCATCACAGAAAGGATATTGTCAAATTGGAGAGCATTCAAAGAACAGCCTCAAAAATGATTAAGGACCACAAGAAGCCCTCCTGCAAAAAGAGAGATTTAAAAGATTGTGGTTGTTTACTTTCAAGATGAGACAATTAAAAGCAGCAGGGCTAAAGTAATGAATGATATCAAGAAGGCAGATAGGGAACTGTTGCTTTCTCTAGATTGCAGCATACAGTACAGTTAAAATGGAAAGACTGCAAGAGCTGAAATTTAGCAGGCATCCACAAAGACAATGGAAGGTGCCAAGTGGAGGTTCAAGGGGCACGAAATCTAATCAGCAGCTGTGCCCTAGGGCGTACAGTGCTCCAACAAGGGTTCTTGAAGGCCACAGGCCTAGTCGCACTTCTGCCAGTAGTAGTCAACAATTGGGCAACATCTGGGGAAGCCTCCAAGCGTCCCCTACCTTCCCAGAAGTTGACTAATTGTTGATGAGGTGTGGAGCATGAAACCATGCTCCACAAGCTACCTAGCCTTTACCTGCCACATCCAAAAGCTTACCTGGAGTGCCCAGCAGCATGACCATTTGCTCTACTTCCAGTTCCCTGCGTTTGGTGGGTGGGGATTGCATCACCTGTGCAGGCGTGGTCATGGCGATGGCTGTGTTTGATCACTGACCTCTGACATGACCAAACCTCCGATCCCTGGGACCACCCCCAGCAGTGGTGGGAGTGGTGTTTGGTCATAGAGTCATGAGAGGGACATCGGAGTAGTGGCCACGTTCGGTCAAGCTCCCCAGTTGCTGACATATGCAGCTGCAATACGTCCCCGTGCTTCAAAATGCTCCTCTGCAACAGCGTCCAAGCTCATCACATAATGTGATGATACAGCTGACAGCAGCCAATCATGGCAGCGAGGAGGTGGAACTTCCAGCTTCAGACACAGTGGTGCAGGCTGGTAAACAGGAGGACCAATTGCACTTCTGGCTGGTCATGGATGCTTTGGGGAAGCTTTCCTCGTGAATGGTCCACCTTTACCAGATGTTTCCCAACCCTAGTGCATGGCAGACTAATGCAAGTGCAGAAAGACCTCAGGAAGGACGGGCCTTCCAAAGCATCTTCTTGCAGCACTGTGGAAAAAGAACTCCAAGGTCTTTTTGTTTCCAGGTTCAAAGAAGGCAAAGAGGTGAGGTGCATTGTTAAAAGGCCTGTGGCAGGAACAAGTGTTCCTGTGCGTAAGTCACTGTGATCCACCAGGGTACAGATGCAGCCAAAAAAGGTTCCTTCCAGGAAGGGATATCTTAGCATGAGGAGCACACTCATTCTGGATGTAACTGGGATCAAGAATTTTGAGTTACAAAAAGGGAGAGTGTTCTGCCACATGCTCCTTTCTTTTCCTCCAGCTGTTCACATGAAACAAGAATACTGGACTGGACAGTGTTGAGGACAATTTTAGCAGTGGAATTTGCACTAAGGCCAGAGTCCCATTTTAGCTAATAGAAAACATGGGGTCTGATGCACTACACTCCTTCTAAGACCCGCTGACTTAAAATGTTTGACAGTGCCTGCTTTTCTCATTAAATACCCCTGTTTTTTGCACCACAAAAATGCTTAAACCTGTCAACTTGTTGCAGGAAGGTGACATTTAAATTATTAGGCCATGGTCACACCTTCACTTTAAACCTTCTTCAGTCCATCTGCAGGTCTGACTGCTTGCACCTTTTCCTTTCTATCCGTTTTATTTGTGGCCTTTCCATTCACAGAATTCCAAATGCAGGGTGGAAAGTCCACAGATAAAACAGTGAGAAATGAAAAGGTGTGAGCAGCCAGACCTTAAGATGGGCTGAAGGTAGGTTTAAAGTGAAGGTGTGTCCATGGTCCTTAGAGTTCATACCTTAGAGAAGAGCAGCTACAAGGATAATGTGGGTACCCAAATTGAATAACTGATTGGATTACTGCAACTAATTCAGATGACCTGAACAGCCTAGATGTTGCCCAGTTTCCTTGATAACCCTTTCCACCACCTGAACAGTTTTCTGCCTATCTCAAGGTACGTTTATGAATGTAAGAATAAGTGTTCCCACCACCACCACCCATTCAGTGGCTTCATCATTCCTTCAGGAGGTGAACTGTGGACTCTTAGCTTGCCGGGGGTCCACTCCATTGGTGCAAGAGCTGAACTCTGATTGTTTGGTTGTGCTCAACTTCATATTTTCCTCAAGACTGAACTCTGGTTTTGGACTTTTGCTCGGATCCATTACCTCCTTCCTGCAACAAGAGCTAAACTCGGTCCTTCCCTGCAAGATGTTGAATATCATTAGCTTGCTGTATGAATTGGTTCCAGTTCACAAAAGGATTTTGCTGAAATCACCAGTATTGGAGGAAGAGTCTGAGCTGCTGCCTCCAACCTAACCACTGTGTGTTTGGGCAACACAATCCCACTTTTTGTTCTTTAAAGATTATTCCTGATTAAGAGAAGACTCCAAGATAAGTATAACCTATTTTCTTTCCCTTCCTAAACCTGTTTCTCTCTCACACCCTTTCCTTCATTTTTACATTAAAACCTCTACTGTAATATGCCTCCCTTCACCTAGCAACTGGTTCTGAAGATATCCTTGCTGGCATCCCTGCTTTGTTTCCACTGTTCTGCATTGGCTAATAGAGCTGGTGACTTTATTCTAAGTCTGTTGTGTACTCCTTTTTGGCACTGCTGTAGTTAAAACCTCTTTGCTTACTACTGCCCAGTTATTTTGGAAACCTCACTTTTTGAGTTGCTTTACTGTTTGACTAATTCACCCAACTCTGAATACAGTTGCTTTTTGCTATGTAATAAAGTTATTGCCTGTGTGCCTTTTATACTTTAGTAAACTTAATATTGAAATCAGCCACGTGTTCCTTCCTTGGGATCAGCTCCAATCCATTAACAGTTAAATTAAACCAGTACTCCTGCATCTATGAGGGAATGCTGCTATATACAAATGTCTAGAGCAGTTTCTGTAACAAGAGGCAGACCTTTGGAAGGGAGATCAGTAGCAAACATAGAATTCTAACTATGAATATTTTAATATTACTTCTGTATTCATTTCAAGCAATATCTATATCTAGTGACTAGAACTGCAGTATAGCAACTGGGCAATTTTACATCTGTAACAAGTCACAGATCAAAAACTTCTGTAATTCAACAGGACCTAATAAGAATCATGAACATGTACATAGTATAGACACAAACTTCAACAAAGCATGATATTTTTTCTTAAAGCAATATAATGAGATAGCACTACTTGAATTTCCATGCAATGTTTCTCTACCATATCAAATTAGTTTAAGATCTAACTTAGAATTTAGCTGCCACTGAACCTGAAATACCAAGCATGCTTTGACTTAGTTAGTATTTTGACAGGAGACCACTATGAAATCCCAGAGTTGTATGCTACATAGAGAAATCAGAAATCATTCTAGAAGAGAGTAGTGGCAGACCAGTTCCACAATGGTTACAAGAAAACTACATGGATACTAGGAGTCAAGATCAACTTGAGAGTACCTTTAACATTTAATATGGAAGGATGAAGATTTGTGATAAAGCACATTCACTGAATCTATGTATTCAAAGTCTGCCAATAAACTTCTGGAGACCAATGGATGTGTGTAGGCTTTCACAGCCAGATTCAATCTTACTTGTAGCAGTTTGGGGGGTGTTAAGCCATGTTCCAGGTTTCGTCTTCTGAGAGCTTAAGCTTTCAGATATAGCTGTGATCCATCTTCAGAGGTCTTTGCTCTTGGCCAAGTCAAGGGTGACTGGTGAGCAGTCTCCCATGACTCAAACAAGGCTGAATCCCCAAAAGACTTATTAGCCCCTCTCGGATTCCTCTGCAGTCACTCTGTTATAGCTGACTTTAAAAGTCCCCTCCACTTCCAGAATAAGCGTCCCCCTGGCAGCCACGATCTAAACGGACTTTCCGTCCCCGTGGTAGCAGTTTTCTCTTTCCAGGCATTCCCCCCCCCCGCCCCCTCTCTTGTTAAAAGGAAAAATCGCCGGATCTCCGTCTCTTGAAACTGCTTCCTGCCTCTAGCAAAGCAGATGAGTGCTCATTCTTAGTCACTTTCATTCACTTTCAGCAGTTACTTTCACTTTGTTCTCTGTTAGAAAAGGCTGCAGGATCGGGAGCGCGATCCTTCGCTCATTCTCTTTTAAGGCTTCCCTTGAAAACAATGTTGCCATTCTGAGCAATTCTGGCTCTTTTTACAAAGGAAAGGAAGCAAACCTGCTGCATTTCTCAGATGTGTGAATGCTTTTTGGCTGTGTGTGCAGGCAAGCAATCCCCGCCCCTTTTGCCACGGAGCGTCCTCAAGGCAGATATAGCGAGCAAAACCCGCAAATCGCCGAAAGAGCGCTGAAACTCTTCTTTAAAGTGCACGTATTTTATCGCGGGTGTCTCACTTTGCTAAGCTCCCTAAGCGCCTTGTAAAGCCCGGAATGGGGACGCTCAGAGGCAAAAGGAGTGTCCTGGCACACTTTAAATTCCATGGGGACAGGGCTTATGTCACTCTTGAAACAGCCAAGAGCAAAGACCTCTGAAGATGGATATCGCAGCTATATCCAAAAGCGTAGGTTCTCAGAAGACGAAACCTGGAACACAGCATAACACCCCCAAAACTGCTACAAAGAAGGTTCTGGAGACCACTTTTCTATTTGTGCAGAAATAAGCCTATTATATCACGGAAAATTATGACATGGTATAAGCCACCAGATATGACCTTTCAGATGTTGCTCAATGTTACTACCAGAAGAGATGGTGACAGCAAAAGCAACCAGCCTGGAGAAAGAGTTAGACAAATTCATGGAGGACAGGCATATCAATGCCTAGGTACTGTCTCCAGGTTGGAGGGAGGGAGCATGCCTCTAAAGGCCATTTGCAGGGTTTCAAGAGCAGGTGAAGGTTTGGTTTTGTCTTCTGCTTGAGAAATGCCCAGAATCAATTGGTGAGCCACTGCGTGAGACACGATGCTGGACAAGATGGGCTGTGGCTTGATCCAGCAGGGATCCTCTTATGTTCTTATCCAGGTCTCATGATTTCAGTCAGTATGATCAATGTCAATGGACGAGGGAAGGTGTTTCATCATTCTTTGCCACTGGTCAAACTGATTAGGGCTGTGATAATTCAGGTTCAGCAACATCCAGGAATCCATAGTTTGGTCATCTTGCTTCATATGCCTTTAATAGGGTATAACAGAATTATACTGCTCCAGGCATGCACTAAAACCCACAATCCTCTGAGTTCTTTGGCATTCCCAATATATCACTATTACAGGAAATCCAGCAATGATACCTGGTTTCCCATAACAGCAATGCTTACATTTGTTGGCTGTTTTGTGGCTGGAGTAACTGAGGCTACCAAGTGTTTGGCTGCCTTCTGGTAGCTCCAGTTGTGGAAGCTGTTCACCAGATAGGATTCATGCTCACATCTGGTGGGAATGAGTTACAAGATGCAATCTCAGGAACTTGCTTAAATCCCACATTGCCTCTTGCCATCTAGAGGCAGCCTTAATTGCTAATTTGGCTGCTGTAGTTGTATAAAGTCACCTTGGAACAGATCACACAAGTGGAATTCCTGAGCAGTCTCTTGGATTCATTCTGATGTTGCTTTGGTTTTAGTGTTGCAAGTTATCTATCTGTCTACTTACCTATCTATCATCTACATATCCACCTATCTACCTATCTATCCATCTATCTATCCCTCCACCTATCTATCCAACTACCTACCTATCTGTCTGTCTGTCTACATCTATTATCCATCTATCTTCTACCTACACCTGCATGCATACGCACACACACTTGCATGCAAATATATATATGCCATATTTCTGATTACTGATATTATAAACATCCTCTGCATATCTAAAGAAAGGCACGGAGGTATAAATGTGACCATTTACTCTTCCCCAAGTAAATAACTTCCTAAAGGATGCTGTGAACTTTCTGCGACTCTAAACAGTACCATATTATGTGAATGTATTGTTCGGTTCTGCTTCCTCGATTTTAATCTGACACATAGTATATTGTACCTAAAGACGGCCTGGAGTGGCGCCTCTCACAGCATAAGACTGTTCTAAAACGGGTAGGACTAGGCAACAGAGTCTTCTGAGAAGAACATCAGTAGATTGGTCATTTTCAAAAGGTGTCCTGTAAAGAAATCCAGTCAACAGCTAGATATGCTGACGTCTTGTTTGTCTGCATCGATTCCCCACACTGCACGCTGAGTGCCATTCCTCCTCACAAACGATCTGTGCGAGTGGAGCAGAGATTTACAACAGATGACAACCGGCCCCTTCCACTCCACTTGTAACACAGTGTTCTCATCGATCCTCCGCGGTCACTGACACTCTGGAAATGGAATGAGTGCCTTGTTCCCATTGGCGGCGGGGAAGGATTCTTCAATATTCCACCGAGTAACAAGACAGCAGCAGCCGACGCAGCTGACCGCAGTAGCAGTCCCCATCCCTCTGCAGCAGCGCAGCCTATGGGTGCCAAGACCACATCACAAGGCCCACAATCCACCACACCCTTCAGCAGCCACCAAAATGACTGTGACATCCAAACTGCCTCTAGCTATGGCGACAAGCCACCTGCTATTGCACTGCTCTTTGTTGCTGTGTCACCCTGTACCTTTTGCAGCCAACAGCACCTCGTATTGCAGAAGCCCAACTGCCACCACACAGATGGAACAGCAGCAGGCCCCGTCAGAAGAAAAGCATGTGAGTGAGGCTCACCCGTCTATGGGACAGTAAGTTGCAGAAATAAACCCATCTCTTTACCATCTCAGAGGCTGATCTCCCGTGTCACCAGTTTCTGTGGTTTTAGAAATCTAGTGTGCAACAAAACACAAGCCAACAGCTTAGATCAGCTCTGTAATCTTTCATTTTGAAGGAAACTACATTCCTTGGACTGAATGCTGGTGAATGTTTTGACTGGTGGAATACAAACCTAAAGTGTTAGTTTATTAATCAGAGAGACACTTTTTATCAGGAAGTCTTTGAGTTAAAAGCATACTTTTTATTCTTTGAGTCTGCTAAGATTCGGAGGCAAACACTACCACACTGGATGCATTCACACTTACATTTTAATCCAGCTTCACTCCACTTTCAGAGTGGAAGAACATATCAGTAAAGTGATTTATCATTTTCCTTCCGTGTTTTCTAACTCAAAGGTGGATTTTCTGAATTAGATAAAGCCAAAACCAAGCAGCTTGTGATTTTGTCAATGCATTCTCAGTCTGAAAGTGGACTGAAACTGGATTAAAATGTAAGTGTGAACATGGCCAATGAGTTGAAAACAAGGACAGGAATCTTCTAATAGTAGATAGCAGGCTTGTATATTAAATTAAGTTCAGATTTCAGAAAATGTAACTATAAAGGTTTGAAAAATGTGTATTTATTGAAATGTGGACCTATTGGGGCTTACCTACTATCATACACAGGCTTATGATACTAAATTTTTAATTAATCAGTTAAGACCAAAGTCTTACATATACTAATTATGGTCAATTAATTAGTGAAGAGGAAGATGATGAATCGACTAAAAGTCTTTAATTAGCTTACCATCAAGTACATTTCACAACTCTATGCATATGAAAGCTGTTCAGGTCCACCTGAATGTTAAACTGTTTGACCCTCAAGGCACCATCTCTTGTCCCAGCTATGGAGGGAATACCCTGTTCTTTGAGCCTTTCTGCACTTACCTTAGCATTCTTCATTAGTATTCCACTTCTTCATGGATTCAAACTGGAAATATGCTTAGGTTCTGGTGAGACCTGACTCCAATTAAGCTCTGGATCCAAGAGAAATCACAACCAGAGATGTTCAGAGGCAAGGATGAAAGCTGCTGAATTATAACAGGTTATGGAGATTTGACTCTATTAGTTTGGGTATAAACATAAGCAATGGAATGGATAAAAGCCTATGAGCGGTGTTATAATTTACCTTTGAAATTCAGCTGATGAAACTACCTTAGTCCCACAGATGCAGCACTTTGGACTTGCCAAAGGTAGACTGTCACCATGATGACTGCAGATCACTGCACACCAGCAGTGTATTGTCCATGAGTCACGGCATTTATGCGGCACCCACTAATGGGGGCAGAATCCACTCCCAGGAGAACTTCTTTCACAGAGCAGTAAAAATCAATAGAGATGTGTGAGCCTGGTTCACTCCTATGGCCACTATGCAGAGGGCCAGAACCAATCCTCAAAGGCCAAAAATTTGCCCACTTCCAAGCCCATTTCTGGTCTTTGCACAATAACCCTGCATGGAAACTTCAACATAAGGGAACTTTTGTTCCCTGACCCCAAAGCCTGCACAGGCTGGGACATAAATGGACTAAGCAGGTGACCCACAGCCCTGTTCCTGGGCAAAACCAAGTTCTTTGGGCCAGGAAAGCCCCCTCCCACACCCTCCCTCTACCCATGTGGATTTTGCCACAGTCGTAAGACCCATGGTGCTTAATTTCTATGGCAAAGACAAATCTAACCAACCAATTTCACATTCAGAAGACATAAAGTGCTGTCAAGCCATTAACTTTCAGTTTAATCTCCTTCACAGGATAAAATCACTATTCTTAAGGCCAGTGTGCCAGAGAAAAGATAAAAATTTATTGTTAGACTGCAGTCCCCAACAAAAGTGATTCCCAAAATGTGATTACCATTCCCCAGCGCAGGATATTTCGTGTGGTGTTTGAAGCTGATGATTAAGGAGGTAGAACCATTCATCATTTGTACTGTGTGGCCTAATTTTTCATACAACTGAGAAACAGGTTGTATGTGTGTAAGATGGTCTGAGTGCACAAAATGGAGAGTGTTTTTGGAGTCCTAGCAAATTTTTCTAGAGTCTAAATAGGAGCAAAAAGTTGTTGTTGTTTTTAAGTTAAAGCACATGAATAATGTGGATGGGGAGATATTTAAATATTTCTCCTATTCCCAACAGCCTGATCAACTTTGTGCATGTTATATGTGCATATGCTTGTGAGAATATGAGCTACCCTTCAGAGGACTGGGAAACTTACTGTGTGGTATACAGATAGGGATTTTTCCCAGCCCTAAAAATACTGTATTGTGGCTGGACCACAGGCCTACTGCATGCAAAGCTATGCACTCTGCTATAGAACTACAGACCCCCCTCAAGGACAGACAAGTAGTCATGTAGTTTAAAGGCATTTAAACTTGAAAGTATCTTCAAAATCATAAATATCCACAGAAGCACTTTGAACATATCAACAAGAAGTCACAGGCACGAGAAAGGCTCCATTGTTTGTCACAGGGACATAGAAGCTCATTCATTTTACTCATACCGCCCCACTCTTTGGCAAAAATTGCCACAATGGATATGCTAGCATATTTTTATGAAGAGTACATGCCACAATTTCCTTGGTATAAAAACACAATGCTCACAGGTTTGGGATCTGTGGTCACCTGAAGAAAGAAGATCTGACGAGACCTTCCCAGAAAGAATCTGGGGTTGTTGCCCAAATAAACTGGCTCCATAATATATTTGAATCATCCTAGGAGGATTTTTCATGCATTGCAGTAAAACACAGAAGCTTTCTGAGACTGTGTGCTGCTGCTAAGATCAAGCTACCTTCAGGACAACCAATAAGGCCAATGTGAGCCAGTATCTTGTGATAGCTTCAAACCTGAAATCCATAGGCCTGGATAACAGGACAAGCGTGGGAGTGAAAGGGTCAGCATGTTAGGACATAAGGGACCTGAATGCCAGGGGAAACTGCCATGCTGAACCTTGGCTCTGGTCATGTAACAAAAATCTGATCATTTCAAGGCATCCAATAAGACAGACCCTCTGGTACAGTCTTATTAGCTGTTAACTTATCAGCACTGTGATATCCCTCTTTTGCTTTGTGCTGAGTTCATTTCAGATGTGCACGCTCTCTATTACACTTGCCAAATGGCAACTCTCAAGATGGCTGGCTGCAGGAAAGGCAACTCCCTAATAAAAAGATGGTGTGTGTACGTCAGCATTAATCACAAGCCAGAATTGGAAACAGGAGAGGGGCAGGAGAAAGGGGCTCTTCTTATAGTCAGCACTACATAATGAACACAAATGAGCCTACATGAAAGAGGAAAAGCCCAGTGCCGCAAATGAGCATCTCTTCTTCTGGTAGCCAAAGAAACTGGCAACGGGGAAGGGCCCCATAACCCGCCAGAAGGAAAGGTGGCCCAATGGTAAGCCTTGAAGTTGACCCCTTGTCTTGGGAGGTTAAGTCCATGACACTCTTCTGACATGTTTGACAATGAAAGGCAGCCCTGGCCGGGTCAACCCCAAAGGAGGTGACCTGTGAACCCCGTATGAGTTTGCATCGCATTAAAAACATATCTTTCCATTTCTGTATTGACGGGCTCACAAGGTGTCGTTAAGGAAATATTGCAGCCCCAGGGCCATGGCGTCAGCTAGCGATTGCCTGCCCATCAGTGCAGACTGTGGAATAAACACAGCAGTCATTGAGGGTACAGGGAGAAACTGTCTAGTCTTACAAGTAGATCCAAAGGGCTGCTCCAGACTTGGGTAGCAAGCGCAGATGGACAGGAGGGATAGATTTGCTAAGAACATCCAATGAAAGATGACACTTTGTTTGGGACAAGTAGTCCATTTAATCAATTCCAGATGATTTAGCAGCTGACATCTAGCTGCTTACCTGGCTAGAGAGTAATCAGCATTTGGCAAGGTCAAATAATGGTCAGGCTTTCTCAACCATTAGTAGGAGCAGTGTTCTCAACTAAGCTTTGGTGCTATCCATAATTGAATAAGCATGTTTCCATGGCAGATTTGAAGTTGCAGGCAGAAGTTCACATGGCATCACTGGCATCACTGAAGATCAATTTGCACTCCCATCGCTAATCTCCTAGTCCTTGCAGTGCTCCAGAACAGCCTTGATTCATGTTTGGGGAAGAGGTGCTATGTTTGATAGTCAATACAAATTTTTGCTGCAATTGCATTATGCTGTCTCCAGATGTAGTTTAATAATGCACTTTTCCCATGGCTATACTGTGATTGCTATGCATACCCATGGCAATTCCAATATACTCTTGGGATAGGGCACCAAAAACTGCAATAAAAGCAAGGTCGAAAATTCAGCTCTTATGTTAGGCTTTCCACTTACTGTACATTGTCTGCCATTTCCTACTAGAATCATTGTAAAAGTATCCAGATGTAGGAAGAACACACACACACACACACACACACAAGGGAAAGTGGTGCATTTTCTACATCCAGGTACTTTTGCAAAAACAGCAGTCATGCAAGAAAATGATAGAAAAGGTAAGAGCCCCGGATTGCCCAAGGATTACCCCCTGCTGTTTGGCATAGGCAATGAGAGGTAATTGCAGGATCTAAACAAGAGCAGACAATTTCCTCTTGCCATCTGGAGGTGCCCTTAGTTTTAATACAGAAGAAATGTAATTATATCTTAGTCCAAATACTGTGACCATTCCAAAATTGTAAGAGCCCTCTTCCCTAAGGGGAAGGGGGGATCTATTTACAACAAGACTCCTTTGTTCAAGAGTTTCAGTGATACATCACGGATATGGCTTCTGGGTACATATGGGATGCAACACTTTCACATTTCAATTTTATACTGCAGGGAACCATCTAATTTAGGTATGAGGCAAAAAAAAATATTATTATGATTCCCCCCAATGGGTGTGGCCTTGTTGCGGCGGGGGGGGGGCTTGAGTGCTCCAATGAAGCTGAGAGCTGGGCTGGCGGTAGTACAAACTACTGGCAGGTTCAACCATGCCAGAGTGGTTGAAGCAGATTATTATTGTTATTGTTATTGTTGTTTGTTTGTTTGTTTGTTTGTTTTGCCTATTTCACAAAATGGTGAGACAACAAACATACACAATCAACAGACAAATATAAAATCAATGCCCCTGTTCACTTTCCTTAATCCATCTGAAGTCTTGTTTGCTTACCGTATTGCTGCTTTTATATTTTTAATGTATTTTTAATTTCCCTCTTAGAATTTTATTATAAGACAGGCTTAATGCCTGAGCAGTGCTTTCAAGGCTGAACACTGGATCTACCACACTGCATTCCATCTACTGGATGGCCCAAGATTCCCAGAGCTGGGAGAATTTTGGAAAAAATTGGTTACACAAGGGAGGAGAGAGGACAGAATCTCACAGTAAAAAAAAGGGGAGAGTTGGGAAACACAGAAGCAACTTTTCAAACAAAACTGCATCACAGGCCCCTTTTCCAGGGGAAAAGAAAGGTCAAATTCTTATACTCTTACCCTGCAAAGGAAATGGCCAGAAGAGTTCCATACACATCTGAAGAAAGGATGGGTGAAACGTTCCTGGGGAAACTACGTGGGATAAAATGAGCCAATCAGAAGCAGCTCCTGGGCTGGCTAGTACCAGAATTCCACTGCATGAGATGAGGGTGGAAATATTCAGAAAAGTCTAGTTGGCCCAAATTCAGCTTAGTAGTTAGTCCCGCCTCCTGTGCTGTAGCTACAAATCCACGTGCCATCCTTTGCGGTCAAGATGATCCAGGGAAGGCTTTGTAGAGAACTTCACTGCCATAAAAAAAGAGACTGGAAGAGGAAACGCAACAATTTCATCCTACAACATTAGCCTATACCACTGTTGTTGGGATCCATCCACTGTATTTTTTTCCCCACTCTTAAGTCTAAAAAATCTCAGGAAGACTGCAATATGCAATGCTAGAAAAGTCCCTGCCATCAGCCTTACAGTAAAATGACAGGACACACAAGGGAAAGAGGATTGGGTGGGGAGAGGAGAGGAGAGGGTTAAATAGCTAAAGGAGGGGAGGGTTAAAGGAATCTGGTGCTGTTTCACAGAACAGATGAAAAACCTACAGCACCATCTCATGCACCCTTCACCTGAAAGAGGTTCAAAGGGGACCCTGTGGTAGCATATTATCCATTATTCAGGCCAGGGAACAGTCCAGCACACACAAAAATGCTTCTGGGACGGAAGCATCTCAGTGCAATGTATCTAACCCTTCCAAGTGGGACCATACCTGGACTTCCCCTATTCACCAAGTGCAAACAGGACCTTAAGCTCTCACATTCCTAAAAGCATAACTTTGAGTACGCATATATTGGTTAGAGAATAGCATGGTAAAATTAGAATAAGAGCAAATCTCTGGGATATTGACTTTTGGCTCACATATTGATCTAGAAGTGTAAATTTTGTAAATCTGCATTTAAAAGCCAAAGGAATAATGCCTTTACCATCCCTGCTGAGGATCAAATGGAAAGGAAGCATGGTGCTTTGTCCTTGTGCAAATCACCTTCTCCTTCTTCTGTTTCCTTCACCATGACAATTGCTCACTAAAGATTTGGCCTTATTTAACTACATAAAAAAAACCATGCTTTACTTAAATGTGGGATAAAAGGAGGTGCTAACAGTGTGAAAACAAGTAGCTCTCAATGAAGGCACAAACATACAAATCCTAAGAAAATATATAGACCTTTGGTTTCTAAATGTGTAGAAAATATATACTAGTTACACTGCCACATAAAATGCCTGATGTTCTCCATATTTACTGAAAAGTAAGCTCCATTCATTTTAATGAAACACACTTTCAGGCAAACATACTGAAGACTGTCTGTGTTACCAGAATAACTGTTTTGTAAATTACCACTGTTAATTATGCAATTATTGCTGTCTGTGCTATTCCGCTTTTCATTTACCTCAGATTTCACCACTTAAATTTTGAGCAACCCAAACCATTCATATAAATCCATGCAACTCATGACACTAGTTATGCATTGGTTGGACTGTAGTTTACAAAAATGTATGACACAATAAATATTTGGGATGTCACAAGATTTTTTTCCCCTTCTTTCCTCCTTTCTAGCTGTAAGGAACAATCACCACTATTTACTCTGAATTAATGCCAATCTTTTATGGCTTCACTAGACTTGCTAGCTGAGATTGGGGTTGCTAACCCTTTTTTCCCTAGGCCTTTCTCCAAATTCTGTAGCAGCATTTTGAAGCAGGATCTCTACCATGCCTTCACGGCTCTTGGAATGTGTCCATGCAGCAAAGCTCTTCTGTTGTACATTCAATGTGGAGGAAGAGTGCAGTGGCCTTCCCTTCCATGACACCATAAGGAGTGTTACAACACTTCAGCAGCAGAGTGGTTTAAAGAGCTCTTCAAAGCACTGACTCTTCCCACTGTCAGTTTTGAAAACCAGTATTCAAAACTGCAGGGCACAGAGGCTTATGGGAAGCAGAGGCATGTGGACAGCAGCTCCCGCATTACGATTAGCACAACTGTAGCACTATGCCATGAATGTGAAACGGGAAGAGGTGCTTTCCCACTTCCTGTACAGCTCTTGCTCCATGAAATGATTTTCCTGTCACTATCTCCACACCAGCAACACTTCATTATCCATGTTAGGCTACAGTCAAAGAATGAAAGGAGGACCAAAGTGGTGACAACTTTGTGTGCCATGCCTCTTTGCCCTGGCCTTTGACTAAATAAGGAAATAGCCTTTCTTCTCCTCTTTCAGGTACTGTTATTGTTTCAGTATGTCCATTTTGCATCTGGCTTTTATTGTTATAACCCACCCTGAGACCTTCAGGTATATGGTGGGATAAAAATGCAAATAAATAAATGAACATTCTAGGAGTTAAGAATGCCTCTTGATGCTCTTATTTGTTTTTTAGAATAAAAAGTCATGAATTCAAAACACAACATTCCTCTCATAACTTACAAGATGTGTGTCAGCTCCATGGGTCACTCCAATGGTTTTTGTTATGTTTGCATGGTTCCACTCATCTATATCTTCATATTCAACCCATGTATTCATATATTTATAAATTAAACAGCCAATACTTTAAAATTATATAATCCAGTACAATTTTCCTCTTCCATCATATTAAGGATACAAAAATGAATGGCTCCATTTCTGCTAGTACCAGCTGTGTGCGGTTATTTCCATGACTTCTGGCGACTTCCTGTTGGCAGCCCAAATGCTACAACATGAGCCAAATCTCTGGAGTCTGTGCAGCTGCCTATCATTGTAGCATGTGTAACACAAAGCTAATATATGAAATAATTCTCTGTAGAATTGAGCCTGTAAGTTAGTGCTGCTTGAAACCAAGTCCTTTGCTAAAAAGGTGAAGGGCAATGTAATTTTTGCCATTACAGGCAAAGTCTGACTTCTCTGTTTGACTTTTCAAATCCCCTTCAGAGCTCCAGAATGGCCTGTTTGTCAAACTGAGAGCTCAACCTCACTCTGCCAACTCCCAGTCATAAATGGAAATTTGCTTCCAGTGGGATGGGGTTTCCTGATCCACGCAAGGGTCACTTCCTTTAATCTGGACCCAGAGGACCTTCTGGACAACTCCAGAGAGGATGACAAGTGACTTTCCTGCCTTAATTTTTCCCTTAGGCTGTGCTCATGTCAAGCAAGTTAAAATATACACACATGCATTCACGCATGCTCACACCTTTTAAGTGCTAGCAGCAGAGACTTCATCGTTCTACATTCATCATTCTATTTAAGGCTCTTTTATAAATTATACTGCTGCAAGCTCAGGTTTCCCATTGAACATGAATCCATATGGGAGTCACCGGTAAACATATGGGTTGAGAGTCTGCACATTTAGGCTGCATGCCCACAATGGGGGAATACTGATGCCTGCTGTGGCAGAGCGGCTTCTGTACTCATAGACCTCAAAGCTGGGGAACCAAAGGTACCCTGGCTTTGATGTTACAGCATGCCATTATTTTGGAATGCAGGATTGGCCCCATAAGTCAGTCATTTTCTATGTAGGATGAATTAAAGCCATGTGAGCACCTGACAGATAGGTCACTTGTACCACCACTTTCCATCTTCACAGCAGTGGCACAAGCGCCCTCAGAGTCATTCTTCCTGTGCAGGAAGGTTGGCTCTGGGAGTCCTCCTGGCCTTCAGAGCCATGCTGCATGTCCAGAAGCACTACTGACATGAAGACACCACACCCCTTGGGCCCGCACCAGGTATACCTTTTGCCCAATATGGATGAAGCCTTAGTTTCAGGTATAACAAAATTGAACCCACTTAGGTCTACATCAGAAATATGTTGTCATGTCTCGTGTCCTATCTTACTCCTCAAACAAGGAGTTCACCCCTCCTGCAACCCAGACGTATGATCCACACCATAGGGGTCTGCCGTAGAACCAGCTTCTCTCCTCTCAGACATGGACAGTTCACAATCAGATGCTGAGCCGTGCCCAGAGACAGGTTTCTCCAGCAAGAGAAGCCCAGGTGTGCCAATACACCCGCCTTTGTACCAAACAGCTGCACAGGAGGGGGAGGGACAATGCCAGCCCTCATAAGCACTCCTAGCCTGTCATCTCCTGTTGCAAACAGAGGTCTTTCCTGGCAACTCCTCAGCTCATGTTTCTATCCAGATTTCTGAACCTTGGACTGGCTTATGACAGATTCCTGGTAACTTGACCCCTGGCTTGCTTTGACTTTGCTTGACTCTCTGGCTCCCTGACTAACTCTTTGGACTGACTTTCCTTCCCACTGCCAGTAGGCATGTGCATGCATCTGCATGTGCTGCATTCCATCCTGCTAAATGACTGTTCCATGGAGCCAATGGTCATGGAACCAACCAGAGGAAAGGCAGTTCTGGACTTGATCCTAAGTAATGCTCACGACCTCGTAAAGGACATCACTGTGGCTGATCCAATTGGGAACAGCGACCACAATGCAATAACCTTCAACTTAAATACAGGGAGTAAGTTCTTAATAAAGTCTAACACAGATATACCTTAAACTTTCAAAAGGGAAACTTCCCCAAAATGAGGAAACTAGTAAAAAGGAAAAGGAAAAGGGAAGTCAGAAGAGTTCAATCACTTCAAAATGCATGGAGACTACTTGGCTCACAAGTGCAGTAGATGAAGTCATTAAAAACAAGAAGAGTTAATTTAGAAAATGGAAGGCTTGTCCAAATGAGGAGAACAGGAAGGAGCATAGACACTGGCAACACAAATGCAAGATGACAATTAGGAAAGCTAAGGAAGATTTTGAGGAGTACATTGCTAAAAATATCAAAAGAAATAACAAGAACTTCTGTAAGTATTTCAGAAGTAGGAATCCAACCAAGAAAGCAGTTGGACCATTAGATGGTAAAGAAGACACAGAGATTACAGAGAGACTAAACAAATTCTTTGCTTCCGTATTCACGGAGGAAGACAGAGGACACATGCCAGTAGCTGAGCCTGTATTTTCTGAAGAATTAAATTGGATAGAGATAACCAAGGAAGAGGTCCTTGCATGCCTTAATAAACTAAATGTTAACAAGTCACTGGGACCAGATGGTATTCATCCAAGAGTTCATAAGGAACTGAAATGTGAAATTGCTGACCTTCTAGCAAAAATATATAATCTTTTCCTAACATCAGTCTCTGTACCTGAGGACTGGAGGGTAGCAAATGTAACACCAATCTTCAAAAAAGGATCCAGAGGTAATCCAGGCAATTACAGACCAGTTAGCTTAACGTTGGTTCCATGTAAGGTGATGGAAACCATCATTAAAGATAAAATTAGTGTGCACATGGAGGAGCAAGCATTGTTGAACAAAAGCCAGCATGGCTTCTGCAAAGGTAAATCATGCCTCACAAACTTGTTGGAATTCTTTGAGAGTGTCAACAAACATATGGATAAAGGTGAACCAGTAGACATTGTCTACCTGGACTTTCAGAAGGCTTTTGACAAAGTCCCACATCAAAGGCTACTGAGTAAACTCATTAGCCATGGAAGAAAAGGACAGGATCTGTCCTGGATTTTTGACTGGCTTAAGGGTAGGAAGCAGAGAGTAGTAATAAACAGCCAATTCTCAGGGTGGAAAGAGGTAAAAAGTGGAGTCCCCCAAGGTTCAGTGTTAGGACCAATGCCTTTTAATTTATTCATCAATGATCTAGAAGAAGGGGTACATAGTAAAATAGCAAAGTTTGCTGACAATATTAAATTAGTAAAAACTGAAAGACATTGCCAAGAGCTCCAGAGAGATCTCTTAGCATTGGGTGAGTGGGCAACCAAGTGGCAAATGTGCTTTAATCTTAACAAGTGCAAAGCAATACACAACAGGGCCAAAAAACCCAGTTATGTCGATAAACTGACGGGGTCTGAGCTTTCTGCAACACACCAGGAAAGGGATCTTAGGGTTCTGGTGGACAGTTCAATGAAGGTATCAGCCCAGTGCGCAGCAGCAAAAAAAGCTAATTCAATGCTGGGAATAATTAGGAAGGGAATAGAAACCAAGTCAGCAAGTATAATTTTGCCTCTTTATAAATCTATAGTGAGGCCACACTTGGAATATTGTGTACAATTCTGGCCACCACACCTCAGAAAGGATATTGTGCAACTGGAAAAGATGCAGGAAAGGGCAACCAGAATGATTAAGAGACTGGAACACCTCCCTTAAGAAACCAGGCTGCAACATCTAGGCCTCTTCAGTCTGGAGAGACTCTGCATATGTTTTTAGTCTCAATCTACCTGTTAGGAAAGACTCATCTTACTTCCTTTGCCAGATTATGCACAGTATAGAAAAGGTGGATAGAGAAAAAATATTTTCTCTATCATACAAGACTAGAACCAGGGGGCACTCTATGAAGCTGATGGGTAGGAGTCGGATCTGACAAGGGGAAGTATTTCTTCACCCAGAGGGTCATCGATTCATGGAATTTTCTGCTGGAAGACATGGTAACAGCTACCAGCCTA
>MTQE01002208.1:32150847-32163014 GCA_014337955.1 Aspidoscelis marmoratus
TGTCCTTGTCTCTGCTTGAGAAGCCCATGGGCATTTGGTGGGCCACCATGTGTGATAGGACACTGGACTAGATGGGCTGTGGCCTGATCATGCAAGGCTTCTCTTATGTTCTTATGTTGCTGCTGCCCACTCTGGACACAACACATATGGAAACAGCAACAACAATTACAGCATGAATCTGGAGGCCACCATGAAGACTTCCATAAGGACTACTTCCTTCACGCAGCACTCCAAGGCAGGATGGCCTTGGGAGAGGTTCTGGCTATTATTCCTTTGCACTGCTGATAAAACTGTGGTTCAGAGAGGTGGAAAGGAGATTTTCATACCAGCAGCTTCCACTCTCCCACTAACCTGCAACTCCAGTTCACTGGCCGCAACTGTTCCAATGTGACAGTGTCTGTTTCTGGAGTAATATATCATCACAGTAATATATTTACTGAGTAGTAGTAGTAGTAGTAGTAGTAGTAGTAGTAGTAGTAGTAGTAGGTTTGAGACACTGGTGATATCTTGCTTAAAGTGAACCAGTTCCATTCTAAAATAATACATACACTTTTGACACAGTACTCATCAGACAAAAAGTCTTCTGCTGCTCAAAACCCTGAATATTTTATTTGCAAAAGACAAGAAACAGATAAAATATGTTTTAACTCTTTTGTAGGCACTTCACCAAGACAAATCATTATTTCCCTATACTGTACCTCTGGGATCTTCCAAGAAATAGTTCTTGGTGCCTTGAGGAAGAAAGTGGACCTTAACCCACTTAAAGCACTGCTGTGTTTGGTTCACAAATGACTACAGTACTTTTCAAAAATTTTCTACAGAATGGGTGAAACTGCCATTGACCAAGCCTGGTTTTTGTTTTGGTTTGTTTTTGCTGACAGTCTAGGAAGCAAAAGTGGGTGCTCTTTTGGAGCACTGAGTAGCTGCCAAGCATCATATTTCTCAGCTACTGCACTCTGCATATGTTTTTAGTCTCAATCTACTTGTTAGGAAAGACTCATCTTGCTTCCTTTGCCAGCAACATTCCAAAAGAGCTACATCCCTCCTTTGTGGCTTCTTCACTTATGCATACAGCTTATCAGGGATTGATAGACAGCAGTAAGTTACCATTTTAAAATACATTGTTTAACCCAAGGTCCTAAATACACCCCTGCTTTTGTCCACCCTTAAGCAATCTCCAGAAGGAAGAGATTACATCAGCAAAGTGATGAGCTGCTCTGCTTCTGAATAATCCAGCTCGAAAGGTGTGTTTTACAAAATGTGGATAAAATCCTATTAGAATGTGTTATTAACCCCAGAAGCTACTTGCAAGTTTTGGAGTATTGTTCAAGTGCATTTGAGGAGGGTAGATTCTGAATGTTCCTGTGAAGGGGGCAGAAGAGATTCCTTTTGTGTGTGTACACGATACATAGAACCAAACCACAGCAGCACAGAACCTCAACTGCACATCCCCACAATATCATATTCAGTGTTTTATGTGCTGTTTACAGTGTGTATGCCAGGAATTTTAAATAGATGCAACAAATAGGACCTTGGAACTAGGTGACAAAACTCTTCAAAAAAAAAAAACCCTAAATTCTTACCAAATCAGTATTTGTTGTCCCTTTTAGGGCCTTTGCCCAAATATTTGTTAACCAGGAGTGATGAGACACGAGCAAGGGAAGAAACAGGACATTTGTACCAAAGAAGAACCAGATGCATTTTTTTCTTTAAACAACACTGTTGCAGGAGCCACATGGAAGTCATTGTGGCAGTGCACAAAGAGTGCAGGGCCCACATATATACCTGCAACATAAGTGTTCATTACAGCATTATAACAGCAGAGCAATAGAAAGAAGCCTAAGAACTTTTTTACCGTGCTTTCTTCAGGGCTGTGGTCTCACTTCAGGTTTAATCAAGCTTCAATCCACTTTCAGAGAAAGAATACACCAGCAAAGTCTTTTAATGTGTATTCTGTTTTAATTTGTTTTAAAGTTGTAACCCGCCCAGAGACCTTCGGGTATGGGGCGGGATATAAATGTAAATAATAAATAAATAAATAAATAAATAAATAAATAAATAAATAAATAAATAAATAAATAAATAAAGTGGCAAGCTGTTTTCTTTCATTGTTAAATAACTCAGAAAATTCACCTTTGGGATAGATAACATGGAAAGAAAATTGCTAGTCACTTTGCTGATGTGTTCTCTTGCTCTGAAAGTGGACTGAAGCCGGATTAAACCTTAAGTGTGACCACAGCCCAGTTCAAATAACATGATCCACTTTTCCAAACACAGAAAATGATCAAGTTCCACAGCCACTTCCAGTGTTCACGAAAACATCCTTCATCAGAAGTGTTGAAGCCAAGGAATGAAAGTTCCCCGGCCACAATGTTTGTGTGGGCAGGACTACAGCAGATTTATCAAGAGCCTCTTGCCACATTACAAGCAGCTGTACATATTGCAGGACTCTTCTCAATGCCTTTCACAGGCAGCAGAACCACCATTGTGCAGGTCCAACCATAAAGAGCAACACCCCCAGTAATGAAATTGTGAAAGACTGGCAGGAGCATGCCATTCTGTCAACAAAGACCCAGCTAAAAAGACGACTGCACAGAAGCCCTAATATGTTGTTATGCGAAAGAGTAAAGTCCGAAGCTTTTCAATGGAGCTTTGACTGACAATACTTGAGGAGGAAGCATCTTTTTCTTTTGGTTTATTTGTTTTTACCAAGCCAAAAAAAAAAAAAATTGAGGGAAGCAGTAAGGGACAGGAGTGGAAGTATACAGCTGCTTAATGGGACTAAAACAAAGCAAAGACTCAGGCATGTAAATGACTGCTAGTGCGCAGCTGCAAGGCTGCCTGAAAACAAAGCCATTGACTGACAAAAAGGGAGAGCCAGTCACATTGTGCTCCTGTGGAGGGGACGAACTGATCTGGGCTACTCCATGTGAGTTCAGAGGGAATTTACAAAGTGTTTGCTGCAAAGTGATGACAGAAAGGAGATCTTAAGGTGCCCCAAAAGCTATATATGTGAATATTCCTGAGGTAGAGCAAGCTCCCTGCCCCCCTAACCCAAAAGCACCTAATGAATACCGAGTATAGCTGGGGGACAGATTTTGAATATTAAGTCCCTGGGGGTCAACTTATATATTCAGCTGGCAAACATAGTAGAATGTTCAAGGTGCACAGGTTCACCACATGTGGGAACGTCTTATTTTGAAAAGAAGGGCATTCAGGGCAGCAGACTCCACATCTCGCTGAACAGGCAAAAACCCTGGGAAAAAAAAACATTATGGCTGCCTTCTACTGATGGTGCCCACTCAATTTCCATCAATTTCACACTTTGTCATACTTGTGTGCAAGTGCATAGATTCTAAATATATTATTATGGACTCTGGCTGCATCCAGACGGCCGAATTTTAGGTGGCTTCAGGGGTAGGAGGTGTGGCATCTGCTATGGAAATGGCAGCTGCGCTAGACAAATGGCCTGTTCCTTGCAGCAGCTCACAGCATCTGAAATTCCATTTGTGCTGACATTCTGACAGTCCTGAAATGACCCTGGATGTCAGGCATCTTTGCTGCAAAAGCAGCATTGGCAGATATTGACTTGTGAATTCACATTTTCCCTTGGTCCACATGGAGGAGGAAGACGGGGCAAACCGGCCAACGGTTAGTCCTCAAAGTTGTTTATCCCATCTTAAAGATGGGGTGCCTATAAGGGTGGTCATTGCAACTCCACATCTACCTGTAGGCCAGCAGAAGGCAGACTCATTTGCTCATCATGCTCTAGAGATGTGCAAAAAGTGGCCTTTGGCATAATTACAGATTATGGCATGTAGACTATGGCATAATTACAGATTATGACATGGCAGAAAAGATTCATAGTTATCTTTTTTTTTAATGCACAATAAACGTGCATGACACTGACACTGTTAAGCAAGTATCTGTCTAGAAGGCCACATAGAGATTCAGTACTTGTAGAGTTACATGACATTATTTAATCCCCGTTGTGTGGCCCAACCCCAGAGTGCTGGTCAATTTTATTCCGTTGTGAGAAGACATTTTCTACTGCAAGAATCTAGATGATTCACAGTCCTCCCAGCCTTCTCCCACGGAAGGAAGAAGTCAGCTAAAAATGTGGTGCAAATCCAGAATTAGGACACTGGGCAAATGTGATATAAAATACAGACTACTTCTGCATGGCCATTTAAAAAAAAGCTATCTGAGGAGCAGGAATGTGTCCACCTGCCCCAAAGTATGGGGCATGCTGTCTGTACACCCCATACCTCTTGCCCTTACAAACTTCAAAGCTGAGGAACAGAAGTTCTGCAACTTCAAAGTGTCCACCTTATTAAAGGACAGACAAGAAATGGTCCTCACCACCTCCATCCCTTTACGGTGTGCCCCCGGTCCCTGGTCAACAGGGGCAGTTACAGTTGCAGGAGATGAATAGATGACTCAATCAACATGAAAGCGTCATACGACACTCCTTGGTGGTTCAATCAATCTAATTATCTAATTTTGAATGGGTGGGTCTGGTGACCTACGATGAATTGCAGCAGACACGATCATACAAAATTAGAAGAAAAGAAAACTGGACCCAAGTGCCCAAAGGCATTAAAGGTGAGGCCTGTGCCTACAAAGATGGAACACTATGAATGACAAACTTGTATGAAATCTTAGGGAGCTAGCATTGACTAAAAAAAAAATTACAAACTCTTCGGGTAGATTCATGTATTGTCACTCAGCCCAAAATTAAAGCATGTCAAAAACAAGTGGAGGCCACCAGTTGAGGAATCAGAGCCCTATATTTTCACCTTAATCCAATACACAAATATTGCAACACATGTATTATCCTATTGTCTTTCCCTTTCAGGAAAGAAATCCAGGCCATTTCCACATGGCATGGTATATCCCATGCCATTCTGCCCCCCACTAGGTAGCCTGTGCTAAGGGGCTCCACTTCCTCATGCCTGGATGAAACGGAGCCAGGCTTGGTTTACCAGGCCATGGTCATGCACCATCTGCAAGCAGGCCATAGTCCAGCATGGTAGTTCATTTGTGGATTGATTATAATGGGAGGAACAGGTATCTGGCACTATGGCCTCATGCACTGCAGACTTACTAGGGAGAAGAGTCTGTTGTCAGAGACGGTGCATGATCAAATACTTACCTTGATTCGATTGCAGGGCCAGTCCTCTTCAGGGTGCTGCCATTTTGGCTGTGGCACTCCGCGCTACTGTGCATGTATCAATGCCGTCACCATTGCAACATTGATGCGCTGTGCAGTCGCAGCAGCAGGGCTGCCAGCATGCTTGCACAGCAGCCCTGTTGACCTCCTTTTCCAGCTGAGGTGCAAATGCTCCCAAGCTGGATACAACAAGTAAGTGATTGGGGACGATGTGGAGCACAATTTCATGCTCCACAGGGAGTGCATGATTAGGGAACTTCTGGGAAGGCAGAGGGTACTTGGTGGCTGTAGCAGCCCCCTCCAAGTGAAGATAGCCCTTCCCCAGAAGTTCCCCAACCATGCACTACCAACCCAAATGCGAAAAGGCCTCTGATCTCTTTTGCTTGTACAAGACAACGGACATTAAAACAGACATTTTTAAAAAGTGAAAGAAAAGGTAGAAAAATGTCACAGGGTGCATTTCAGTTCAGCCACATATCAAGGAAAATATGTACATCAAGCTAGGGTTTTTTTACTGCATCTATAAATCAATCCAAACCTTCAAAACCTCTTTGTACTATTTCTTTTGCAAAAAGAAATATTTTTAAATCTATACTCTCCCTTTACTCCCATGAGTTCAAGGTAATAGATAAGTTCTCCTCCTACTCATTATCTTATCAAAACCACTAGTGAATAGCTTAGACTGAAACAGAGTGGCTGCCCAAAGTAAACTTTACAGCCAAAAAGAGATTGTTTCCTGGTCTCCAAGGTCCTAGTCTGGCCCTCTAACCACTGCCCTATACTTGCTTTCAGGTCGCATGGAATGAAGATGCCATTTCATTTTTCAAAGAAATTGCCAAATGGCACGTGTGAGCCTACACATGTCTGCTTGGAAGTAAACCCTTTTGAATTCAGTGGGATTTTCTCCCAAGTAAGCAAATACAGGATTCTAACTGTGGAGTACAATCCTAAGCATGTCTATTCAGGCCATATTTAGGCATACTTGGAAGCAAGACAGGTAGAGGAAAACATGAGTTTTTTCCTTTACTCATGTTGCCTGTGAGCCGGTTTGGTCTAATGGTTAGGGAGCTGGACTCTTACCAGGTTTGATTCCACCTGCCCCCATGAAGCCAGCTGGGTGACCTTGGGTTAGTCATAGCTCTCTTCTGTGTTCTCACAGCCCCACCTACCTCACAGAATGTTCTGTTGTGGGGAGAATAGAAAGCCTTGACAGCCACTTTGAGCCCCCTTAAATGGGTGAGAAAAGCAAATCCACCCTAGACTGTATTCAAATGGCCAAAGGACACCATAAGAAACCTTCTAGAGAGATGATGAAGATGCGGGTGAATTAAACCATCTTCACACAACAGCCGGGTATCCCATTAGAAAGGAGAAAATCCTCCCTGTGTGATTACTGCCTTCTAACTAGACGGCACTGTGGCCGCATTTTAACTGACACACATTTGGCCATCCAGAATGCCCCAATGTGCTTGTTGTCACCCCAGTGCATGGCATGCATAGCTGCCTATTTTGGTTTCCACACATGCACGCTGGATGGATGGAGCAATCATGGCAGCTCCACCCAGAAGGTGAGTCAAGGTGCAACTGTTGGAAAACCCACAACCAACGCTTGGTTTTCCAGCAGTAGTTTTTAGCATGTTTTTTATGCTGGGGAAGCAGGGCTATGGTGGAGCTGTTTCAGATGCATCACAATGTCAGTATATTCTGGATGGGGCGATACCTTCTGGATGGGGTGATACCTTCAATTTTTTTCTTTAATCGGTTTTCTTAATACAAACAAACACAAAATCAAAACAAAAGACAAATACAAACATTGAAAAATTTAAAAAAATGCATTTATCAATTTGTTATATACTTATACATTCATAACCCCACTCCTCTGTAAACCTACACCCTCACTTTTTTGTCACATATGTAAGGTTAATATGTAATACCTGATTTCTTTCCCCTCCACCAAATATTCCTCTATACCAGTGGTTCTCAACCTGGGGGTCGGGACCTCTTTGGGGGTCAAACCACCCTTTCAGGGTGGTCGCAACGAGTCTCCCACTGCCCTTCCCTCCCACCTCCCAGCTGCTCCGCCCCCGTAGTTGGGGGTCTCCACAACATGAGGAACTCCATTAAGGGGTCGCGGCATTAGGAAGGTTCAGAACCGCTGCTCTATACCCCTGCATTTTCCTCTCAAATCTCCATGTGCTTTTTGCCATTCCTTCCTTAATCTATTATTACTCAATATTTGAAATCTCAGCACATGTAGTAAATAATACCTCCATTTCTCCAATGTCCATTTACTACTCTCCTTCCAACCGTACACTATGACTGACAGCACTGCCTGTATTGTTCCAAACAGAACTCTTCCAACTTTCAACATTTTAGAAGATAAGAGAAGCCCTGCTGGATCAGGCCACAACCCATATACTCCAGCATCCTGTATTAAGCAGAAGACAAAGGCAAAACCTCTACCTGCTCTTGAATCTCTGCAAATGGCCTTTAGAGGCATCCTGCCTGTCCCTCCAACCTGGAGGCAGGACCTAGACATTTCCCTCCTGATGTGATTAAGCACCAGTCAGAAAATGGCCAGCTTCCGTGGTCCTGACCTGTCCAGAGCTTAATCATGTCAGGCAGAAATTTCAAACCTGCAGAACATTTGTTGCACAACCTCAAAACCTGCAAGACCATGAGGTGCCAAGCATGTTCACAGCCCAACCCCCAGCTCAGCAATGGAACTGCAGGATCCCATCGCAAAGATGGCCATTCTTCAAGCCATGAATGTGCTGCCCCAGCCCTAGTGATGTCAGCCCCTTGAGGGCCCTAGATCGTCCCCAAAGAAGGGGGGAACAGCCTTCTCTTTGGTGATGATCTCAAGGCTCCTCTGACAGCATTCATCTTCTTGTGAGTGATCCTTGAGAAGATCATCAGCAATGGGGAAAATGCTATTCAGCTACAATAGCAGCAGTGCAAGTCCTAATATTGGTGCTGTCAGGTTGCTGCTACTTACAATACTCTGTGGACAGCTAGGGACTGGAAGCAACTAGGTGTTTTGCTTGCTTCTTCAATTTCTGTAGCTGCTGGCAACAGGAACAATTAAGGATCGTGTCTCCACAGGCCATGGAAAACACCTGGAGGGGCATTGAATCTGCCTGTCTCCACAGCAACCCCTGTTGAAAGGGTCTGAGGATGTGTGGAGGAATTTCAATCCCCTTCCAAGGCACATACAGCTCAGTGCAAGAAAGGTAACCCTGAAGCTTCTTCTTGCCACAGCAAAACATATCACATTTGCACGTGGACCTGTTGCACCTCCACATGACGGGCGAGAAGGCATGGAGGTTCTGGAATGGTGGTGGAGCTGGCAAGGTGCCTTCTGAGGCTGTGCAAAATCATGAGGGCAGAGGGGGCAACGCAGTGGAGACATGCCCAAAGAGGCATTTTGAACCAGCAAAAGCAGGCTTAGAAAGAGGCCGCCCAAAGGCCCCTGAACCCACCATGAAGAATACTGCTGGCTTGTATTCTTTGGACAGCCAGTGCTTGGGAAATCATCTCATTGAAACTGACAGGACTTATTTCCAGGTAAGTATGCAGAGGATTAGTGTGGTTTCATCAAATGTATCAGGCTTTGCAGCCATAGGAGAGAGACAGTGGCAGGAAGACCTGAGCATCCTAGGAAGCCCAAAAAGAAAAGTGAGGTCCTCTAGGAGGCTGGCCATTTCTTGGCCACTATGCATTGTTCACCCAGCCAGTCCTAAAGGCCCCCTGCACAAAGGAGTGTGCTATTCTATCTAAGGAATGCCTCATAAGCATCACAGTCCCATGAGCAGGCAGAGAGCAGCCAGCCTAGATCTTTGTGTCAGCTTTGCAGTGCATGATATGGTTGAAGAGAAGGGGGGTGGGGCTCCACCAGTGGAAAATAAAAGATAGTGTGGACCATTTGAAAGCAAGAGGAGAGACAAAGCCCTTGTGTCAGCACTTTGCATTTTACTGATTTGAGGGAGGGCTGGGCAAAAGAACTGGCCTTGAGACCAAAGGGGGGGGGATTGCCCCATGGCAATGGGAAGAAAAGACCTTCTGTTTAGTCACTCAACTAGTGGAGAAGCTTTTGATGTTGGAGAAGATAATTAATGTCACAAATGTCTGAGATGATAATAAACGCAGATGGGGAGGCAGACAGCAGTATTAGAGTCCAGCAACTAATTCCCCAAGGGTGTTCCCACCCACTGGAGCAACAACTCAAGCCACATTCTTTTGGCACTCCCCAGTCCTCCACTCCCTGGAACCCCTCCCTCCCTCCCTCCCTCTACATCTCCCACCTTCCAGCACACTCAAAGTTTCCTTGGCTCCTACATTTAGTGTCCTAGATGGTCTCCACCTTTGCTTAAACCCTGAGTTCTGGAACAAAATAACCCACACTCCACTAGGTATCTGCCCTCATTCTTTGACAGGGAGGTACCGGAGGGGTTGTGCTTATCAGTCTGGGGCTATCTTCTGTGTCTTAGGAACGAAACTGCACATTTCTTTTAAACATCATCCAAATTCATTCACACAGAGCAACCAAAGCATTTTTATAACAGTGTTACTGCTGTTGATAAGGTGCAATCTACAGCAGGCTGTGTAGAATATTTTACAGAGTGCATTTCTGATCACATGTTTGGATTTTCTGATCAATATGGGCAATAAGGTGTTTTGCAGCATGTTTTGGCACTTTTTTACTTCAGGTATTCTGGACAGGTTTCCTTCACCAGATGCCTTCATGTTTATTATTATAAGTATTATTAAGCATACATGTTTCGGCTGCATCTGCACACATTTTAAAAAGCAACTGAAAAGCCACTTAGAGGTAGTAGCATACAGACACAAGTATCGTTCCCATCCTTCCTCTAATCCACATTAAAAGCCAGAGAATGCATATTGGAAGTGCATTTTCTGGCCTTTGATGTGGATTAAGTTACTTGCGCTTTTGAGTTTTTTCCCTTTTTACTGCAAGTGGATGCAGGCTTCATTGGAGATGCTGCTTCCAACAACAACAAATTCCAAAAATGGCCAGTAGGGTCATTGAGAAGAGAGGACAGCTTCCACATGGCTGCAGGACCTGTATGCTAGAGCAGTCCCTGTGAGGCCATGCCTCCCAGGGAAAACATGGTCTGCACATCACTAGAATGAATGCCTACATACTGCCTCCAGGTCGGAGAGGCAGACAGGATGCCTCGAAAGGCCATTTGCAGGGATTCAAGAGCAGGTGAAGGTTTTGCCTCTTTTGTCTTCTGCTTGAGATGCCCATTAGCAATTGCTAGGCCACTGTGTGAGAAAGGATGCTGCACTAGGTAGGCTGTGGCCTGATCCAGCAGGGCTCGTCTTATGTTCTTATATTCTTATGTTCTAAAGTGCTCCCTGGCCCATTTCTTCCAGATTTACTCACTGACCAACAGCAGCCCATTCAGCCAGCGGGATGGCTATAAAAAGGCAAATAATGGGACAAAGGGCTTTCAAGGGGGTACCACTGTTTTGAAAGTATATCTGGACACACCCTAAGGTTGCATTCCCATGGGTGCCAGGGGATAGGACATGCAAACATCTGAATGCTCAGGGGTTGGTGCATCCAAACATACACATCCCCTATCAGGCCCCAAACTGCCTCAACTCACAGGTGAGGCAACCAAACAGTAAGCCCCTTTAAATTACTCTTGGCATGCTTCAGTTGTCAGAATTCACCTTCCCCCTTTTTGCGGACACATTAAAGGAGGAAGAAATGACTGAACAAGTGAGGGTTCTGCCTAGAATTGCTGCATAATCAAAAAGACAAAAAAGGCTGCCTTTCAATGTTATGCCTGGTCTTTTGAAGAAGATCTGGGTGGGATATTCACTGATGCTAGTGGTGTTGCAGTCTCAGCACTGTTCCAGGATTCACAGCGAGGTGAATGGTGTTTGTCCACCATTTTGGTCCTGGGGGCAGCAGCTGCAGCATCTCTCATACCTCCTGCTCTGGATCTAACCTATTTCAGGCTGCATATGGTTGCAGCCAAAGTGTGCCTTGCCCTTCCATGTAGTTTGAGTGCTTTGAGATACCCTAACTGTGTGCAAAGTGGCTCAGAGTCCATGGGAAAGAGAAACTGGAGCACTTGTCTGATGATAACACGCTGTTATCAACTGGCACTCCACTGCTCCCCAGAATGCCCACCCCTCTCTCCTGGAGCACACGAGATCTGGGGTCCCCCCCCAAAAAAAATTGGAGCACTGTTGTCAGCAGTGTTCTGAGCCTTTTTGAACATCCATGTCAAATATGTTTCAGTTGTTGCTGATGCACCAAATAAGTGTTCAAAGTAAAAACTGATATTGAATATCATTCAAATAATGAGCAAAGATGTGCATATGTGAATTAAAGAACAACTAAAAATAAAAGGAACGCTCATCAGTCATACAAATTAACACAAGCGACACGTCTAAATGCCAGAAAAGCCAAGCCTACATATCTGCTCTAATTTATATGCATGCCTTTCCAATTATATCTAATAACAATCTATCTAAAACCACTAGTTAAAAAATGAACAAAAATAAATAAAATAAAACCCAACATGACATCACCATAAAGATGGCATTTTTATATCATAAATGTGATGTTCTGCTTCTTTTCTCCGGGATCCATTTGAATGTGGCTGCATGTGGATCATCCCAAAATCTGCCAAGTGTGGCTGAAAGACCAAGTCTGTGTCACCGTGTAGGTTTGGTATGGTTCTGAATGCAGGATCAGCAAGGGGCATCCCCATGCATTTTGGATTTGGCCCATAGAAAGCGGATCAGATCCCTCCAACCGTGCTACAACAGGGCCAAATTTGATACCTGAAAATACAAGTCTCAGCACGGTTTGGGGGTCTGGCACACATTGGTTAGTGAGCTGATCCAGCGCATGGGGACGATCGCAGGCTAACCAGGGAGGAGATTGGCACTCATGTCAATAGGAGGTGGGGTGTGCTTGCCGTTCCTGCCCTGTGCATTGGAGATCGCA
>MTQE01002208.1:32174982-32192080 GCA_014337955.1 Aspidoscelis marmoratus
TCTACATGCTCCATGTTGCTAGAAAAACCCATGACTACCAAAAAGTGTGCTGTTAGACTTCTTTAAAGTGGGGTCTTTATTACGTGGGTTTTCCTCCTTTGTGGTGCTGGAAGCCCAGAGAAAAGCTCTGCATGCAGATGTTCCGTGGCAAAAGAAGCTTTTTAACGGGCTTCTTATTGCATGAAGACAGGGCCATTTAGGGCCTTATAAGGAAAAGTTAACACCTCGAATTGGGCTCGGAAGTGAATTGGCAGGAGTTTAGCAGCTGCATTCTGCACTAGCTTCAGCTTCAGAACCATCTTCAAGGGCAGTGGCATGTATAGCACATGACAATAGTCCAATCTGGAGGTTACCAGAGCATGGATAACTGTGGCTATGTCATCTCTGTCCAAAAAGGGCTTCAACTGTTGCACCATTCGTAGATGGGAATAGGCACTCTTGGCCACGGTCTGCACCTAAACTTCAAGCATCAGCGCAGAGTCCAAGAGCACCCCAAATTTCATAACTACACAGATCCAAGACTCTGTGACACATAGCACCTCTGTCTTGTCTAGATACAGCTTCAATTTATTGGCCCCCATCCAGCCCATTGTTGCCTCCAGGCACCTGTCAAGCACTTCAACTGCCTCTCCTGATTCAGATGGTACAGAGAGATAGAGCTGGATATCATCTGCATACTGATGACACCTCACTCCAAATCTCCTAATGACCTTTCCCAGCTTCTTCATATAGATATTAAAGAGCATGGGAGATAAGATTGACTCCCTGAGGAACCCTGCAAGTTCCTAGGATGCCAAGTCAGAACCTCCCTCTACCACACTCTGAGATCAGCCATGGAAACAGAAGCAGAACCAATGGAGAGCACCGACCCAACTCCTAGACTTTGTAGCCTTTCCAGAAGGATACCATAGTCAGTGGTATCAAAAGCTGCTGAGAAGCCCAGGGGAACCAAGAGGGTTGCACTCCCTCCATCTCTCTTCCAGAGAAGGTCATCAACCAGGACTACCAAGGCAATTTCCATGCCATAGCCAGGCCTGAAGACACATGGAAAGTCTAGATACTCAGCTTCTTCCAAGAATGCCTGCAGTTTAACGGCCACAGCTCTGTCTAGTACAGCGGTTCTCAACCTTCCTAACGCCACAACCCCTTAATGGAGTTCCTCATATTGTGGAGACCCCCAACCACGGGGGTAGAGCAGCTGGGAAGTGGGAGGGAAGGGCGGCAGGAGACTTGTCGCAACCCCTCTGAAAGGGTAGATCGACCCCCAAAGGGGTCCCAACCCCCAGGTTGAGAACCACTGCTCTAGTACCTTGCCCAAAAGGTTAGCCACCAGGAATCAGTTATTTAAATCTCCTGGATCCAGGGAGGCCCTCTTCAGGAGGGGGCGTATCACCTTGCTTTCTTTTTCCATACAGTAGCTTCCTTTCAGTCATGCTTCCAATGTGCAATTTATTACATCTTACAAATTTTTGTTCATGGAAAATTATGGTGCCTTCTTCTCAATAAATTATTCCTATGACTCTATTTGGTATATGGGATTTAATTGTAGGAGTGTCACAGGTACCTGCCGGCAATTTCATGAGGTAAGATTAGCATTGAGTGATGCAACTAAAACACACATCTGCTCATAATGTTCCATTAGGATGAGTGTCAGCAATTTATATGAAATTTTTCTATACACTCTTCATTGCAAATTCTAAGGTGGCGTACCAGAGTAATTAGAAGGCAACCAATGCATGATAACAAAAAATTAATAATATAATAAAAAGTAGGCCAGGCACTGAAGTCATCAACAAACAGCCAATACCAGAGTGCAACACTTATCTCTGCTTATGTATGCATGCATGCATATATGTATGTATTCATTCTAGTGCTCTTAGCAAGGAACTACATTTAACAGCCTTATAAATTTCCCCATTTTTTTCTCATAAAGTGTCCCTCTGAGGCACTGTGGGAAGAAAAGAATATAGGCGCGTTTTTGCACTATCTTTCCCATCTGCTGGATGGGAAAGGAGCACGATGACCAGACGTTGACTAGCACTTGCACTTGAGCACTAGTCAACTTTACCCACTCCCTTCCCCCCTGGATTGGATACTCACTTATTCAGTCCTCGGACCTGGTTCTCCTCTGGGTGCCGCTATTTTGGCAGCAGCACCTCCATGACTATGCATGCATCAGCGCCATTGCCTTGATGACGCTGATGCTCTGCACATGTGCAGTCGTGTCTACGGTTGTCCAAGGTGCCAGCGCACTTACACAGCGCCTCAGATGACCCAGGAGCACTGGAAGAGGTATGGATGGGCGTGCCGCTGGATGCGTAAGGTAAGTTTTGGTAAACGTTGGTTAACGTGTGGAGCACGATTTCATGTTCCACACCTATATCAACGAGTAGTGAACTTTTGGTGAGGGCGGGCATGCTTGGAGACTGTAACAGCCTACTCCATGTGTGGATGCTCTTCACCAGAGGTTCACTACTTCTTCACTAGAGGCCTTAGTGCAACACCATAACAAACTTGTTTGTGAAGATCCCTTCTATGCTGAACAAATTGACTTTAATAAATTCGGGAGAAATATGTACCAGAATGGCAGAAAATCTTTCAAAGAAGTTGAGCAGTCGTTTTATGCTACCATACCTCTCAGCATCTCTTTGCAAAGTTTATGGCAGTATTTAAGAAACATAAATAAGTGCATCCCTCTGTGTCAAAGTGCTAGCAAAAATGTAAACCAAATCTAAAATAATTTGAAATAGTAACTCTGTGTCCACCTAGGTTCAGATTTCCAGAAATGTGGATTTTTGCAGTAAGAAAAAATCCTGCTGTGTGGCAGGGGAGGGAATGATCACCCTGATTGGTTGAAAACAGTAAAGCGCCTTTTGAGATGAGCAAATCACATAGTCAAGACTGGTAGCTCCATCAGCCAATCACATGGATCCTGATGCCAAGAAACTCTGCCCAGTTTTCAAAACAGTAGTCCATGGCCAGGCCAAGCAAGTAGCCAAATTTAAGGGGGGCAAATTTATGAGAATGTGGAGTGTGGGAGGGAAAGCAGTTTTAAAACAAAAACTAGATCTAAACTACCTACATGTAAATGTACCCTAATTTAACTGAGTCCAATTATAGCAATACCTTCAAATGATATTTTAAGGATTTTAATTGGTTTAATGATACTTTCCTGGATGGCTTTGTACTTTTGTTGCCTTTTCCTGTACATCACCATCTTTATTTTTAGAAAGGTGATTCATTATGAATGAAACAATACACGATATCCATACAATTACATCATTTATAGAGAACTTCGGGAAGAATAAGTCAGAAAAATGCCCCTACCAACAAGCCCCACCAGCCAAATGTAAAAGGGGCCCAAAGGAGGCAAAAGTAGTAGCAGTCACCAATGTGACACCAAGAAATAGTGACCGTCAGTGGTAAATATACATATTGCAGAGACCCTAACGGGGGCAGCAGAAGATACGGGTGTGCTGGATCCAGAAGGAGAAAAGCCCTGAGAATCTCATATTTCTTCTGAGAAAAGTAAGTCTTGACAACAAAAATTATGAAACCAAATGTGCAGGCATTTTCTAAAATTACCATTTATCAACAAGCTGTCAGTGAGACATCTGCTTGCTTCTATTTGGCCCCTGGTCTATTTTCAGACCCTCAACTTCATCTGCAAGAAAAAATATAGATTAAAAAGAGGATGGGGCTCCTGCTTTTTTAATAGTTGCATAGGAGACGGAATTTCATGAGGCGTTCCCCATTTCATAAACTATAACTGCTGAAGTTTCCTCTTCTCCACAACTGTTAAAGGAGCAGGAACACTATCATGTTTTTCACGTGGTAACCCTAACCCTTTCTGCACTTAATTGGTAATCTGGATCAAGGAGCCTTGTAGTCCATGTTGTCTGCATGGGACTAGTGGTAATCCAGATCGAATCCATATTAAGGGCACAGTAACCCAGATTAATGATGAAGCTGATAAATTAGGATCAAGGATGGTGCGTCTGCACACAGAATTGAACTAGGAAGAGCGTGGCATAGCATCGAGGAACATGCATTGTGACAAGAAGACCGAGAAGATGACTTCACAGTCCCGTTGGAACAATAGCCTCATTGACAGTATTGGTGATCTTGCATTCCTACCAGGACACCTAATGTTACAGGTGAAGGTGTCTTCACATTGCCTGCAAAGATACCTTGACCCTATTACCTGGATGCACTGTTTGATTGACAGGGCTCTGGGCCAATTGCTTCAGGTTTAGGAGGTACTCTCGCTAGTAGTTTGCATCCACTGATACAGAAGAAGGCTTAGGCATCTATACTGCATCTCTCTTTAGACCACGTTTGCTGCAGAAAAAGCCTCTGTCTGTATATGATGCAAAATATAGAAATCTTCCGCAAGTGTGTGCTCTGTTTTGTGAATGGGGAAGAGAGTTCAATTCCTCTGCATGTGCAGAACCCAGAAATTATTCTTGTTACAAATGAAAGTGTAAGAACATATGAGTAAAAGTGCTAGCCAGACCCAATCAGCAATTTATTTGGTGCATTTATAACCTGTTTTACACCAAGCAGTGCAAGGGTGCATAACAAAATATGAATTTAAAAAAAAATACCCTATAAAAATTGATAACATTTGAAATTAAATTTGAAAGCAATAAAACAAACTCCAATTAAAGCAATAAAAATGGTTAAAGACAAACTTAACAGTGCAGTACAGGCTATTCTCCCTGGAAGCTGGAAATGAAACAATCGCTAGTACAGCATCCTGGATCAGATGAATAATGAAAAGCTCTGCCTAAGAAAGAAAGAAAGAAAGAAAGAAAGAAAAAGATGGTTGGTTTTTTTTACTGAATTTCAAATTTAACCTTTTTTGTTTGTTTTTAGAGGACAAATAGCATTTGCCCTTTCTGATTTATTTTTTAAACTTTGAAATGCAAATCATAATACAAAGATAAACACATGATGATTCATTGCACTAACATTTTAGTATTTCATTTACTCCAGCACTGTACTTTCTCTGGCAGCCCTTTAATGCTTTTATGTTATCCTCAAGTTATGATGCTTCATAAAACACAAGAGGAGTCAAGCTGAATTAGGCCACAGCCCATCTAGTCCAGCATCCTGTTCCAAACAGTGGCCCACCAAACAGAAGACAAGGGCAAAACCTTCACCTATTCTTGAATCCCTGCAAATGCCCTTTAGAGGCATCCTGTTTCTTCAACCAGGGACAATTTCACAGTTCCCTTCCCATCCGCTAGACAGGAAAGGAGTGTAATCACCCAACGCTGACTAGTGCTCACACTTGTGAGCATTAGGTTACTACAGCCCAGGCACCACATGATCGATCACTCACTTGTGATCGATCCTGGGGCTGGTCCTCTTCAGGGCACTGCCATCTTGAGTGTGGCACCCTCCATGACTGCACATGTGTCAGCACTGTCACCGTGACAACACTGACACTCTGTGCAGATGCAGTCACATTAGGAAGGTAGCAGAGCTGCCAGCATGCTTGCACAGCGGCTCTGATGACCTCCTCTTCCAGCTGAAGAGCAAATGCTCCCCGGCTGGACGCGATCAGATAAGTTGGTGTAAGGGTTGGGAAAGGTATGGAGCAAGACTTCATGCTCCACATCTAGTGCATAATTAGGGAACTTCTGGGAAGGCAGTGGGCACCTGGAGATCATAATAGCCTCCTCAGGGTGCAGATGCTCTTCCCCAGAAGTTGCCTAATTATGCACTATGGGCTGTAACGCAAATAGGCCCCAGGAGGCTGTACCTAGGCATCCATTCTAGTAGCCAGTGACACACCTGTCTTCCATGAATTTGTCTAAACCTTTCTTAGAGCTAATCAGGCTGGTTGATGTTACATCTTCTGACAGCAAATTCCATTCATCACAAGTCAGCCCAAAGGCCACTGCAGAAAAGGCCCTAAAACAAACCATTAAACTAAAAATCCATCTTCAGAGCAGACTCAAACCTGTGGCCAGTATAACAGAGTGCTTGAAGCCCAGAACAGTGGGTGACAAGGAGACCTGTGTGGTTTCTACACAGACTCTATCCTTCCCATCCTCCTTATTCTTCCTGTGTCCCAAGTAGCCCTACTGCATAACATCTAGTTGGTTGATAGCTTCCAGTATGCAACAATGTTTGGCTTTAATATTGTTTTCAGCTCCAACCCTCAGATTTCAGTGGTTTCAGACAAAGGCCAAGATTTTCATCAAGGTTCAAAGACTTGCTCATAGGCACATGCAAGATTAAATTGCATAAAAGACATCATTTATAGGAGCATGGCTTGTGGTTACCTTTGGATGCCACCTGAAAATGATAGCACCTGTCATCAGTATTGATCAGAGAATCACCCTGCCCATTTAAAAGCCAAGGGAATTGTTCATTTGGCGTGCACATCTACTACATATAGCCCTTAGTATATAGAATCAAATGAGATGTCGACAAAATATATTTTCTTGGGGAGTAGCCCTTTTTTCACTGGTTGCCTTTGACGCTTCCTCCAGAATGGGGCATGGTTCTCTCCCTCCTCCCCCCCCCCAAAAAAAATATTCCAGATCATTGATCAATGGCTACTAGAATAGATACCTAGGTACTGTCTCCAGGTTGGAGAGAGGCAAGATGCCTCTAAAGTTCATTTGTAGGGATTTGAGAGCAGGTAAAGGTTTTGCCTTTGTCTTCTGTTTGAGGATGCCCAGAGGAAATTGCTGAGACAGAGTGCTGGACTAGACGGGCTGTGGCCTGATCTAACAGGGTTCCTCTTAGGTTCTTTGTACAGTACTGCGTTCTCAACAGCAATGGGATTTAACTAGCTGTTCTGCATTGTCATATGGAAGAGGATCCATATGGGAATAACACGCTTCCTCCTCCATTCCAGGACCTCTCTTGCCTATTTGCTGGATGATCTTTTAACAACTGGAGTGAAGGAAATCCCTCCTCACAACAGTGAAAAGCAAGAGATACTTTGCAGAACTGACTGATCAATTTGTCTGGAAATAGTGGATGAGCTGTGAAAGTCCAGACAAGCAAACAGAGACTTCAGCCAAAATAGGTCAAAGGGAGGCTCCCTGGATTATTGCTGGTGGTGTGTTTCTTCTGTTACTCGCTCTTCTGTCCATCTGGGAGAGAGGGATCTGAAACTGGGGAATGCTAGTGACTGCATATTCTGCTCTTTTCAAATGTCCCCAATTTAATCTCCCACCAGGTTTCCAATCTCCAGCCCATCCTTATGTTTTTGCTCTAGAAATAAATCACAGTGGCTCTTAAACTCAATTTTGCTTCTTTTGCTTTGATGAGGCTTCAGTGCCATCCCTTTTACCAAACCCTTTGGGCTGAATCACAGACAGGCATTAGCAGAGAATGCTTCATCTTATTAGCCTTACGTATGTGTTTTGTTTCTTCTGGGTCGGGAAGGCAGGGGTGGAAAGAAGGACTTATGCAGTAGGGGAAAGACAAGGAGGTGTTCAGTGCTGAACTGAAAAGGGCCTGAGTCAGAATAATGAATTGAGGACATTATCTTCGCTCTGTCACACTGCTTGCAACTTTCCCAGACCTGCATGGGTGACACTGACCTTTAAAATGTCTGGCAAAGATGCACAGCAAGGCAAACTGAAAACAAGGTAAGTAGCATTGGGTCAGTGGGTGGAGAAGTGGACAGAGGCATAAAATTTGTTTACATTTGCAGATCAAAGCAGAGCCTTAGAATTAGGAATGTTATTCCAACGTAAATCCTTTCACCTCTCTGTCCTACATTGATACACAGGGAGTTTGTATACCCCCTATACTTGTTTGTTCTGCAGTCAAAATTCTTCAGAGGCATGGTTCCACAAGAGAGAAAGTTGGCTTTTCTTCCTCGCTTTTCTCACCCCTTTAAGGGGACTCAAAGGGACTTACAAAGCTTTTCTATTCTTCTCCCCACAACAGAACACACTGTGAGGTAGGTGGGGCTGTAAGAGCTCAGAGGAGAGCTGTGACTAGCCCAGGGTCACTCAGCTGGCTTCATGGGGGAGGATGGAATCGAACCCAGTATTCCCAGATAAGAGTCCAGCTCCCTAACCACTAGACCAAACTGGCTCACAAGTAACTTGTGCCTCAGGTGTAATTCCCAGGACTGTTTTCATTTATTGTTTATTAGTTATTATTTGTCTTAATGGCTCATTCTTCACCAAACGCTCCTCAGGTTTGATTATAACGTTCAGGAAAATCAGCTGATACTTTCCCACTGAGGTTCTTGTGGTATCTTTAAGGCTGAGGCCTTATCAAGACACTGACATACAATCAGCCTGTCGTCCCTTGATAATTAACGTGAACCTCAATTCATCCAGGATGACCCTACAATTATTCAATTGCCTCAGACACTAGAAATTGGGCTGGGTTAGCCACCTGACTGGGCCTCCTGAGTCTCTTCCACACCATTGCCTTCTTTTGCAGATCAAAGCTGCCACACACCCTGTACCACATAATTGTCATACAAGTACATAAAACTATCCTGCCGCCCTCAGACACAGTGAAGGACACCATGTCAACCAAATGCTATCTAACTGGCTCATATGGAAAGGGCAACATCTTAGGGGTGTGCACAGAGCCATTTTTCCACATTCTATTCGAGTGGAATAGAATGTGGAAAAAGTTGGTTCTGACCAAATACCCCCCGTGCCCGGAACAAATCCCCCACCCCTCCTTTCCCACCCCTTCTCCACTTACCTCCTTGCCGTCGCCGTCAGTGGCATCTTCTCCGCGGTGCCACTGCCACTGCCACAATCCCTTGCCTCTTCCAGGGCCATCTGGAACCACAAGCAGGCTCCCACACTGCCACCGGAGCACGCACGCCCCCCCCCAGGTAAGTGGGCCCCGGGGAGGCGGTTGCACATGCCCCAGTGGTGGTGCAGGCCTCTTCTAGGGCCCAGTGGAACCACTGGAAAAGGCCCATGCTGCCACTGGACCAAGTAAGGAGGCCACAGGGGGGGAGTTTGGGGGGAGGGTGGCCAGGGGGTGGCTGGGGTAGGGATGCCCTGGGGCATCCAGTATCCTTAGAAGCTTCAACTGAATCTTCTACAGATATGGGATTATCCGATTCATGGATGGATAGGGCCCTTCGAATAAAGCCCTATTCGATCCATCCACAAATCTCAGAATCCGGACGTATTTGTCCAGATTCTGAATGCACAAATAATCTGTGCACATCCCTCCAACATCCTATCCTTCACCTCAAGCAGCAAATTTGGCCAGCACTAGATTCCATTATTATATTCTCTTCTATGAAATGGACATTTCACCTTGTACTTTTCAGAAAAGTACAGGAGACACGAGAAACTAAACCTGTCAGAATGCCCTCTTCACTATGCTATTAAAGACTCAGCATCACTAATTTTTTTCAGGTAAGTAGACCAGTTGTGTGGCAAATATAAACTACGGTTGTCAAGTGGCAGCAGATGTCATTTATCCCTAAAATCTTTTACTAGCCTCAAGAATAGCAATCATGCCTTGCAGGGAAAAAAGTTCAATGTTTAGACATCGTCTTTTTAGACAAAGCTAAAAAAGACCTCTGGGTTAAAGCCTACAGAAGTTATTCCACTAAAGCTAACACATGAGCTGTGTCCTGCTTGTTCCAGCCAGAGGTGGGATACATAGTATCTTCACACCACAGGCCTCACCCCCTTGCAAACTTTGAAGCTGGAGAACAAAAATTTCCTGTTTTCAAAGTGACGGCACAACCCTATTTTGGGATGCATCAGAAATAGCTACAGAAGTCAGCCATTGCTGGGACTTCTCAAAATACAGCTGTGTGGAGCACAGCACAGGTAAGTTGCTTGCATGGCCGCCATTCATCTTGACAGAGGCAGCATTAGCACCTGAGGGCAACCAGCATTCTCAGAGTCATTCTTCCTGCTCTTTGGGAAAGACTGAGAATTCTTGGTGGACCTCAGAGGTGTGATATATGCTTGAGGGCACTACAAACATGAAGTCATCACCCCTTCATTCTGCCATTGGTTGTTCTCTTCCATGTATTTTTGTCCTCCGTGTATGTGGATGTAGTTTAGAATTGTGGAGCCTTTTGGTCCTTGATCTGTCATTGAATGCCAGCTCCTATTAACTTTTGGCAGCACAACCAACAACATCAGGAGACCCATGTGTTCCCTATCCTTGCTTGAGAACATACTGAGTTAAATGGGCCAAGAGCCTGAGACTGTCTGGGTTTTGATCTGGAAATCATCATTGGCTCATAGATCTTTCCACAACCATACCCAAAGCCATAATAGTGTAAGCAATCAGATGTTTGTTTTCTGTGAGGTTGAGCTTAGTTTCCCAGCTAGAATCCAGCTGATGTGGTATTGCTGTCGCTCCCTTCTTTCTAAAGAACACCCAGCTTACTCCTATAGAGCAGGAAAGAAATGCCGCTAAATGTGCATATGGATAGTATCAGCTGAAGAGATGTCCTTCCCCTAGAGCCAGTTTGGTCTAGTGGTTAGAGAGCCGGACTCTTATCTGGGAATACTGGGTTCGATTCCATCTTCCCCCATGAAGCCAGCTGGGTGACCTTGGGCTAGTCACAGCTCTCTTCTGAGGTCTGACAGCCCCACCTACCTCACAGGATGTTCTGTTGTGGGGAGAAGAATAGAAGAGCTTTGTCAGCCACTCGGAGTCCCCTTAAACGGGTGAGAAAAGCGGGGTAGAAAAGCCAACTCTTCTTCTTCCCTACCTTCAAAAAAATTACAGACAGATATAAAGTTTAGCAGCAATAAAGGGGACATCAAGAATTTACTGTACACCCATCTGATCACACTCTCAATACACAGTTCTTAGCAATGAGTGGCATCATCAGTTCCACTAAATCCTGCTCCCTCATGGATCTGTTGATGTAAAGTCAGAGTGCAATGTCCACAAAGGATCTGCATGCCGTCTTGCCATAAGTGCCTGTTAGAATGCTATAAAGTTACAGTGGAGATAATCACTCCACAGCACTTCAGTGTTCCTTCACCATGCTTCATGTGACTCGCTTCTTCCACAGCGGTGTGGCCACCACTGTTTCTTCAGTCATGGAAAATGTATAGCAGTTCTGGGTTTATTTCCTGTATTCCAAGAAACAGGGCAGACATAAAATGAAAGTTGCCCTGTTGCAATGTAGCTGAAGGAGGCAGGCATGCAAACAGCACCCTACCACTTTGAAGAACACCACAAGTGTAGCACCCTTCTTTGTGCTACTTGTAGCAGTACTGGACAATAGATCCACATAACTTGTACAAACAGAGAATGCACCATTGAATTTAGATTGCTAGTCCAAGACCAAGTCTGGGTTAAAACAACCTTAAAGGCCTAAAAGCAGAAAGTTCTTCATAAGGGCTGCGGTCACACCTTCACTTTAAACTTTCTTTAGTCCATCTTCAGAGGCATTTCCGCACTGCATCGCGTTCGAAACGGAACGCGTTCAGGCGGAAAGCTTAAGGCAGCTTCGGGCGCTTTCCCCTTTCACACACAGACGCGCCAGAACGCGTGTAAACGCGTTCCGGAGCGTCTGGGTGCGAATGCTCAAAGCGCCCGAAGCTGGCTTAGCCGGCAAATGCCGGCAAGGGGCGCGCAGACAGCCGCGGAGGCAGATCGACAATCAGCTGTTTGTCAAACAGCTGATTGTCAAAGCCGCGCGGCGTCGGAGGCGAGCCCGCAGCCGTTCGGGAGACAGAAGCAGGCGCGAACGCTTCTCCTCCCGAACGGCTGCGGGCGGCTCGTCCGCGTTGGAACGCATGTAGAGCACTTCAAAGTGCTCTACATTTCGAACGCGGAAAAGACAGCTGCGGACACGTCGGAACGCAAGCCGCGCGCGGGCAATGCGGATGACGTGTCCACAGCTGTCTTTTCCGCGTTCCGTTCAGCCCCGTGCGAAAACGTCTCAGGTCTGACTGCTCACACCTTTTCACTTCTATCCATTTTATCTGTGGAAATTTTATCCATGGAGGGTGGAAAGTTCAAATAACATGGATAGAAATGAAAAGGTGTGAGCAGCCAGACTTGAAGATGGACTGAAGAAGGTTTAAAGTGAAGGTGTGACCACAACCAAAGAAATTTTGGAGAAAACATAGTTACTCCAGACTAGTCCTTATACCATGCAACAGCTTATGGATTTAATGCTAGAAATCAAAAAAGCAGCTTGAGGAGTAGCAGCAGGTACACTGAAAGATGCTGCAACCCTTATGCAGAGAGTAAACTATACTTTGCAGCCCAAACAGTTGAAAAAGACACCTAACCAATGGAATAAATTGTTAAAGAATGGAAAAAAGACAGGAAAGGCATTAGTAAGAAAATATACAAATTGATAACAGGAAGTGGGAATAAAATAATAGACTCAACAACAGGTACATGGAGGTTGGATATTAATGTAACAAAAAATGATGTAAAGAAGAAAATGAAGGACATAACACAATTGGAACACCTGAGATTAAGGGAATTAATGATGAAATTAATATCAAAATGGCACAAAGCCCCAGCACAGTTATCTTACATGATTCCAAATTTTCATCCAGATGCTGGAGAGGATGTGGAATAAAAGGAACGACCTTTCATATGTGGTGGTTATGTCCAAAAATCTTACCCTTCTGGGATATGATATTTAAAGAAATAAAGAAAATAATTGGTATAGAGGTAAAAAAAATATCCAGAGGCTGCATTATTACAGCTGTATAAAGGCCAAAGCATACATGGAAGTAAGAGGTATATGTTAGATCAATTGTTTATGGCAGCAGTATCAACTATAGCTGTATCTTGGAAAAATATTGATAAATATACAATTGACACATGGTATTATTACATATCTGACCAGTTTAAATATGATCAGACAAAGAAGAATGAGAATGTTGGGAGGGAATGTTAATATCTTAGTTGAAGACAGTTGGAAAGACTTATATTGCTAAACCGGAAGTAAATAACAAATTGAAGGAAAAAATAAATAAGTTTCTTATAAGTCTGAGGTAAATGAGACTTGATACACGTAGTAAGAGTAAGGGGTTTTCGGTTTTGGTTTTGTTTTAGTATTGATTGTCATATTTTGTTTGTATTCTGTATTGTTTTGAATGTTTGTATTTGTATATGTACATTTGGAAAATAAATAAAAAAAGAAAAGAAAAGTAAAAGATACCTAACCCACTGGAGAAATCAGGTGCTAGGAATGCACCGAATGCCCACTGATTGAATGCAAATGGGAGTTAGAGGCCAGGGACTGTCCTGGCTCTAATATAAGCAAGGAAACACATGAAGCAGGGAACTTACCAGCTTGCTCCTCATGTGCATAGATGCACACTGCATCCCATGAAGGAACCTATAATGTCAGCAATGATGCAAGGAGCAAGTAGTAAATACCTCCACTTCACAGGTTTCCTTGCTTATAAGCAAGCGAAGCCAAATACAGCCAGGGGCCTATTCACACTAGTGCACAATTAGTGAACTTCTGGTGAAGAGCATATACATGCAGAGTAGGCTGGTACCAAGCATGTCCACCCTCACCAGAAATGCACTAATTGGATTACCTAGAGACTTAACTGAAGTGTCTGAGGCAGGAGAATTGGCTCTTCTTCCACTGCTCCAGGGGCGTTTGAGGTGCCACGCTAGTGTGCTGGCACCTCATATGACCATAGACGTGACTGTGCATGCAAAGAGCGTCTGCATCATCAAAGTGAAGCACTGACGCATGTGCAGTCATGGAGGGCGACACAGCCAAAATGGTGGCACCCAGAGGAGGACCAGGTCCTGGATCAAGTAAGGTAAGTATTTGAGCACTAGTCAACATTGGTTAATCATGCTCCTTTCCTGTCCAGTGTACGGGAAGCGGTGAATGTGTCCCGGGACTGGTAGGAAAAGCACCTAACAGTCCTTGGTCTCTAACCCCCATTTGCATTTGACAGGTGCCAGGTTGACACATCTCTATCATCTACTCCAAATTTTCAAGCCAAATATAGGCACGATCCATATAGGTTCCATCTACACTGTGGGGGCGAATCCCCACAGCAAGCTTATTTCAAATTCAAAACGTTTTCAATCCTGGCAGACCCCACGTCAGTTTGGCTTAACACACTTTCCGCGTGTTAAATCGCCCCAAAGCGTTCTAAATGTTAATCCTCATTTCAACAGGTCTCACTCTGGATCCTGCACTTGATACGTGTTACATTTTTTACTGTGGGGACCCTACTGTTTTAAGGGATGAGAATCCATATTTAGGGTTTCCCTCTGCCAATAGCTTGCTTCCAAAGACAGTGATTTCAGTGTAAAAATCCACCCTTAACAGCAGCGCTACACTGTAGCGATGGAACCACTTCACATCTGATTAACAATGTTGCAATTTTGCACAATTCTAAAAGTTCTGACCTTTAGAAAGGGAAAGGAAGGGAGGGAAGCAGCTGAGGTTCTGTATGAATGTTTAAAGCAAAGGGGCTTTAGTTGCCGCTGCTGCTGTGTGCCCTGAGCAATGGGGAGAGGAGGGGTAAGAATCGCTGGCTGGCTGCCCACTGCCATTTTTCCTCCATCCATGGAAGCGTCATCCAACCAGCCAGGCTCCGTGAAGGGATCCCTTATGGGTGGCGCATCCATGCCAGGAGGAAGAGGGCAGGGCAACCCCGAAAAGCAGCTTTTAAAAAGTACCTTGAGTCATGTATGCCATGTACGATCCTCATAATCCAGATCGAAAGCAATTAAGTTAAAAGTAATGGGAACAGGCAAATTCGCGTTTGCATCTGGTTCTGTTATTTTGGTTTAGGGAAAGCGAAATAAGCTTGTAATGGTGATGCAGCCTCAGTCTCTTAACCACTTCACAGGCCATTGTCCAGCAGAGGCCAGAAATTTCCCATCCTCTCCCAAATTCCAGAGCACACAGAGGTCACGGTACCTAGTTATTCCAGATATAAACAAGCTAAGAATTCTTAATCCAGAAATCAATGATATTTGCTTCATTGAAATGTCTTTGCTGTTCCCAGACTCTTAAAGTGTGGCCCTTGTTAGGTTAGATGCACTGTGCAATCCTCACAACTTATCAGTAGTCAAAGCATAGCTAGTGAGGCTCAGTCCACTGCTTTTGTGTGCATTCATTGGCTACATTCTGCCCAGTGAAGGTGCTACCATCCACCCATCACAAATTCCACAAAGCCTTTGAGAAACAGTAAGCCAGTCAACAGCCACTTACGATTGTTCTACTGACTGTTGCCTGGTATTGCTGTTTCTCCAGGTTCACATTATTCTATTCCAGTGGTTCTCAACCTGGGGGTCGGGACCCCTTTGGGGGTCGAACTGCCCTTTGAGAGGGGTCGCGACAAGTCTCCCCCACCCTTCCCTCCCACTTCCCAGCTGCTCTACCCCCATGGTTGGTGGTCTGCACAACATAAGGAACTCTATTAAGGGGTCACAGCATTAGGAAGGTTGAGAACCACTGTTCTATTCTCTCTTTTATTGTATTTTTATGCACACTGGTTGTTTTCACCTGGTGGGTTGTTTGTTTGTTTTGACTGTGAAGCTCTTTGAAATTTTTAGAATAGAAATTAGTATAAAAATATTTCTGAACAACAAACTACCTCATCGGTTTTCTGGATAATTTGCCAATATATTCAGAGACCCAGAGGAGCATATGAGACCCATGTGCCAACTATTATGATGCCACCATAAGCTTTGTGCAAAGTTGCAAAAATAAGCTCTTCATCTTCCTCCCCTTGGTCTTTTATGGTACTGTGGCGTAACCTTTTATTACCATATACATTTACCAGAACACTGGGATCAATACCAGATGGTCCTAGAGGCCATTGGCAGCACTGGGCCTTTGTTCTCAGGCCAAAGTCTCACTTCAGAGAAGAAGAAGGGTTGGCTTTTATACCCTGCTTTTCTCACTCTTTAAGGGGACACCAAGCAGCCAACAAACCTTCTGTTCTTCTCCCCTCAACAGACACCCTGCGAGATAGGTAGGACTGCGAGAACTCAGAAAGAGAGCTGTGACTAAGCCAAGGTCACACCGCTAGCTTCATGGAGGAGTGCAGAATGAAACCCAGTGACTTACGAGATATGAGTCCGGCACTCTAACCAGAAGACCAGACTGGCTCACATTGGAGACCATATTGTCATTATGATACACACATCCTTCTCTGTGAAAACTTGTTAAAAACATGGTTAAAAACTTTAACAATGCCTGTTTTTCCTGTTAGAATTTTTTTCTTTTTTCACCACTATTTAATTCTGTCAACCTTTTGCAGAAAGCCAATGCTTAAACTGCAAGAGCAGCTGCAAGACAATGCAGGTACCCAAACTGAATAACTCATTGGATTGATGCAGCTTATGATTTGGAAAGCCCGAATGTTGCCCAAATTCTTTGTTTATGCCTTTTCCCAACCTGAGGAGAGTTTTCCCCCACCTAGACGCAGGGTAGACTTTAGGGTATAAAAATAGATGCCCTTGTCCACTCATGCCCAGGGTCCTCATTCTTTGCTTCTTCAAAGTCCATTGTGTCTCTCATGCTTCAGTGTGGTCCGCTGCATCCTTCTTGCAACAGCAGCTGAATTTCATCCTGAACCTCATGCGTTGTGTGTTTTTGTCCCAGAAAGCTGATCATTTTGCTGAATCATTCCAGAGACTAGAGGCGTTTTCGCACTAAGGCGAAAACGCCTCAGGACGCTTTGGCCCGAACGTGTTGAGTACAGTTCCCCATCTTCACTGGCAGGCAAAGGACGCGTTCCAAACGTGTCCTTTGCCTGCCTACGTGCGAACGGGGAAGTGTACTTAACCCGTTTAGGCTGAAGACCCTCCCCTGGCCTCCCCTGATTGGCTGCCTTGCAACCAGAGGTGGGGAGGCCAATCAGGCCCCTTCCCTGGGGTCCTGACACCTGCATCGGCCAGGATCAGGTTAGATTCTGGCTAGAATAGGCCGGGGACATTCTGAGCTTGCTCGTGGGGAAGCCCCTCTTTGGCCAGACACCCGCACCTGGTCAGAACGTCCCCGGCCTATTCTAGCCAGAATCAGGTTGGTAGCAGAAGGTAAGCCACGCGCATGACCCTGAAGCACGTTGGGGGGTGCTGGCTGGGGGTCCTGTCACTTGCATTGGCCTGATCCTGGCCGATGCAGGTGGCAGGACCCCAGGGA
>MTQE01002208.1:32192220-32205402 GCA_014337955.1 Aspidoscelis marmoratus
GCTGTCACAGAGGGAGAGCGTGCAAACGCTCTCCCTCTGGAACAGCTGGGGACTCGCCGAATATGCAGAGACACTTTCAGAGCAGTTTTTTCTGCTTTAGAAATGGAACGTGAGGAGAGCGTGTGGGGACGCTTGGAGCGGTCCGGAACTGATCCGGCCACCCCTGACATGCAAATGCAGCATCCCTTCGTGTTCTCCATGCATTCAAAACCCCGTCACGCAAAAAGGCCTCATGCTCAAACTCACTCTCCAGTCCTACATGCCTGCTGTGTGTGAAGGGACTGAGACAACTCGATCTCCCCATGTGCTGTTTCCATTAGAGTCAAGGGCTAAGCGCTGGTCTGGCATATCATCAGACTTACTTGATATCCTGAAAAGCTGAGTTCTTAGAGACGAACCAGATCAATTAATGTACTGATTTCCAGGAGTCTGCCAGTAGTAAGAGGTGAGAAATCAGCTGGAGTTTTGGTGCTTCTGCCTTCCCTTAAACTTGTTCCTTTAAGCTTTGCAGTCTCCCCACCAGCTTGTGTGTGAGACAGTTTGTGTTTTGCCACTTTTCCTTGACCAAGAGAAGTCCTTGAGAAAGGTATAATTCCTATGTTGGATTACAGGTGCTTCTCAAACTGCTAGTGCCATGTGGCTGTTGCCATGGTGATTTGGACAATCTGGGACAGAACATCCACATGGCAAGCGTTGGTAGTAAAGACTGGGATTGCGCCAATACTCACAGTGCAAACACAGCCTTTAACCTAATTGTGGTGGAATGGTATAGTTAAACCATTAAAAGCAGTTAAGTGTAAACAGGGCCTCTATTGCTCTTGCAATTGCACTACCCAAGACTCTCCTGATGACGAGACAGAGAGGAATTGCTAACTGTTCTTGCTGTAAGTAGTTTAATATCACTTTTAAATATCCATTTTAAACTTTCAAAAAAAAAAGCGGGGACAGATTAACACTCATCCACGCAGAAGAAAGTCAAATTCTTTTTAAATATTTTGATTCCCAATTCATATTGAACCCTGTAGGTCAGTGCTAAATCGCCGCCAGTCCAATGTACTGACTTTCAGAGCTTTCCTTATGAAGTTGGGATAGCCACAAATTATTCATCAAGTTCATTGTCGTACAAATTTGTGTGACTTAGCACATTCGCATTCAAATCAAACTGACTGACATTCGGATGAGAAGCGAAAGCTTTTGTGAATTTGTTATATTTGTAAAGGTCAGGAGGCAGCAAAGTGGCTGTCCAGTCACTTCTGCATTGGGTTCAAAGCAGATTCAGAGCAGATGTAGAGCATTCAGAGCCAATACAAAGCGGATTCAGAAGGGATTTGGAAGCACATCTGGCAGCAGGGATTCAAAGCAGATTCAAATAGCATTCAAAGGACATTTGCAGCAGAATCCCACCATATTCAACGTGACCCCATTCACACGAATGTGAATTTCCTTTGCATTCACTTTGATGTGCAGCAAAACAACAAAAAATCATGCATACCCCTACTATTAAGTTTTCAGTCTATGCCTCCCTTTCCTGATTCAGCTTTTTTGAACACCTGCAATTTTGAGCATCGCGTTAGCACAGAGACATAGAAATTTTGTGAGTTTTTTAACTGATGGATGAAGCCTTATAAAGAGGGGCAGTTTGAAGACTTTGCTCCAAGGGACACCAAATTAAACAGCCCTTTTGTATAGCCGGACGGGCTATTCCTATCATCACAGAGCTGCAACACTCTGCCTTTGTCGCAGCCTTTTATTTGAGATTCTAATAACAGCCTGTAGTTTTGAAGAACTAGAGTTTTTGCTAGACAAGGTTCGATGTTGTCGAATTATTGACTTTGTAGTGTATATCATTCCCCATTGTAGCGAGGTAATGGCAGTTCTCGCTAACACTCTTGGAATATGTTAAGGAACTGCACGGCGTATTGACAGCAAGTTTCTGTTTTATCTTGTTAGACTTAGCCGACGTCACGTTGGTATTCAAACCAGCTAATGCCGTGCTGCTAAAAAAAAAAAAGAAACTCTTACATTAACGACTTTTGTCACAAAAGTCATTAACATAATAGGACTTCCACATCAAAATTGAATATTAATGCTACACCAGACTGAGGTAGTAAGAGGGATAATTGCTCTAATACATTTTCCAGTCGGATTTTCGCATCGTGGTAGCAATTGCATTAGCAAACCCGATTATTAACACATCTGATACAATGGCAGTGGCTAATAGGAGTTAAGTTGGTTCTTTTTCTGCCCCCGAACTCCCCAGTTAAGGCCACTGCCCCCATTCCAAAACAAAAATCATAGGCATTGCCAAAATCTTTCTGTGTGTGTCAGCTGGAGACAATTTATCAGAAGAGTAAGCATAATGATAGACCGACGGTTGGAACTGCTCATGGAGAAGAGCAGGTAATTTCTCCTCCCTGTGTGGCAACTCTGCATTGTTACCCTGGGTAAACTGTAGCTCCTGTCTTTGACACGGGGTTGAGCAATTCCCTGCTTAGATATTATGACAAGGGTCATTTTGACTGTCACGGATAATGCTAAAAGTAGTGCTCATCACCCAGAAATGAAAAGCATCGGATCAAGAAGACAATGCAAATTCCACAGTCAAATGGAACATGCAGGGATTGCCACTACTAACTATATGAATAATTTCTCAATCACTTTCACATTCACATGCTGGACCATGTAAATATGGAAGCTTAGCATAATCCGCTTTCAAGTAAGCATGTTTACTGAGCATTGGGACACAAAAAAATGGTAGAAAATATCTTCCCTGTGGTCACAGAGGAGGTACCAAGGCAGAGAAGGAAGACTACAGTTAGAGGCATTCCCAGCCTGCCAGGGTTGGAGGTTATTTGAACACAAAAGAGTCAGGTATGTCAGGGCAGAATGGAGGAAGGCATCTGCCTCCATCTTGGAACTGTGAGAGCCCTTTTAACACAAGGGTTCTGTTCTGGCAAATCATCACTTAAAGCAAAAGCCACAATAGCAAGTAGGAGACCTTTAATAGGGAAAATATGTTTGTTAAGGCTTACTTTACCTTAGTGTAAAGCTGACTCTAAGGTAAATTGTTGTATAATGAGCCACGGGTGGAATAAGGGCTGGCTCCCATTTAGCTGTTGTGGAGTTTTACAGAATATAAGATGTGATGCTGGACTCACAAGGCATCTGTAAGCCTGTTCGCACTTGGTGAACAGGGAAGTCTGAGGATGTTACAAGACATAGCAGTTGCATTGTGCAGAGACACTTCCATTCTGGAAGCGTCTCCACACATCCTGGACCATCGCTTGCCCAGGATAGCGGTAGATCATCTTTTGTGCTCCACAGCTATACTAGATGAGGGGCTGGTAAAGCCCAGCATGCTCTGTTCACACCTCTTCTGAACAGAGTGCGTCGTATGGTGGTGCCGAATCCGAATCTACAGTGGATTTTAGCTCCTATGGGGATGCGCCCTCAGGAGGCCCAGTCAGGTAGCTAACCCAGCCCAATTCCTACAGTCTGAGGCAATTGCCTAATTGTAGGGTCATCCTGGGTGGATTCCATAAATGGAATTCACTTAAAAACAGTGTCTTAACTGTACTTCACAAATATTTTTAACAAAAGAAAGGCACTTAAACAAAACAAAAAAAAGGTCCATAACTCACACTTTGATCAATTTACCAGACAGTGAGTATTTCCCACCACAATCATTTCAGGATCACTCTGGTCCAGCACAGCTTTCTATCTTTGTGTCTATGGTGAGGGACCCAGCCTTAAAACTGTACTTTCGCTGCATGTTCACTCAGAAATCCTGCTGTAAATATGCATTAAAACTGCATTCTTGGTGCTCACTTCTTTATATCAGTTCTCTTCAAAATTCCCTTTTGTAAGCAGTTGGAATGTATCTTCCCTAAGGGCTCCCACTGAAAGTTTTGCCTAGATGCAGTGCCTGGATCTTTTTGCAGAATTCCAATATTTTGACAAGATGGAGATGACTGAAAGCAAACACTGAAAGAGCCTGGGTGGAGAAGGGTGTTAGAAGTCTTCAGCAAAGAGCTCAACAAGCCAGGCTGAAGCTCTGCAGGGCAGAATATTCCTGTCTCCAGCAATCACTTTTTTTAAAAAAAAAAAAAAATTGACTTCAGGAAATCAAATTTATTGTCAGACAGCAGTTTGCTAGTGACAAGACTGTGGATAAAAAGGAATATTCACAGCACTGAATGATCAAAAGCTTTCACTAAAAAGGGACAATGCTGTCTACATAGAATAGACAGCTGCACAGGAGCGCATGCATGTTCATGCACACACATGCACCTGCCACCACTGCAGGATAAATTTCCACCTTGACTGCTGTGTGAGGTCAACATTTCTCGCTGCTGTACATACAGAACTTCCCCAGAATGAAAAGGGAGGGGAAATGGCATCACCTTCATTTATTTATGGCTTTATATTTATGTGTCATGGCATAGAAATCAACTTAATTTTATCAAAAGGTGTTCAAAATCACCTACAACCAGGAAGGATTTTGCAATTAGAAAGGACTATACAAATTGAATAGACTGCAGTAAACAGTTTTGAGCTATATGATAGGCCTCTACAATTCTGGTTTTTAAAGAATGGAGGCAGGAGTTTTCAGGCTTTAGCTGCCACTATTAAAGGAATGTCCATCATCGCTTCTTCTTTCCTGCAGAAGATTCTCCTGGCTTGGCTTTATTCTTTCTTTCACAGCTACCCACACCTCTCATCGGTCAGCAGCTCCCTCCAATTTATTATATTTAAATTTCACAATAACTTTCCAATAAAATTCTCACACACCAACCATTAATTGTTCTTTAAAAAAAATATGGCAAGTAAGTTTTGAAAATTATTGATAAAATCAGTAATATTCTACATGCTGAGTGGGGGAAGGAAGGAAACAGCCAATTAAAAAAAAAACAAATATTAAACAGTATAAAGTCTAGGCCTTCTCATACTTATCTGACTGGTATAGTGTAACAATACCATAACACTTAAGTTGAGACCTTGCATGGACAGTAGCCAACCACACTTCAAGTGCTGGTAAAACCCTGTACCAGGCCAGCAGCACATGACATGCAGATACACAGGGCAGAGGAGGGTAGATCACTATGTCAACATCTGGCACACACCCAGGCATTGCCATGGCAATCTGGACACTGTGTGGAATTGCACAGCTGCAGTCATATCACATCCAGAAGAGGGTGCAATTGCTGCTGTTAGTTTACATCAGGGCAGATACACTTCCCTAGCAAGTGGACCAACACTCACCAAGAAGTCCAAAAAACAGGGCCTCTGACTCAGTACCAAAAGCTAAAATCAAGCCACCAAATAATTGTGATACTGGTGATGGGCAGAAGAGATGAGACCAAAGGCCAGTTCTCACTTCAGCCTGTAGTATGCAATTAGACAACATCTGGGCACATGCAAATGCACTTTCAGGAGGTGTTTACTCCCCCATCTGCCTCGAGATTGCCTAATTACATACTAGCTGTGGAGCACGAAATCATGCTCCACAAGCACACTAACCCTCTGCACTTCTGCCAGCTGAGGTCATCTGAGCTGCCGTGCAAGCTCGCTGGCATCTCACATGACCCCCTGATGCAACTGTGACTGCACATAGCATCTGTGTTGCCATAACAAGTTGCCCAGGGTGCCACACCCAAGATTGCAGTGTGCTGCAGAGGCGCAACCTGGCAATCGAATACAGGTGAGTGATCGATCATGCAGAGGGTGGGATCTCATCAACTAGTCAACATTAGTTCATCACACACCTTTCCCATCCATGAGACAGAAAAGGAAGTGCAAAATTGCCCTTTGTCTGTTACAGCTCCAAGGCTATTGACATTCCTTGCTCCATTAAACTACCAGCTAACATTATTTTTAAAGAATTTGGAAAAAAAACATCCCTTTATACGATCTTTCTTATTTATTCTTAACTATTTATTTAAAATCATATACTGCATCCCATTAAAATATAATCTCAAAGTGATTTACAAAAACTGGAGAATAAAAACAACTAAAGTCATAATAATATAAAAACATGATTAAAATCAAGGATGGGTGAAACAAGCAAGCAACCATTTAGAAAGGCACAGGTAAAAAGGTATCTCTTCAGTCAGTACCTAAAAACCAGAAATATCAGAGGAGAGACTATTCCAGAGGTTGGATACCACCACACTGAAGACCTGAGTTGTGACTATTGTACTGTTTTTCTGAGCTTCTTGACTGTTGCATCCCAGACAATTTTATTTTTAAGTATCTACCTGTCTTTTATTGGATAGGGATGGATTTATTTTGTGGGTGCCTCCAGACACGCCCCCTGCTCCACCTTAAATGTGAAGCTCCTTTCAATCCTCCAAACTGGAAAACCGAAAGCTTCAAATTTCCAGCACAGCTGGTTCTCATCAGGCAGACGGGAAGCTCCATTGCCGGCAGTAGGAGCACAGGAAATACAGGTAAGTGTGCAGTGAAAAGATGCTCTTTATCCACACTCATACTGTGCGGGACAGAAGCATGACTGTGTTATATTCCGCTTTATTAAATGATTTTGAGTTTTTTTTAAAAAAAATGCTTATACTTAATTGTTTTTAATAAGATACAAGAACAAGGTATAGATATCATCAGAAACAATAAAATGCAGTACAAACATCATTGCAGCCATTTATGTAGTTTTAATATATAATTGATTAATTAATATAAATAAATGAGCAAGCAGGCTTGAAAGGGTCTCACTAAAGAAGGAAGGCCTAGAGAGAGCTGTAGGCCAAAATATCTGGAAGGTGCCAAAGTAGTGAAGACTAATAAATATATATGTATAGGATGGAGGCACTGCAGGGAAAGATCTTAACTTGCTGGAACGTTGCAGCAGGGATGCTGGGAGTGGGGGGGGTCAACATCTTGAGGGGCCCAAATCCCCTCCAATATCAACAATAAAGGAACACAACTTCTGAGGAACCCCGTTTCTTGTCCTTCGTGTGGTTGGTGTTCCTGAGGTACCTTTAACACACAATTGTCTTGACTGTTGCTATGCTCACATATACATTACTTCAGAAAGAAGCATTTCATTTCATAATAATAGATCCAAACCCTTTTAGGGAAATTGGATAACAGCTGCAAGAGCAGAATCATTGCTAGTCCACGAGCTTCTTCAGCAAAACTAGCCAGAACTTTATTTCCAAAGATGTTGTTCTGATGGGCAAGAGCACCGAGAACCTGTAAACAGCTCATTGAGCAGTCCTGAACTGTTAATATCCAAGAGTGTAGATCCATAATCTGCATTTCCAAGAGCAGGCCTTTTTATGTGATTCTTACTGGGGATAGAAGAACGTCTTAAAACTATTATCTGTACGCTTGAAAGTTTGCTAGTAGATACGCAAAAATGAGACCGCTTGAATAAAATATGAGTAAAGATCCTAGCTTGATTCCCTTTCGTTCCCAGCTCTTCTTCAAAGACCTGTATGTTTCTGAACTTGATATGAGGTTACCAGGCCAGCATAGCTATCATACGACCCAGCTCCCCACAAGAGCTGCACAGGAAAGTAGATGGAGCTGCCATGATTCCTGCTTTCTGTAGGCATGGACATTTTTATGACCTAGCACTTGATCCAAGGTTCAGGAGAACCTGCTCACATCAAGAGTAGCAAAGACTTGAGGTCCTCAGAGTCAGATATATGGCGTGACCCATGACTAGAATAGCAATGTCCTCCCTTCTATAGCCCCAAGTGCAATGCAAAGCTCTAGTTAAAGCATCTCTCAGCAACTCCAGTTCTCCACATTCTTTGGGTTAGTCCCTGCTTTCAAACTGGAGAGGACAAGATACAAGACTTTAAAGCATTTTTAAGGTTATGCCTTTTATTAACGATGACCTTTGTCCAGCATACAATTTGACCTCAAAAATTAATTTACTAGTCAACCAAATTAGCCAAGCCATTTAAAACCAATTATGGGGTAAACGAGGTTTATAATCAAGCCTTTGTGTGCTCCAGACATAAACAGCTAAAGATGACATCCAATTCATAACAATGATTGAGTCAAACTGTTTTTTTAAATAAAAATAAAAAACAAGTCACCAGACAAATCTGTGAGAAAGGCATAATAAAATATTTTAAAGCTACAATATCAGAGGTTTATTATTCTCCCAAGGTCACACTGGAGACTTGAACTTGGACCATATTGACTGGGAATGACAGGAGCTAGACACCAAAACATCTCAAGTGCATCAGCTGGCAAAACCTGCTGTATAATAAACCAAATCAAAACACCAAACAAGGGATGAGGGCTGTCTCAAGCCATAGACACACTTTTAAGTTTTAGTCTGTCTCTGGGATGGATAGGGAACATCGGCCATTTTCAGCCTCCTCCAGTCTAGTCCCTCCTACCGTGCTGCCACTGGCATCCCAAGGCCTCCTGGGTCCTTTGGTAAAAAGGTAAGATTCAGTGGGGAGCTTCAGCAGGTTGGAGAGGGGGGGCTGTGAGGGAGAGGGAGGGGGCCGGCATGCTGAAGATTACCTTTTGCAATGGACAGGGAAATGGGGGGGGGGGTCAATGGCAGCGGCAGGAGGAGGTAGCAGTGGGCGGGGGGGAAGTGGTAGGCCTTTGCCTGACTGGGTCTGTTCCTTGATGAAACAGATCCCGTGCTGGGATTAACAAAATTTAAGATAATCCCATTCCAGGCAGGAAAGTCCTTGGAAAAAAACAGGAATGCAATTTGACATCTGGTTTCTGAGGACTCAAGAAGGCCTCCATCCGTAGCTCTGACACAGGTCCCATTCATGCTGGATTAAGGGTGCACAGGAATGGTTTTTTTTTTTTTTTTTTGCATTCAATTCATATTGAATCGAATGTAAGAAAATTTGTATTCATTCAAACAGACCCCTTTCAAATGTGGTAGGATTCTATTAAATACAAATGTATTCAAACTAATTCATACGAATATCTGATACGAAACGCATATATATCCAGTATGTATCTGATACGTATCACGTAACAGATGCACTCTGAAAGCGTCAAATCTGTCCTGAATCCACAATGAATCCACTCTCAAACCATATCAGATTCACTCTGGATCCACTGCAGATGTGAGAGGCACAGGCGCTTCCCCACCTCCCCGTTTCACAAATGATCCAAAGCTTTGAATGAACGTTCCGAAATATTTGTATGGATACGAATGTCAATGTACAAATGTCATAACATTCTGTTCATATATGAATGTCCGTATTCGTATGAATTCATACAAATAATGAATATAACAAACATTTGTGCACGTCCCTACACTGGATCACACAGAGATATGGTCCTTCTGAGTTGGGAGAAGGAAGAAAGACACCTCTTGGTTTCCATTCCTTATTCATGTTCTTCCCTCCAGAGTTGTGTACATGGTGTGCACTGCTGCCTAACACTTGTGCAAACCTTGCACAGCCTGCATATGGCACAAACACACCTTTCAAAACACACACTGCTGAACTGAGGCTGGTGTGAGCATAAACTACCAATTTATATGCTGCAAGTTTGGGCACATGCATTGTCTAGAATTGTTTTTATGCAGACACTATAAATATATAATTTTTTAACAGTGTGTAATTTATCCTGAGACTTTAGAGCACAGGGCAAGATGGAGGCAAGGTTCACACAGGGCCTTAATGATAATGAAGATGCTGTAGGGACCACACATCTGTGTGCCCCATAAGCACAATCACTTATCTCGAAAGTAATGGAGTATGAAAGACAACTGAAGAGCCGCAAAGACTGACCTACCCATTTCGGGGAAGGGGAAAGGGAGGTTACCTTTTTTTTTTTTTTTGTAAACTTTCACTTTTTACTGTATATGGTATGAAAATTAATTTTAAAAAAACCAAAATCTGTGCATCCCCTCTTGCACTCCTGTACTCTGGGAGCATGCAGTGCACCTTCAGTGTGCGCTAGATCAGCCAATCAATGGAAAGAGTTTTCACAGTGTTTCCCCTTTCTGCACTTACCTCCCTTCAAGCCAGATCAGTGAGTCCAGAATAGTCCAGCCCTCTAATCCAGATCACAAGGAGCCATGGGCAAAATCAACACCACCTGCAGATTAATTCCTGCAGCAGCTGCAAAGCACACACAAAATCCACACTGTATCCCTATAGCTCCAAAGGCTAGGAACCAGAACTTCCTAGCTTTGGGGCCTGAGGGGTGCTTTTCAAGCCATGATTATACCTTACCTTTTATCTGAATGGAGGCCTTCCTGGGTCCAGAGAGATCACACTTGAAAGTCTGCATCCATATTTTATGCAGACCTTTCCTTCCCTGATTCGGACTATTCGCTGTGTGGATTATCCCAGCAGTGCGAATGGACTCTGGTGAAGGGAAATAACTTGTATGGTCACAAGAACCAAGAGACCCCCACCCTTGCTCCCACTGCTGCCTCTGCCCCCTCCTCAGCATCAAGACTCTCTCTGCCCTGCCACCACTCCAATCCTCACTCTGCACCCCCTCCAGGACACCAGACCCCTGCTGACCCCATCCCTCTCCGCCTGGCTAGGACTCCCTCTGGCCCACCACCACTGCTCACCCAACCCTGCCACCTCTCAGCATGCAAACCCTCCCCAACCAGCCCCTCAGCCTCCTGCAACACCATCACTTCCCTGGCACACAAACTTGACCTTTTCCTGCCCTCCTGCAACCACGTTGCCCACCTCCTGCATCTATTCACCTTCCCCACCAGTCACCTCACCCCGCCTTACTGTCCTGCAATGCCTCCCAATCAAGCAGAGCATCTCCCCCACCTCCTCACCAGCTGAAGATTACCTTTTTCCCAAGAAGGCTTGGTGGGAGCAGGCAGCAAGAGCAGCAGATCAGTGTAGGCAGGCCATCCCAGGCCGAAAACAGCCTGGGTACAGCTGCCTTCCTTGTCCGTCCTGGAGATAGACTAAAACGATATGGTGTAACCACAGTCTCTCTGTGGCAGTTGTCTCTCTGTGGCAACTGAAAAACACCCACTGGTAGTGCCGGAACATGGATGTGTGCCTTCTCCATGCCTTGCATCAGTTAAATGACACTACCACAGATCTGAATTAAGGGCCTCTTAATCCAGATCAGGCTCCATCTAATGCAGACGGAACTGGACTAGCATGGGGTGGGACCTCTCTGATCCACATTAACATGTAGATGGGTAGCCGAAATGTATACTACACAGAATAGGAGTGTACATGAATATTTGAAGGTATTCGAAATTCAATCAAAACTGCCCAAATTTTGACATTTGAATTCGAATTGAATGTCCATAAATTGAAATTTAAAGATTCAAACGAATTTCAAATTTTGGATCTATTTGTTTGAATAATCTGGACATTCGTATGTTTATGGGTTCATACATGATGCATGTTTGCAGATATGCATCTTTCCGCATCCATACACATTTGTACGGATCCGTAAGGGATGAAAATGGTTTGCATATGGCATAACTAAGGGATGCATATGGATGTGAACAGGATGTGTAATGACGCACAAATGTTGTCGACATTTGTAAATGCAAATTTGAATCAAAAATTCAAATGAATAGAATCAAATTTGCTTAATTCAAATAGAATTTGCTTAATTCAAATAGAATTTGTTTAAATTCAAGTTTTAAAAATTGAAATTGAATTGAATTTTTGGATATTTGATTCAAATCAAATCCCAAAAACTGCATTTGTACACACCCCTACTACACAGACCCTTAATTCAGATTAAGAGTCTGTGCAGAAAGAGTCCAAGTTTGATGCTCTTCATTTTGCAGAGCACAAGAAAATTGCCAACTTCCACTGCCATTTCCTTTGCTCTGAAAAAAAAATGGATTCCCCATCTTTGGTGTTCTTGTTGCTCGGATCAGTGGCAGGCATTCAGAGGCTTCCACCAGGGCAACTAAAAGGTCGTGCCCCCATGCAAGCCATTTGGTGCTGATTGGGCTCCCATGGGACCAGGTGCAGGGCCGATATCGAATCTCGGCTGTCCCCAAGCCATTGCTGGTAACGTGGGCTGGGGACAGATTCAGCCATCCCCATGCAAACTGCGCCTGTACCATGAATCCCCTGTTCATGATCCTAGCTGACAGGCTTGGTGCAGCTGACAGGGGGTGCAGAGGCTTGAGTTTTCTCTTTTTCTGGGGGACAATAAAGTAAACTCAAGCCTCTTTCCTGTCGGCTGAGATCATGAAGTCCGGGACCTTCCCCATGCACAGGCTCAGCTTGGACCAAATCGTCCAAACCATGCCCAGACTTGTTTTTTCAGGAATCCAAATTTGGTCCTGGTTTGGCACAGGATTGGGCGATTTGGTCCACGGAAGTCAGACCAAATCTAAAACGCATGGGAACATCCCTTGCCAATCCTGATTTTGGTACCTGACCAAACGTGTGTGGGAATGCGCCCTTAGTGTCGCTATCAGAGATCACTGAAGCATCAGTATCCAGTTACTGTTCTGTGCAGCTTCCAACATCATGCAGAAACTGGTAAAAACTGTAGTGAAATAAGGCCCAGGTAATATCAATCCATATTTCCTGCTTGTGCAAAAAAAGACGAAGGTATGAATGGAACTCTTAAAGCACATCAGAACCTGTCTAGATGAAAGATAAATAAATGGAAATTTTACAAGCATCAAGTCCAGTGTGAAATGAGTCGAGCTTACTGAAACCCCTGCACAGCAACTATGAGACCAGCCCTGAAATACAAACTAAAGAAGTCAAAGCCTGTTTCAAAGCTATGAGGGAGCTTTTGTTATCCTAGGTAAACTGAAAAGGTTTTTCAGGTTTTCTTTTCTGTTTTGTTTTAGATTTCGTTTTTTGGAAGACAAAGACAGACAGGCGCACAAACTAGAGGTGTGCAAGAATGGGTTTTTTTGCATGCAAATCCAAATCGAATTGAATGTAAAATCCAAATTCTAAAAAAAACTATTCAAATCCGTTACATTTGAAGCTATTCGTTCAAATGTTAGAAATGAATGTCAACAACATTCATATGTGTTATACATATCTGTATGCATTTCGTATGCATCCCATTTTATCCTGTATGCATCCCATTTTCATTCTGTATTATAAGTGCAAATGCGTACAGATACTATAATATTTGTACAGATTCAAATCATTCAAATGAATGTTTTGGAACATTTGAAATCCGTTCAAATGTCAAAATTCAAATTATTATTATTATTATTATTATTATTATTATTATTATTATTAT
>MTQE01002208.1:32205531-32218594 GCA_014337955.1 Aspidoscelis marmoratus
TATTATTATTATTATTATTATTATTATTATTATAGTTTATTTCTAAAGCAAAGTACATGTACTCAGCGCTGTACAATATTATATTAATCTTAGACAGGTGGGAACAGCAAAAAGCAAGCGCTTGAGGTCCTCAGTTCCAATTCTTTTGTTCATTTCTTATTGCTGGAATAAATGTGAAGACATTCGAGTTCGATCAGATTTTGAATGTTTAGAATATCCATGCACAATCCTAGTCTAAACGGTGTTCTCTATCACGAGAAATGTTCAAAAAGTACTTGGGATCACTCTTTGTCCTGTCTAAGGTGTTTCCATACTTACCTTAGCTGCTCCAGTGTGGGGCAGGCCACCCTGTACTGAAATCAGCAATCCATCCCAGGTGGGGCCAGATCTATCCCTGGAACAGAACAAGGTCATCTGCATCAGGATGATTTGTTCTGCACCACCCCACAGACCAGTTCCAAAGCTTGAAGGTTGAGTGAGCTTTCAGAGCTCCTGAGGGACCTATTTTGGCAACACACCTTGTTGCACCACCAAAATGGATCCCCAGTGATACATCAGACCACAGAGGTATGCTGTCCTCATGCCTCCTCAGTTTAGTACACCAACAGACCTCCAAAAAAAACCCCAGTAGACTGGACCAGGATGCCATTTGGGGCATCCTATTCCATTTTTAGTTAAGTCTATGCAATATCCTGTGTAAATGGAATGTACTAGGAGGGTGCGGAGCTTCACTGCATCAGTGTGTGAAATGATGACCCATAATCTCGTCTTACTCTGTTTCACTGGCAAGGGCAAAAATGGTTAAGAAAGTAAAAGAGAGAGAGAGGGAAAGGAAAGGAAAGGAAAGGAAAGGAAAGGAAAGGAAAGGAAAGGAAAGGAAAGGAAAGGAAAAAAAGAAACCACCCTAGATTATATTCCTGTCTAGAAAAGATGGATTAAATATGGGATGTGAACAAGAGGACCACATGCAAATGTCCCCAAGCCACTTTTGAACCTCTTTTTTTTTGCCACGCAGCCAATATTCCCACCAGCCATTCTTTTTATCTCAGTAATTAATGCTTCCATGCTCTGAGGACATGGCAGAATGTGCCACTGAGGTTCAAAATTGCACTAAACATTCTACTTTTGCCTTTGTGAGAGGCTTTTGAGAGGCTCTGACAAAGCAACGAAGAAAAGAAGGCAAGTAACTCTACAGACAAACAATTTCCTGGTTTCAATGCAGATTCCAATGCGCACTGTCAATCTCTGCTTCTATCAAAAGGGTATGACTTGAAGTCTGCCAAGTCAAAGGCAGGCTACCATCTCTGTAACAGGCTCTGCCAGGTTCTTGGAAATCAAGGCATACACATTCACGCAAAAAGCCAAGTGATGGGCTGCTCTGCGTGGCTTGTGGATCCCAGGCAGACAGACACAATGGCTTCCATCTCTGAAGTCAGACAAACCAAAGACCCAATTATGGAGTTACATTACAGCTCTCCAGGAATCAGCCCCAGAATATAATCTAAGGCCTCCACCTCATGACCGAGATTGTGGCACCTTAAAGAGTAGGAGATGTTGTGCTTGGTTCTGCCTCAAGGGAAGAGTACACCATGCCTTGCCCCTTCGCTGTCTTTGAAGCTGAGGGACAAAAGTTCCCCAGCTTTGAAGAGACAGCATGGCAGGATTTTTTTTTTCCTGTGGTAGAAATGGTCCTAGTCATCAGCCATTTTCAGCACATAAAAATCACTGTCAGATGGGGTGCATGCCAGATAGATCACTCGTGTGGCAACAGTCTATATGGCAATGGCACCAGCATCTTTTGGATTGTTCTTCCTGCTCTGCAAGGGTTCTTGCCAGCTCTCAGAGGCATGCTGCATGCTCAGGGGCACTGCTGGCAAAAAGAATATTCTTGGATAGGGCTGTGCACGAATGCAATGATTTGAATCGAATATCCAAAAATTCAATTTGATTCAAATCTTTAAAATTCAAATTTAACCAAATTTGATTCAGATTAAGCAAATTTGAATCTATTATTTGAATTTTCAGTTTGAATTTGCACTTACAAATGTCAACAACATTCATATGTGCCGTTATGCATCCCGTACACATCTGTACGCATCTGTACACATCCGCATGCATCCGGTAGTTATCCTGTACGTAACCTGTTTTCATCCAGTACGGATCCATACAAATGCGTACAGATGTGGGAAAGATGGGTATGTGCAAGTTCACATTGTGTACGACCTTGTACATATGCAAATCTCTGGATAATTCGAACAAATAGATCCAATTGCTAATTCAAATTTATGGACATTCGATTCAAATTCAAATATCAAAATCTGGACAAATTCCATCAAATTTTGAATACCTTTGAATATTCATGGACACCCCTATTCCTGGATATGTATACACTGTATTCTTCTCCGAGCCAAGTGGCTACTAGAATGGATGCCTAGGTACTGCCTCCAGGTTGGAGAGATAGGCAGGATGCCTCTGAAGGCCACTTGCAGGCATTAGAGAGCAGGTGAAGGTTTTTCCTTTGTCCTCTGCTTGAGGTGCCCAGAAGCAATTGGTGGCCCACTGTTGGATTAGTTGGGCTGTGGCCTGATCCAGATGGGTTCCTCTCATGTTCTTATGTGGGGCAAAGTGTGGGTCATAAGGTCTGGGCTTCAACCTCTCTTCTTTGAGAAAGTAAGCATAGATGCTTTCCCATTTGAAGAAAAAAAAACCAACATATCTAATAGGATTGCTGTCCATTTGTACCATCAGCTTTACTTGGCTTACAAGCGGCAAAGCAGAATATAGCAGAATCCCCATGAGGCATATACTGTAACTAGGTCTGATTCTAGGCATACTGGAATCCAATTTGTTCAAGTAGCAAGTCATTAGATACCCAAAAGTTTATTTTTACTCACCCTTGCAACTCTGACAGAGAATAGTGGCTAACCCTCTGGTTTTCCTGGAGTTGCTTAACTGACAACTCCCTTCAGCTCCAGTCAGCATGGATGAAACCAAAGTCCAACAGTATCTGGTAGACCACTGGCAAGCAATATCTGCCACTAGAGAATAGGCAAGACCCAGAGCTGAGCAGGAGCATGACACAAGAATTGGAAGTGTTTTAGTGCAGGCATGGAGTGAAGATAACAAGGCAAAGAGTGCCTCCCAAGACAAAACAAGCACACAATGTAAAGAGCAAAGAGACAGGATTCAAATCTGGTTAATATACAAGGGATGGTAGGCCTATGGCCCTCCAGATGCCGGACTCCAACTCCCATCAGCTCCGTTCAGCATGACCAGCGGCCAAAGATAGTGGTGACTACAAAGGCTTAATTCAATCACCATCCATTATGGAGGCATCAGAATAGTAGGCTTTTCCAGTGCTGAGGATTTGTAAGCCGTTTCCACATTTACCTATGGAGCAGTCTAAGAAGTCCATGTGCTGGTGCAGTATAAGAGAGGCCAAGTCCACTGCTAGTATGCTCCATCTGCGTTGGACAGACCATAGACTGGACAAGACAGCCCAAGACAGTTTAGCACCTGGCAAACCAGACCATGGAGTGGTGCAGAAGGCGCATGCCTCCGGTTTACCTGTGGGACTCATTTCAGCAGTGCAAAAGCATACTACTAATATGGGTCCACAGGGGCTCCAAAGCCAGGAACTTTCCTTCCTGGCCACTGGAGCCCTCAAGCTGTCTAAATGTGGACAGCCTTCTCTTGAAACATTTGTGCTCCTCCAGCTAGTGAACCACTCCAGTAGAACAGACCAGCTGGAGTAGTCCAAGAGGGATAAGTGAGATAATAGTCATAGAGGCACATAAAAGCATGTACACACAGTGCTTATCTTCCAACAATAACTGAATATCATCTTGTGGTGTGCCACAAAGGGGTCTCTGAGGTGGGGCCCAAACTCTGAAGTGCTCTTCTCTCACAGGTTTATGAGGTGCCTACCATTATAGCTTTTAGGTGCCTGTTGAAGACCTATTTGTCCAGGCATTCCTAGTGTGAATGGATGTTTGCTTTATATTCCCACCTAGTTTCTAACACTTTTTATATATTGTTGCTTCAATTCTTTTTAACCTCATTTTTAATTTACTTGTAAACTGCTTTGAATTTTTTAAATACAAAAAGTATAGAATTTTTTTAAATAAATATCACATGCTCTTACTAAATAAAAAAAATATTTTCCCCCCACTGCAGGTTGAGCTTTGCAGCAATTGTCCAAGGTAAATAAACTTTGATACCTGTGATGGATTGACTTTATGGGACCCCTTGTTGGCCCAATACAGCCTACAAATCCAGGTCCTTTCTGCACTGGGTCTTATTCCATATTATATCTCAGGATAGGGACCTGCTATCCACATGTTAGTGCATGCTATGGCAAGCCCTGGGCCAGGTCTTCTGTACTCTGAACCAGCATGAAGATGGTAGGTCCCTAGTCTGAGATATAAACCAGAATAAGGCCCAGGGCAGAAAGGGTCCCTGATGCAAAAAGCAGCCAGTTCCAAAACCATTCAAATGAAAACACTTCCTTGGGCTGTTGCTGTTAAAGTATCTGCTAAATGCCCCCAAAATGGTCTGCAGGGTTAAAAATACTACTAGGGATTCTTTCAGCTACCTAAGCTATTGCGATTAATGTATTCATACTTGGAGACTGAATTTCCAAATCCAAAGCTAGATTAACCTAACCAGGACATACCTGCATTTGTATTTCATCCAATCCCACTTTCAGTTCCTTGCTCTTGTGAGAAGGGTGCAGTTTCTCACCAAAGTACTTGATGCTGCTGAACGTAAAAGGAGAGAAAGTTTTTCACTGAATTGCCTTCTGGGAACCTAACATTTTTTACTGATACATCTCCTTATGCCAAAGGCACATTTTCATGCCAATAAATAAATTATTATGTAACACAAAGATGATTTTTTTAAAAATAGAAATAAGTCTTATTGACCAACCCACAGTGAAAAACTCCCAGCATTCCACAAGGGTTGACACATTCTACTCACTGAGAGAGGAATGCTGGGAGGTTTTGTTCAGAAGCATCTAAACAACCCAGTTTGAGAACCACTAACATAGACTAGAGCAACCATGGTCAGGCACAACCACAGTAAACCAGCCCAATGAGGACCATAGAATGTTTAGTCCACACTACAGACCCATTTATTGGGAGGTCACACATCCCAGTAGAACCTGGAGTGGGGTATAGCATTGAAACGACACTGTATCCTACTCCAACCATGGAATGCTTACAAGGGGTGTTTTTCCACTGTCACTAAAAGTACCCATTAAGTACCCATTAATGGGTACGAAATGGCATTTTTGTGCCCATTAATGGGTATTTAATGGGTACTTCTAGTGACAGTGGAAAAACACCCAAGCAGTCCACAAATATCTGCTTTGATATATTGGACCAGTTATCTGTATGCATGGCCATGGTCTGGTGCACCATTCCAGGTGCCATTTTACCAAGCATCCAGAAGCAGTATAGGAAACACCCAGTTCCTGGGTGCCTGACTGATAACTTCAAAGCCTGGAGCTGGACCATGATGAGCCCATCTGCATTGCGGACAGTGGTCCAGCTTCAACCCATCCTACCATGCAACAGAGGCCAATTCACACTTCAGCCCATAATTTACAATTAGTCAACATCTGGGCAGGCACATCTGCACTTACAGGAGGCGCTTACGGCCTACAAGTGTCCCCTGCCTGCCCAGATGTTGACTAATTGTAAACTAGCAGCAGCACAAGGAAGCATTTTCATTTGAATGGGTTTGGAATTGGCTGCTTTTTGCATCTGGGTTTGTAGGCTGAAGTGGGCCAACAAGGGGTTCTATAAAGTCACATCATGCAGTACAAGCTACCTAACCTTTACCCCACATGACTGGGAACCTACCCAGAAGCATCGAGCCAGTGAGCATCTGCACTTCTTCCGCACAAGCGCATTGGCAGCTCACATGGCCCCTGATGCAACTGCACTTGTGCAAAATGTCAGCCTTGCCATAGTCGCACAGGCGGCAGCACACTAGTCAATCCTAGTCTCTCACACACCTTTCCCGTCCATGGGACAGGAAGGGAAGTGTGACATTGCCCCTGGTTTCCTGCTCCAGTCCATCACAGCATGGGATGGAACCAGCATGGGATAGAAAATGATTTCTGCACTTACCTCGCTCAATTCCATAACAGGCCAAGATGCCCTGTCACAGAACAAGCAAGCAACCTATATCATGCTGGGATGGACTGCTCCTGGAGCAAGACAAGTCAAGTCCATCTCCTGCTCCAGCCTCCTGCCACTTCCACAGCAAAGGCGGGGAACAAAAGTCCCAGCCTCCACATTTTCCAGGAAAGCTTCCTGGAACTCTGCCAAAAAGGGTTCCCCAATGTATTCCATCTTACAGTGACATGCTGTCCGCACACCCTCCATAGTCTGGAATGCAGGTGCTGGCCCAATGGTAGACAGAAACAAGATACGATGCCATTTTGGTGCTGTATTCCAGGGCATGGCTTCATCCAATTGGATGATATTTTCCATGGTGGGATGCGGCCTGCTGTAGTCTGCGCTAGCAGGTAGATGGCTTGCCCTTACTCCAGGATTTACCTGAGGATAATGCTACGTGCAGAAAGAACCTTAGAATCCAGCAGTTCAGATGGTAAAGCAGCCTATAAAGGCCTTTAGCAAAACTAGAATCCCAAATACACAGAAATCCCAAATACACAGAAATACGGCTCCAACATATTTTCACACAGTCTCTGTGAAGTTGACCATACAGGCAAAGGGTCTCTCGGTCCTTCTTGAGCTGTTTTCTAGAGAAGCAGGAACACCAATAAAGGTCTGAGAACCAAAAGGACCCTCCCCCCTACGTGCAAAGAACTATTCCAGGCTCCCTTTCGGCCTATGCTGCCCTAGCAAAACAGACGATGAACTAATCGTGTCCGTAGAGTTATACTTTTAGAAGGGTGTGCGCCCAAACTCAAGTCCTTCAGAGTGAGTGGGGGGAAAGATGGAAGGCAGAGAGGGAGCTTAGCTAGGGCAAAGGTTGCCTCCCTGGCCCCTGGGATGGGTCAGCAATCTCCCAACCCCGTACAGGACAAAAGAGACCTGTGAGCCAATTGAGGGCTCCTAGGGTCCCTTTTGAAAGGCGCAAGCTGAGACCAGGAGGCCCTGGGTCAGCAACAGAAATTGCAAAGCCATCCCAGGCAAGGACTGTGCAGTGTGGTGATGGTTGGGTGTGTGTGTGAGTGAGTGAGTGAGTGAAACTCAATAGGAAAGCGCTGGGCAAGTCTCCCCTCCCCCACCCTTGCAGCGTGTCTTATGTGGTTTAAATTGCCGGGCTGGGGGGAGGGGATTTCATTAAGAGGGCCCTACGGCTGGGATTGTCAATGGGAGATTCTTTGCCCTGGAAGTGCGGGCAGCAGATAGACTTGACTCTGTGCAACACACACACACACACACACACATACTTTGCTGAAGTCGCCCCAGAGCTCCCAATCTCAGCTTCCCCCGCTTGCTTGGACGCCAAGGTGCTGGGATTTCCTCCGCTCCCTCCCTCCCCCCGTGTTGGCGTTTGCAGCTGCAACAGGAACGTTACTTTGTCTTTATTCCAACAGATCCTGCAAAGGCTTTTCCCCTCTCCCCTCCCCCTCTCCCCTCCCCCTCCCCCTTCCCCTCGGTGTGTGTGTGTGTGCGCGCGCGCGCGCTGGAGGAAGGAGAAAAGGATTTATCCTATAATAGCGCGGAATGTAACCCGGTTCAATTGCAGAACTCTAAACTTCCCATTTTGCACATGAATATTTTCTTTTTGCAAAGCGTGGTCAAGCGCCGGAGCCATTGTTTCCCCCCTCCCCTCTTCCGAAAGCAGGCGGCTCCGACTGTTCTCTCTCGGGTCGGGAAGAAAATGCAAGCCTGCCCTAAAATGCATGAGCCCGGGCAGGTAAGTCCCTCAAGCCCCAAACAGAAAGAGAGAGAGAAAGAGAGTTTTGTTTTGTTTTGAAGGTGGGGAAAAAGTGGGGGTAGGGGGAGACTGGACGGAAGGTGGCCAGGGGCGCCGAGGGAAAATATTTAAAACTAAGGCTCCCGGGACGCGCGCCACGATCGCGCGGGCGATGGCGAGGAAACGGGCCGGATCGCGGTCGCCTCGGGAGACGAAACGCACCCGGGCTCCCCTTCTCCCACGCTCCGCCGCAACCCACACCGAGCAAAGCCTTCCCCGCCTTCCTCCTCTCTGCAAACCGTGGAAAAAAGAAGGCAAAGGAGCGGCGGCAGCGGCAGCCATGGCGTGGAAGAAGTGCGGAAAAGAGATTAGATTTCGCTTCCCTCTCATCAATTTTCTGTTTAATGTCACCGGTCTCCATTGTGGGAGAGAGAGGCACGTCATCCGGCCATAAATTTGAGATTATAGAGCCTCTACCTCCGTCTCGGTGCCCTAATTGAATGAATTTACTCCACGCGGGCAGGTAGGGGGATCTTGCAGCTGGAGCGAAGTACTGCCGACTAAATACGAAATTCATAAGAGAAAGGCAGCGAGCACCGTGGGCGCCGCCGTCGCCAAAGCGAATCCTCCGACGCCTCGGCCGGCGGTGCGGGAGAGAAAGAGCTCGAATTGTATGCTCACACATGCAAAAGCCATCTACCGTTTCCGCTTTCTAGAGGCGCGGAAAGAAAGAGCGAAGGCGCAAGGGCAGGGGGAGACACTACATATATATATATATATATATATATATATATATATATATATATATATATATATATATATATATATATATATATATATATATATATATATATATATATATATATATATATATATATATATAATTATATACATATTATATATATATATATAATTCACCTGTATTCTAAGATAGGCGTTCTCCAACCCACCGCTTGGATCTGGGTGTCTCCCCTACCGCCGCCCCCTCCCTTTTTATCATTCGAGAGGAGTTTTTTTTTTCGGTTTGGTTTGGTTTCTGTGGTTTGTTAAACAGAACTTTGACCCAGGAAAGCAGCGATCTGTAAGTAATTGTTTTGTCTCGATTTGCTCTCGTTTGTATTTGTGAAGTCCCTTTCTCTCCCTCTCCTCCTTCTTGCGTGTGTGTGTGCGCGCGCGCGCGTTTTTAACGCATTGTCTTCTTCTGTTTCCCTTCCCATTAATCGCCACAATAATGGAGATTTAATTCTAAAAATGAAAAATGTGTCTCCTCCTCGGTCCGCGCGCCCGGCGGCGTTCCGACTCGCCTGCGCCGGCGGGGCCCCTTTCACATCGGCCCCCCATCTTGGAACTCGAGGTCCTCGGGCAGGAGTTTTGTGGAAGGCCCTCAAAGCCTTTGGAATTGTTTGTTTCGTGGAATAATTTTGCGAAACGCATCGCGAGACCTTTCTCCTTCCGAACGCCATGGACTGGACAATATGCTCGTTTTAACCCTGCAAGGAAACTTTATTCGCGGAGTGGGGAGGAATTTATTGTTCCCGAGTTGCAGCATTGCGTTGAAAGTACGACGAGCCAGAGTCTCTGAAAAGACCCCCGACCCCCGACCCATGAAATTATCCACCACGCCCGGGAAAGGGATCAGGCCTTAGTCAACCTCCTTAGAGAAAACTGAGTTGGTTTCCCACCGCAGCCGCCGTGATAGCGCCCTGTTTATCCTGAAATATATTCGAAACCCAGTTCCTTAGGAATCGCCCACACAATTTTGCAGGTTTGCATTCACGGGTCCTCCCGCCTTCCGCCCTCCCCCGAATCCACCCCATACTCTTTATTTTTCTTTTAAAGCAAAGGTATAGATCTCCCTAGAACTATGCTTAATTTAGATGGCTTTTTATGCTCCCCATTAGGAACGTAAAAAGTGGCGTTTGCCCTTTTACTTCCTGCGAACCCTGCAAACGTCCAAACTACAAATAGCTCGAGCAAAACGCCTCCACGTTCGCGTCTGAAGGAAAGGGAGTCGCTTCGCCGTCCAAACGCGTTAGGCTCTTGCCTCCACTCTCGTGAAAAGATGCCTTTAAAGGTTGCCTTTGAATGGAAACTAATATCTGCCCGGAAAAAAAGCCTCGCCGCGTCCACACTTGGATTTTTCCCAAGCCTGTTTTGCAAACTCGGCTGCCCTGGGTCTTCTTTCTTTGGGCCTCGCTTTGTTTCCTTGTAGGCCTGGCCAGGGTTTAGCAAAGCAGCGCCGGGTAGGCTTACTCAAGAGTAGCCTCCCTTGGGTCCAAATCGGGCTAACACGCATTGCAATACCGCCTTGCTCCCGTGGAAATGGGTCTAGACCACAATATAACACTGGAAGTTCCACCACCCTCTTGCATTGCGTAAAGAAAAAACAAACGCGAGAGATATGAGCGTGTATCGAAAACTGACAGTAACTTTGTTACCCTTTTTCTTTCCTTTCCTTACGGAAGGTACAGGCGCGCGCGTGTGTGTATTTAAAAGTCCCTCGACTCTTCTTTTAACTTCTGCCTTCAAACCAAATTATCCCTGGACCGGGCCCTCTCGAGTTCCTATCGATGTCTTGGCAAATTCGGTACAGAAAGTATATTTGGGCTAGTAAAGAGATGGATTTATTTAACGATTTTTAATTAAAGGGATTGACTTTTCTGTTAACAAAAGAGGTCGCGAAAGGACTGGGATGGCGAAACCGGAGCTCTAGGTGTTCTTCGAGGAAGGAGACCTCCGCCAGGCAGACGTTCCCAAATTCCTTCCCGATTTTTCGTAGCTTGCTGCTCTTCCGTGGTTTTTAGAGACGTGTGTGGTAGTCAGTTTGGATGGAAAGACGGCCTCTCTTTGGCGCGCCCATGCATGCTTCTCACCTTTTCCCGAGCGATGAAATTCATCCCTGGCCACAAGCAACACAGGAAGGTCATTATTTTCTGTTTTGATTCACCGGTCAGTCAATCCGGATGCGATCCAGATGCCTCTTTTCCGTCCTGATCTGCCTTTCCCTTATCCCTCTCCTTTTTGCTGCAAGAAAACTATTTGAAAGCGAGCAAACCGTCTATGCGCGGGCGCACGCCTGCCTGCCTGCCTTTCTCCTGCTAAGGCGACGCGACCATCGCTCAAGCGATTCTTCCCGGGCGGGGTTGAAATAATCGGTATTTTCAGGCAAAGAGCAGAATTTTTCCAACTTCGAGTGTCTCTCTGTGTGCGATCGTGTGTGTGTGTGTGTGTGCGCGCGCGCGGGTACCTGGAGACGACCAGGCGATCGGCTCGATTCTCCCCCGTTTTAAACGCGGCGCTGGGGAAGGCAGGCGCCTGCAGACAGCGCTTAGGCCTTTCCTCCTCCGGGGTCTCCCTTTCGCTCTCCCCCTCCCCGTCCATGCGCCCATTTCCTCGCCCGGGAGCGGACGAACGGGTCCGGGGGCCCGGGAAAGCGAGGAGAAGGCCGGCCGCTTGCCCTCCCCGAACAACCCGAGGATTAGCAGGATAAAGGAGGGCGTGGATCGGCGCGGGAACGGGGAGCAGGCAAGGAAAATGGCCGGCCCAGCCCGCCCAGCGCCGCTCCCTCTCCCGCCGCGGGCGCCCACCGCTCCCTCCGACCGGGGGGCGCTTGGAACCGGTGCGTTAATGCGGGGATCGGGGCAGGAGAGGCCTCGGAGGAGCCTCTTCTGCCCGCCTAGCCCTCCCTTCCCTTCCCTTCCCTTCCCTCCCTCCTTCCCGCCTGCCTTGAAGGAAACGCGGCAGAGTTTTCAGTAGAGTCCGGGGCTGCGCTGCGCGTTGCGGGTCTCGGCGGGCGCGCAGGCGAGACGGAGATCGAGGGCGATTTCTGGGGCGCCTCCTAACCTTGGTCGCTTCTTTCGCTTCCGGAGCGGATTTCTCTCCGGCGGAGACGGGGACCGTAGAGCCCGCTAGCAAGCGGACACAAAAGGCAGCCTGAAGCCGAGCTAGGCAGCCGTCCGTCCGGCCTACCAGCCTGCCTTTGCGCTCCTCTTTTAGGGGAGGCGAGTGGGGGGAATTCGGGGTTGCGAGGCGGGTGCGCGCGCGCGAGTGTGACCAGTTTCCCCCGCTCCGCAACAGGAAACTGGGACCTCCATTGAGGGTACAGGGGGAGGAGGTGGCGGGAAATGGAGAAATTTAAAGGAAAATAGGCCTCCTTGGTCCCTTAAGGAGGGATCGTATTTGCTCCCTTTGCACTCTCTCCCAGAAAGAAAGAAAAGCCTTCCCAGCCCCCCCCCCGCCTTGGAGTGCTGCCGTTGCCGCTTTGGGCATCTGCATTTCGGCCAGAATTGGCGGACAGGATCGAAGAGCAAAATGTTCTACGAATGGCCATGGGGACAAGTCAAGCGGCGGGATCGGATCTTCTCTCCGGGATCCCGAGTGGATGCTGGTTCCACGCGGCCACGAGGAATGGGGGATCTTTCGCGCATTGACGATTACCCTCGTTTCTGGAAGGGGATCGGAGATTATGGATCTCCCTGGCCCTCCCTTTGGCTGCGGGATATTGGGGGTGGGGGAGGGGGGGAGGAGGAGGAGAAAGATGCAGAACTAAAGAAAACCCTCTGCAAACCCGGGATCTGTTTTAATTCGGGCCTCCTATTTTGAAACAGAAGAGTCGGAGAAACTCGAAGGGGGAAAAAAATCCCCCAGCCCGAGATGCTACGCGATACGATTTCGAAAGGTTGTAACAATAGTTATATTCATGGCCAGTCGGAGGGTCGCTCGAACGCTCCGTCCGCAAGCGCAGGGAGCGCATGGCAATGGTCGACGCGCTCCAAGCCAAGGGGGGGGGGAGAGAGAGAGGAAAGGAAAGAAGGCGTACGAAATGAATGAATGAATGAATGAATAACTAAATAAAATGCCTGGCTTTCCCCTTGAATCTATTGCTCTTTAAAGGGAGAGAAACTAAAAATGCATGAAGATTTGGCAAAGATCTTTCCATGACCCCCCCCCGTTCCTCCCCCTCCTCCTCCTCCTCCTGCCCCCCCCCTTCAGGTGCGGGCGCGCACACGCACTGGGTGCCGGTGACTTTTCCGTCTTTCCACCAGCAATCCGGTACAAACCCTCGCCGCTGTTTTTTATTAGAGAGCCGTGAAGTTAAGAGTGTTAAAAGTTGCTCGGGGTGGAAAGAGGTGGTGTGTGGGGGGGGGGGGGGAGGTGGGGA
>MTQE01002208.1:32218715-32233944 GCA_014337955.1 Aspidoscelis marmoratus
TGGGGGGGGGGGGAGAGGTGGGGAATATAAACAGGGGTGTGATGTCAGCAGGCTCGGTTCGAGCCCTTGGGCGCCCTGGATTCGCTTTCTTCTCTGTGCTGCGTTTCGAATTTTCTCCTTAGGGGGGTTTAGGCTCCCAGAAGGACACCGCTTACCGTTGCCGGACTGGCGGGGGGAGGGGTAGAAAGCTGGCGAGGACCCTCCCTCCCTCCCTTCCTTAACTCCCATCGCCCAGCCAGTGAAGGACCGAAACCGGATTGCCTGGCTGCAGAAGCAGGCAGCGTCGCGGTGCCCTCTTCCGTCTTCGGCCTCTGTCTGGAGAGGTCCAGCGGTGGGCCGGAGTTGGGTGCTCGGGAAGCCCCCCGCGCTCCTTCTCTCCCTCCCCCCCCCCACACACACATCGGGTCTCTTTAATCCGGGGCGGAAGGAGGTTGGGTTGCTACCGTCTCCCCCTGTCGTAAGCGGCCATCCCTGGGTGCAGAGGGGGGGGACAGTTTTATTTGAAGGGGGGAGGAGGGCGGAGAAGCCCGAAGCCAAGACGAAGATGGTGTCGCGGTCGCTCGAGGCTGTAAAGCGAGGGCTTCCCGCAGCCGGGGTAGCCCTGCCTAGCCGCTGGGCTGGGAAGGTGGAGGTATGTCTCTGGGTTTTCACACCCGTGCACAGAGATCGGGGCCTCCATTTTACACAGCGATCAAAGTCGTGCAGCATCGGCAAGCCCTTCTGCCGCCGCCCAAAGGGAAGCCAGCCTTCTCCCTCCACCTGGCCTCCCATCCAGGAGCCTGCCTTAGGAATTAAGGGTGCGTCCCTCGCTCTCCCTCCCCTCTTCCTTCCTTCCTTCCTTCCTTCCTCCCTTCCTTTGTATGTTGGTGAGTGTGGGGCATGACGCTGTCCCTCCATAATCTCCCTTGCCCGCCCGCCCGCCCGCCCACCCACCGACCCGGCTCATCCGCTGTTCCTCCAAAGGGGCCCTAATGATCGCTTGAAAAGTTCCGTTTCTTCAATCCGCTCCTCCGACTGGGTGTGTTCTGCACCGGCTTATTATCTAACTTATGCCTTTCTACCCAGCTGCACACACATCCTGGCACTAATTATGTGTTTATCAAAACAGGCACCCTTTTGACATGTCACAACATGTTTGTGGGGAAACGGTTACACACACACACACACACACACCACCCGGGCATACCCTTTCCCAAATCTTGCTTGTCCCCCTGCCCTATACAGGGACAGTGGCTGACAGGCATGCACTGATATCATTTCTATATTTGCAGGGGTGAGAAGGGCCGACCCAAAAGGGTACCTTGGGGTGTCTGGACAAGAGGCGCTCTGATCTTGCACCAGATAGCAAGGGGCCCCAAGACGTGCAGAAAGTGCACAGCAGAGTCATTTCCCATTGTCTGTGGCTATTTATTTGGAGATTTCCAAAGCAGGCGCACAGAAGCAACACTTTGTCTCCCCTTGCCTTCGACTGTTTGCACACTGTCCTATCCAACGGCCATCCGCAAGGGAAGCCCTGGGTGCTCCACCGTCACCATTATCTCCCTTTTTTACAAAGAAAAATAAAACTTCTACCTTTCCGTATCTGTCTTTCTAGCCATCCAGCTCTCTTCAGAATGGGGAGCGAGACATTTGGCTGTGGCTGGTATAGTTTATTAAATTTCCTTTAATTTAACCCAGATGGGCCGGTTCCTTGATAACCTCACATAACAAACACACCGGATGATAGTTTGGTGTGTGAACCCAATGGGATATACTTAGCTACAAATTACAGCTCTCCAGGCTTTCAGGAAAGCTTTGGGGGCCTGAAATATCTGAGTATCTTTCCCTTCTTTCTAAGGTCCCTTGTCTTGGGAACAGACAGTTAACAGATGCAAAGGCAGGGAAATTTGTAGGGCAGACTGATGCCATCACACTCTCAAAATCTTTGTGCGGTGTGTCTATGTGTGTATATGAAAAAGAGAGATTTGCACCTATAGATTTGTTTAGCAGGAATTAAGAGGGACCAAAGTTGAAACTTTTCTGCTGTGTGGACTGGATGTAAATATATATATATATATGTATATGTGTGTGTGTGTATATGTATGTATGTATATATATGTATATGTATATATGTTCTGTTCATATATATATTAGCAGAACTGCATTAAATTTCCCAACCTGTTATAAATGTTCATTACCTCTGGGGGAAAAAGAAAGAACGACCCCCTTATCTGTCAGAAATCACTCCTGCCTGTGTCCAACAAGATTCCCTTTCTCTCTCCCAATGCTCAAACGCACACACATAAAAAATAAAATAAAAATAAAAATAGACAACCACTACAAAAACTTGCTTGATCAGGCGGCAGAGACGTCTCTTCTGAGATTAAAAATGTGCTCTAACCTTCCTGCAGTATCTCTCACTGTCTGCCCCTGTAAACTTTATCTATGTAGATTTGTTTGATTAACAAATTTGTCAGTTTCTCCTTGCACGCACATAAGGAATTGAAGCTAGGGATCTCTCTGTCTCTAGCGGAGAAAACATCTTGATTTTGTTATGCTGACAGATCTCTGTAGAAATAAATAAATAAATAGGCTTGGGAGGAGTAGGTGGGGGGGGGAGGAATTCTACCAATTAGGTATCTCGACCTAATTTGATTAGGAACCTGGGACAGAGCTAGATCCACTAAGATTCCAGCTCTTGCGTTCTCCCTCGCTGCTCACGTCCAGTTGGATGGTCCAGCTTATTGGTGTTTCTAATCAACTCCTGCCGAATTTTCTCTCCTACATACTTTTCCTTTACCCGGCTTTCATTTCCTCCTCCTCCTCCTCTCCTTAACAACCCCCATAAATAATGCAGCTACCTAAATTCTCCAGGCTTTAATCGCCTCCCCACTTTCTGGATTCAGAAAATCTGGGAGATAGCAGTGTGGAAGAAAGCAGCGCGTCTTTCTTCTCCGTTTTCCCTGGACTTTGCCTCATTCACTTTAAAAGAAGCGTTTCGGGATTACAATAGGTTGGGGAGGGGAAAGGCATGAAATAAAATGGCCCAGCCTGAAAACACCCTTCCTGCCGGCGTCCAAGCGTGGACGAGGGGGGTCAATTGGGAGGTTAAAATGACCTTGCTCGGGCAACGAAACGCGCCAGCTCTTTAAACGCAAATGGCAGTCCTGATTTACGCCAGCGGCTTTGTAACGAAACGGGCGCGGCTGTTGGGTCCCAGTGTGGATGCTCGGAGGGAGCTAAGCCCGGTTCAGGATCGCACCCCTGATTCTGTAATCGGAGGTTCCCCGGTTAGAGGAGGAGGGAGATGAGACCGAATGAGCGGATAGAAACTCCGCGGAGAGCGTTCCCTGGAAAAGCGCCCGTCTCTGGTCCACACTGTAAAGGAAGAGGCCCTCACAGTCCAGTTCCACGCTAGCCCCACCGAATCATCTGAGACTCACTTTGGCACTTCTGGCATTTGTTCCCAGAAGTTTTTGAAAGGGCAAGGAGGGGACCTGGAGATGCCTTGCTTAAAATAAAAAAATAAAAAAATAAAAAGCAAGCCAAGCCTGATATTTGGGAATAAGGAGCATCCTTTGTAGAAAGAGAAGGAGCAGCTTTCAGATGAGTAGGCAAGAGGGCGCGCACATTCCCACGAGAAATGCCCCCCCCATCTTTGCCTTTGGGGCACCTTCCCCCCTGGAAGCCGCGCTAGGCCTACAGTTCACGGGGACGGAGCGGAGGGGGAGAGAGAGAGAGAGAGAGAGAGAGAGAGAAGGAAATTCCCTGAACTGGGTCAGTAGGAGATTCGTGTGTAAGGCTAAACGGTTTGTTTATTTTTTCTCCTGTATCTCCCCCCCCCCACCTCATCCTAAAGACTATTTACAGAAAAGGGAGCCCAGACAGACAGACAGACAGACAGACACGCACGGAGAGGCGCGCACTCAGCAAATGGGATGCCACATCAATGGGAATTCTCTCTCGCCTCCCCTTTGTCCCTGCGAGATAAGGGAAGAGGGCAGGCTTGGCGGCCATCAGTTCAGTGGGACAAGGGGCAAGACCCGGGGGGCGGACAGGCTCCTTGTCATCGGGCCACGTTAGTCAGGGAAAGGTCAGCCCCGCGGCCCCCCCAGCCCCAGCCCCAGGCGCGCCTACTCGGGAGTAAGTCGGCGCCGCTGGGGATCGTCAGTGCGCCGGTTGGCTTTCATCCAAGCGCTTCCCCCGATTTCGCTGACACGGAGAGATCAGACCCGGGGCGAATCCAGGGAGACCCGTTCAGCTTCCAAAGCCTTGGGATCGAGAGGGATTGCAGAGGCGCATCGCGGCCCTGGAGGCGCACCGGGTGTCCTTTCCCTCCCCCCCAAAAGGCAATGAACTGCCCCCCCAAAAGAAAACCCAACGGGAAGTCTCTGGCCCAGAAGAGGTGGCGTTGGGGGGGCTGCGTGTGCGGTTTTGGCTTCTTTTTTTTTTAATCCTCCAGTAGTCTGTTTTTTAACAAGTAATGTAAAACAGGGCATGTTCGCGCGGGGCGATTGGCAGCGAAGGCACAGCACGTGTTTGGCCCCCTTCCCCCCCACTCGGGGGGGAGAGGGAGGGGGGAGGGGGCGTGCGAGGAATCGCGCAAAGGCTCCTGCTTTTAACGAGATCTGTGTAGCCTGTTTAAACAAATAAAGGGGGACAGGGCTTGGAGCCCACCGGCCTGAAATGTTGCTGTTGCATGGAAAAATCAGCCAGGCGCAGGGCTTCCCTCTCTCTCTCTCTCTCTCTCTCTCTCTCTCTCGTGTGCGCGCAAGTGGATCCACTCTGCATAAGTTTAGGATCGCCGACCCGCCCTCTCGCGCCTCCGCATCCTTTTCAGGACGCTTTCGAAATTAGCTGAGGGTTTCTGAATGGACATCTTCAGAGACAAACTGACGCACACATACACACACACACGCACGCACGCCGCCTCTTCCGATTTCCAATGCGGGTTCCGTGCTGGAAGAATTAAAAATAATGCTCCTTAGCCAAGAGATTTGTTTCTCATTTGCTCGATGACCAAATAGCACAGGAAACAAGGAAGCGGGGCCCAAACGATTGTATTAGGCGAGGCACCCAACATACAATTACCCGAATGCAAAGATTTGCGTTTCCCAGCCCTTATTAGGCAATTATTTAGCGTGCTGAGTTAATCCATAATTTTATTTAACGTACCGGGGTGGGGGTGGGGGTTTACCCCCTTCTCCCCTTTTTTTCCAGATGGAAAGATATTAAACTGCAATATTTTAACACATTTCCCCAGAGTGTGAGAAGGTTAGCTGAGGTCTGAGAATTTAAAGTAATTGCATATTCATTTGGACATGAAAAGGAGATGTTTTCATGTTGGCTACCTTGAGCAAAAGCAGAGCGGGGGGGGTGGGGGGAGCGGAGAGAAATCTGCCATTTCCGCCAAATGCCAGCTCACTTAGATATACAACTTGGAGTGCGGATTCCTCTCCCATCCTCAGCAAAAGAGGGAAAAATCAGACTGGCCGCGTTATAAATCCCTTGCAAACGAAAGAGCGGGTGGGGGTTGTAGCGTGAACTTCTTATATAGTAAACCACATGGAACAGAATAAATAATCACAACAACAACTTAGACCCTACAGAGTTCTTAAAGAGTAAAACAAGTTTTAAAAAAAATCAAGGCCTCTGTCACAGAAATCCACAATGTAGTTCTGGGACAGCAAAGAGACAATAGGCCTGGGTTCACACCTACGTTTTAATCTGGCTTCAGTTCACTTTCAGAGTAAGATAATACACTGGCAAAGGGACGAGTTGTTGGCTTTGGGGAGTTAATTTAATAGAGAAGGAAAATGACCGGTCACTTTGCCTGATATGTTCTTCCACTCTGAAGGTGGACTGAAGCTGGATTAAAGTGTGAACACAGCATAAAGAGCTAGAGAATGTGACTCCTTGCAGATGGCCCTGCGGAAGCTTTATTTGCCTTGGGGACGAGAACCGAGATGCCTTGAAGGGGCTCCGGGGTCGATTTTGTCCCCTTGCAGTGGACATCCGTTTTCTGTCCTTCTAAGTCATCCATTAAAGACCTCTGACGGACGGTTTTTAGAAGCTCCCAAGAAGACCCGGGGCTGCCAACCTGAAACTGTGGCCTACTAACCCGATCCTAAATACGTCAAGAGGAAACGAGCAGAATACTGTCCAAAAAGATGCTTTAATCCCCCCATTTCCAATATTTCAATTTCATTTAATTTCAGAGTGGGTCTTCTTCCCTTCTTGAAGTTCTCCTCCTTGATGGAGGAAGGGTGTATTATTATTTTTATTTTTAAAAAGGTAATTTCCTTTGGCTTTGCTGACCAACTGCCTTGAGGAGAGAGGGGGGGAGGGAGAGAGGGGGGAGGGACGTTGGGCTTTTAAATCTGGCCGTGCGAGATGAACCAAATCTCCTTAATGTGTCCCGAGATAAACGAGCTTAATTCTCGGCATGAGACCGGCTATATTAACTCAGGCCCAAACGGGGCTTAATTGCAAGCCAAGTCAACACGAGGCTTACTTACGAGTAACCGCCCACAGAGCACAATGGAAAGAGAAAACCCCACGAGGTTCTCTCAGCTGCACAGGTTCGATCCTCCCGGGTGTCTCTCTAGATACAGTTCTGCCATCTCCATCCAAGCCAGTCTGACCCTGTTTTTTCTTTCTTTAACGTTAAAAAAGCAACAGCAACAACAAAAACCTAACTAGGGGTGAGCAAGGCAACAATAAAATGGACACTTGTGCTAATTTATAAATATTTGTGTGTCTATAGAGAGAGAGACGTGTGTGTGTGTGTGTGTGTGTGTGTGTTAAGAAAGCAAATACCAACTAGAGTGAACTAATGCGCGTGAGAGAGAAAGGTGTGTGCACACTTGTTTAAAAAGCAAATTCCTAGAGATGAGCAGGACCATAAAATTGCCATTTGGGCTAATTGATATTTGTGTGTGTGTGTGTGTACACACTAACACACATCAACACACACATGTAGAGAAAGGTGTGTACACACTGGTTTAAAAGGCAAATTCCTAACTAGAGATGAGCAGGACCATAAAATCGCCATTTGGGCTAATTGATATTGTGTGTGTGTGTACACACTAACACACATCAACACACACATGTAGAGAAAGGTGGGTACACACTGGTTTAAAAGGCAAATTCCTAACTAAAGATGAGCAGGACCATAAAATCGCCATTTGGGCTAACTGATATTTGTGTGTGTGGGCACTAATAGAGAGCGAGAGGCGTTTGCGTGCCTGCATGTATGGTGTGTTTCAGGCCCTTTTTCTGACACCTTCTCCAAATATTTATTTCTAGGTGCCTTCTCTTTGCTGCCTTTCAGAAGAAATTCTGAGCGATACCGACGCTGTGCTCCTGTTAAATTAAAAACATTTGTTACCTCGGGACAGAGTTCTTAAAATGGCGGGGGGGGAGGGGGGAGGGAGGAAGAGAGAGAGAAGAATGGAGATGCTGTAACTTTGGTTATCAGTGTTCTGTAGATACTGCGGCCCAACTCAACTCAGAGCTGAGGGCCTTCGCTCATCATTGCCTCCATGCAGAATACAAAATGATCCTTAAACACACACACACACACACACACAACTCCTCCTCCTCCTCCCTCCCGCTTCAATATTGTGTAAGTGAGCAGGCAGAGAACGAGCGCATTTGGTAATTTGCCAACAGACCTCTGGTTTATACACCAGTCCTGTCTAAAGTTATTTGCTGTAACAACTGTTTTGAAACAATAAAAGCACGCGCGCGTACATACACACACACACACACAGACACCTCCCCCCCCCCCCAGATAAGAAATGTTCAGAAGAAGGGGGATCTGGGAGGGAGAGGAACATTTCCTAGACGCTAAAGCAAGAATGAAAATCTCAATAGGATATTTTTTTAAAATTCTGAGCCTTGTGAATGGAAGAGCAGGGGACAGGTATTTCTCCCCCTGGGCGCAAGTTTCCTTTTATGCCCCTCGGCCGATCCTAACGGTGCCTCCGTCGGGATCCTAGGAGGGTTCAAAAGGACAGGAAACAAACCCAGAAGCTCCCGGATGGCCGACTTATTTATTTATTTTAATCAGTCCCAGGCGCCCATTGTCAGTTCCATTTTTTACGCGCTTCTCGTGATCTCCGGGCCTTTCTGCTCCTTGCACGCCGCTCCTCGCCCCTGCCCCTGCGAGCTGCTAATTCGGATTCGGTAATGCGGATCTCCGAACCATGTATCTTTCCGTATTACCGGTTCACGGAACGGGAGATGGACCTTTTTTAAAAAATAAAACCAAGAGAGGGGTGGGGGGGAGGCGAGATCGGGCTCCCAAACCACCGTCGCCCCCAGTTTAGAGACGGTGCAACCCTTGGCCTAAGCCGGGGACAAAACCCAGCGCTGGGACGCTTTGCGCTCGGCTTGGCGAGGGAAGGAGAAGTGTCAATCAAAGGACGCTTCAGTGAGCGCGGACAATCCCCTTCGCCGGCCTGGCCTTCCTCAAGAGCAATCAGTCACTTTGCATTAATTACCCTTCCATCCAGGCTCTCGCTCTCCACTGCAGGGCGACGGCTGCTTTCTTGGGGGACCTGCTGCATTCATTACCCGAACCTCACCTGAAAGAACGGTTCGGGTCAGTACCCCTGCCCTGCCCTGCCCTGAGCCCCCCTTTCCCCTAAACGGAGGAGAAAGTGAGGCCCACGGAGATCTTGCGACGGTTCGGATTTTGCTCTCGCAAGTTGGGCGATCCGCCCTTTCCAGTTCCCAAAGCAGAAAAAGCAGCAGACCCGGAAAACCCCTTCCTGGAAGGATTTGTTTTCGCCCTTTGTTTGAGCTTCCGCCGACGGTCAACTCAATGGGGGCTTCCCGCCAAAAAGCGCCTCCACCGCGGCTGCCATCGTCCTGCGCGCCTGCCAAGGAATGAATCGCGTCCAGTCCAAGTAAACAAACTTAAGGACCGCGCTGTGAAAGTTTCGCGTTCCGCCCGGGGAACGTCTCGTCCCCACAGGGCTTCGGGGAAGAGATCCACCTGGATTTCAACGCGGCTCGCTTTCCCCTCGCGTTCCTAAATGCGTCAGGATCCCGCGCAAACAGCGGGCATTTCCTGGCCGGGGAAATCGCATTTCCTTGCGGGCCATCGGGCTGCCAGCTGCAGTTCTGAGAGCCTTTTAAAACGGTAAGCTGGCGCCCCGGCCTCGAGCCCTTCTGATCGGCCGTGTGGCCGAGCGAAGGGCGCCCAAAAGAACCGAGTCCGGTTCGGACGCCTCGAGTTCTCAGCCTGGCGCCTAGCGAGAGCCCTGGTCCTCGGCTACATCTGGAAGGGCGATCCTCGCGGGTGGGGGGGCGGCGGACGGGTTTCTTAGGGGTGCGGGTTTCGGGAGCTTTCTCTGACCCCGAAGACAAAGGCTCACGTGGAGCGCGCGAAGCAGCGAAGGCTCCTGCTCGGATACCCCCAGCCCTTCGGGGGAGCCATGGGGAGGGGTCTCCCCCACCTGTGTTGGATTCTGGATCCCAAGGACGTGTAGGCGGCCGCCGAGCGCATTTTGCCAGGGCGCCACAATGGAAGAAAAGGGTGAGTGGGGCAGAATGGGAACCCCGGCCTCTGGGTCGCCTGGAGGAGGAGGAGGAGGTGGTGGTCTCGGGCACGGTCGTGGAAGTCAGGTAGCCAGAATTACGTCTCGGAGCTTTTGGAGAGTGGGATTGGGCTGCATTTCTGCAGATCTGGTCTGCCTCTGTGGGGGAACGGATAGGGAGCACCCGAAGTAGAGGAGAAGGGGACGCGAAGCAAAGCGATGGGTAGATGCTTAAATATCCTCTTTTCTTCCCCGGATATTTCGGATAGTTTAATGCTGTCTTAAGAATTAGCCCGACAGATGGCTCGGGGGGCCGCAGTGGAAACAATAAAATTCGGAAGTTTTGACCAGGGTCTTGGATCTTGTCTCTGAATGTTCGTTGAACGTGGGGACGCCGAAAGGAAACGAAACCATCTTTAATACCTGCCTGTAGGTTAATTTGTCAGAGTGACTGTATGCCACGCATCTGAGCAGAAGCTACAGCTTTTTGTTAAGAGCCGGTATAGACGTATATTGGAAGGCAAGTACGATTGCAACCTCTTGTGACACAGGCCCCCTCCCCCCTCCCTCTCCCCCTCCCCCTCCGTATTGGCTAAGGGCCTGGATTGATGGATGAGCAGAGACGAGCAGATTGAAAAGATCTACGGCAACACACCCACAGAATGTTGTTCGTGGGAGCGCTCCCGCGCGCGTCTCCGACCAGCAGAGAGACATACATGCGTCGTGTACATATGCGGGTGCGCATGTAGTCGTGGAGTTCGCATTGGTGGAGGATCTGCCTCTCCCCACTTCGATGCCTTCTGTCCCCTGATCGCGTCTTGTGCGCTCCTGGCCTCCAAGCGCAGGACTAGCTGAAAGTATCTTCGATTTCGGTTCTTCCTCCTTTCCCCTGTCACTTTTCGTAAGAGCAAGTCAAGCGCCTTGACTCGCGCTTCGAGGAAACGCTCCCGCTCTCCTTTCCTGGCTCCCAACCCTTATTCTCGCGTGTGCGCTTGGAATTTCTCCCCGATATACGGCTTTGATTCGCGCTACCTCCGTCTCAAGTGCCTATACGGCTCGTGCCTGTGAAGTATCCAAGTCCTCCCCCTCGTCCGTCCTCCCTTTCAGCGCAGTCCTCCTGCAGGTATCCTAGGGGGTCGATGCCACCGCGTCCAGACGGCGCTTCGTCCCCCGCGAGTGGCTTTAGGATGGCTGACAGTCGACGCCCGCACGCGCTTGTGAAGCTATACGTTGTCCTTACCGTGATTCTTGACCCTATTTGCAACTTCAGTGCAAATACAGAACAGCGTTCTGAGCAGAATTATGTTGCTGTTATTGATCATAGGAATAGAAATCATACAATTAAAAACTTGGGTAGGTTGTGTTTTACCACGGTTGTAGAGGCCGGCAACTTTGCTGCAAATCCGTCGGTTCCCCAGGGTTTAAATCCCGCGTGACTTCCATATACTCTGCACCCATCGTTAAGGGAGAGCACTCACACTCACACTCACACGCATACACACACACGCTGCGTGCACACGCGGGCGCATTCGCTCCTCTTTAGTCCCCTTAATTCAATTGGCCCCATCGCTTAATGAATAGCTTCATTGTGTAATCTAATATTTCTTGCGAGTTATTTTGATTTATTCTGCATTTTCAAATCAATTAGGCTCCTTTTAATTTCTCTTCTCTCTCTCTCTTTTTTTTAAACACACACACACACCATCGCGATCACTCGCGTAAAAGGGGAGCGAGTCGCCGAGTCGCCCCCGCGCCGCCTTCGCCTTCCAGCCTCCCTCGAACCGGGCTGACATTTTTCTCCCAGTTCGCTTCGACGTTTTAAAAAAAAAAGGAAAAAAAAAGAAAAACCCTTCCCGGAAATATCCCGAGGCGCGGAGTTTTGCATACTAAACACGGGCACACGTGACGAAATCCTTTTCCCCGGGCAGATCTTGAGCCACAAAGGCGAAGCTGGGCTGTGTGTGTGTGCGTGTGTACGGGGTGGGGAGATCCAGAACGCGTGTCCAAACCTTTCCGCCCTCTCTCCTAACAGGGCATCACGCCCAGGCCGGCGGCGACCCAAGGAGAGGGATCCGGAGCCGCCTTTTCTGTGCGCCCCCTTCTGCCGGGCGCCCCCTGCTTCCCCCTCTCCTCTTGGGCAGCGATAACAGCCTTCCGGCCGCTTTGCCCGCTCCCCCGCTGCCGCAGGGTCCCTGGCGCCCGATCCTGAAAGGGGAGAGGGGCCGATCGTCCGTCGCCCGCCCCCTCCTGCTCCTCCTCTACTCGCAGTGCCCGGGCACCAAACCTGCCTTGAATGAATGGCTTTGCTTTCACAATCGTTAACAGTGACTCAGTCCGTTTCCCCTTTTCTTTGCTCCTTTTCATCCTCTCCACTCTCTGACCTTCCTTTTGGCTCAAGGGACGGTAGGCTCTGCCTTGGGGGTGGGAGGCCGGGGGGGGATGCACGGGGGTGTGTGTGCTGGAAACACTCCCCAGCTTATCTCCTTTCATCAAACCAGCCCCGGGCCCTCTGCAAACCGCGGGGCCAGTAATTGCTTTTTTCAGGCAGCCCAGTGCGGACTGGCCAGCAGCCAATCGGCGCCTTGTTTACACTGGGTGATAGACAGCGGGCTGGGGGGCTGCCAACCAATCAAGGCGTCTCCTAGAAGTGGGGACGGGAGGGTTGAAAGAAAGGAGGGGAACGGGGGGGGGGAAGAGAGAGAGGGGGGGAGAGAGACTCAAGGCTGAATGGTTAACCCTTCCATCGCCGGCGCCAAAGCGGTGTGGTTGGTCTTGTGTCTGTCGCGCAGCATTTGCTGGCTAAAAATAGAACTTAGGCGGTCGGGTGCAAATATAGATGACGGATTTTCTGCTCCGCGGATCCCTATTTAGAAACAGAACAGCGATCGGTCCAGAGAAGCGTAACGCTTATGGGAAAGCCAACCGAGGGGAGGGGAGGGGAGGGGAGGGGAGGTCTGTGATCATCAAGACCGGATCGTGAAAGCTAGGAGGACGACTGGCCGATTCCCACTCGGGAGGGTGGGAAAAAAATTGGCTACACCAATTTAGGGGTCGATTGATGACAACCCACCCGAGAGCGTGCAGCGGGGAAGTTGGGGGAAAGAATAACACGCAGTGGGGGTGGGGGCTTTGCTAGGAAGGATGAGCGAGCGAGGCAGGTGCGCGAATGGCCCTGCAACAGGGCGATCTCCCCCTCTCCTCGCACACCTGTGTCCTCGGGTCCCTCGCAGGCAGGAGCCGCGCTGAGAAACCCGAGGGCGCGCTCGGGACTTCGGGGACCGTCCGTCCCTTGGAGAGACCAGTGCTGCCTGCAAAAGCCTCGCCTCGCCTGGGGAGAGCGCCGCCGCCGGGGGAGGCTCGGTCAGCAGCCGCGCCGTTTGAATGGTGCCGGGCAAGGGCGGCTCGGGCGGGATCCCCGGTCCTTCCGCGGCCGGGCAAAGGAAACAGCGAGCAAACGCCTCCTCGCCACCACCCAGCTGGCGTGCGCGTGTGGGCTGGAAGAGCTCTCTGGCAGGGCTCCGTCCGCTGCCTTCCTAGTCTGCATTGAGCTTCCCTCCCTCCCTCTCTCTCCTCCCTCCCTCTCTCTCTCTCTCTCTCTCGGCGTTGCTACGTCTCCCCATTCAGCAAAGCCGAGGGAAGCTGCGCGCGGGGAGCTGCGCAACTGTGGGGACTTGAATTAGGCGCCATTGGGCTGAGTAGTAACCCTGCTGCTCGCTGATTGGCAGCTCCCTGGCCCCACGCCAGCCTATGGGGAAGCCTGTTTACGCGGGGAGAGTGGCACGAGCTTATTACCGCGCAGGGCTGGGCGGCCAATCGGGAGGCCGGCTCGAGCTGAGTGAGTGGCACGAGCTTATTAGTATGCAGGGAGAGTGGCTTGCAGGAGCGAGCTGCGAGGTTGGGGAAGCTGGAGCCCGCCGCGACGGGGTCTTTTTTCCTTTCTGCAAGGAGCAGCAGCCGGTGCATTTACAGTGCAACAGTCAGCACAGTGCAAATACCAATAGGAATACAACAAAGTCCCAGTCACTGATTTAATTGTATTGCCTTCCCTGTGTGCGAAGGAACACCCCTCCCTCCAGTAAGTAAATGAAATTTATTTAGTATTTTTATTCAAAACTGCAGTATTTAGGGCTTTTTTTAAAAAAAAATTATTATTATTCTGATTACAATCAACCGAACCCTTAAGGTGATCGAATCTGCGTTTTGTATTATTTCTTTAGGAATAGTAGTGCGAGCGGAAATGATTGCAACTTATTTTTCTCTTAAAATAAATTCAAACACCTAATAATTGGAATTTGTTACAACTGTGTCAGTTCTTCGACTAATATCTCTATATTAAATATCTCCACATCCTTGCGGAGAGGAGCCGTAGGACGTGTTAGTTCTTTAAAAAGAAAAATCCGCGACATACGTGCCTGGATATTGATTTAATTTCGGAGGCTTGCGACTCCCTAGAAATTTGGTAATCGGCTCCGGGTAGTACTAACAAAACCCGCAATTGTTCGCATTTTTCTTGCTGAAATTCTAGTTTGTTTATTTTTTTTTCATGGAACAGTGAATGGGCGCATTACGAGGAAAAGAGAGGCATTGTGGCAGCCTTTTTTTTTTTTGGAAAAAAAAGGAATGCATGCAGATTTGGAGTCTCCTTGTTTTTAAAAACTGAATTACAATAGGGTTTTGCAAGGAAGGGTTTGAATTGTCTGCTAAACGCTGGCGGGCTCGTCTGGGTCAGAAAAGCCTTGAATAGGTGGGCAGTTCGAATTACAAAGAAAATAATCAGCTTGGAAAAAGGCGAGATTGGGGAGATGCTGCTACGCGGGTTTGTGCCCCCGCATCTCGAATTCGCATTGCGCTGCGGAGGGGAGCAAGATCCCGTGGAAACATGGAAGGGAACGTTTTGTGTGAATTTCCGAGACCGAGATCCGGTTGGGTACATTGTAGCAAAATCGGCGCCTGCGATCTTCCCTTGGAAAAGGAAACGACCTGGGAATGGCGGTCTTTGTGTCTCCGGCTCCTCGATTATTTCCCCGCCTTGGTCTCGTCGGATCCCTCTCGCCTGGGGGTTTTCTTTTGCTAGCCCTTGAAGGCCTTCGGTCGCGGCGTCGTTCCCGGCGACACCACTTCGGCCTAGCCTGGCCGCCCTCCGTTTGTCAACCCGATTTAATCGACGACGTGGGATCGGCGAGGGGAACGACGAGGGCTTCGGAGAGGTCGGCGGGCGCTCGGAGCTGCCTGGCGAAAGGCGCTGCGTGGCTTCTCCGATGGCGGCCGTCCGAGCAGCGCCTTGCCCGGGCTGTTGGAGGACCGAGGCGGCGGCTTCTTCCTCTGCCTTCTCTCTCGTGCTTCCGGCGAGGCCTGAGATTGCAAAGCGCCGCCGCCGAAGAATTTGGAGAAGGCGCCGGCCGGATGTCGGGGGAAAAACGCTGCACCATCATCGCATCTCCGGCGCGCAAAACCTCCGCAGCCTTTGCAGACGTCTCCAGATCCGGCGATTCCATGTTTGTCCCCAGCAATTCTCTCTCTCTCTCTTTCTTTTTTCAAAGGGGGGGGGCACAACTTACCGGAACCCAAACCGTGCAAGCCCTGCAGGGCTGCTGCATCCTTTTGTTCTGCGCAGGATCCGAATCGTCCGGCTGCTCTCAGCCAGCAGCGCCTGGTTCCGCTTCTGTTTTGACTACCGTGGGGTTTTTTCCCCCAGTTTTTTT
>MTQE01002208.1:32234033-32256976 GCA_014337955.1 Aspidoscelis marmoratus
TTTTTTTAATCGCTTCATTTACGCGGGCAAAGCGGAGGAGATCGGCGGCGGCTACGGGGGTCCCTTTTTTGGATGTCTGGATCCGGAGTCCCACGTGTGGCAGCTAAGCGCGCGATGGCTGCCGCGCTAGAGGAAGCTCCATCTCTCTCTTGTCCCTCCACGGTGGCGGCGGCGCGTCTTTTTGCCGAGGTGAAGCCGGTTTTAAAGCGGCCTCGAGCCCTCCTTGGGCTGCGTCGGCGCCAGGGCTGCTGCCCGGAATACTAATTCCGAAACTTCCCTTCGGCCCGCAGTGCCATGCCCAACCGGGCTGGTGATTTCGGTAGATCAACACGGGATGTTACTTATTGTTCACCCTGAGAGACTGGAGGGGGGTTGTGGAGAAACCTCCGTTCCCGTTCATGAATCGAGCCCCAAACTTGGTGAAGGTGCTAATTCAGCTTTTGTTTCCTAGCCTTGAACGCTTCTTCGCTTAAAAGTATTTCCCCCTTCGCTCCACATTTTGAAATGGGTGCTTCTCGGCTACAAATACTATTCTTTTATATATACCGTATATATATGATCTTAGGGGGGAAATTGCCCCCGTTATAGAAGACAAATACCCTTCCTAATAATTCCACGTAATTGCAAAGCAGAAAACATTAGTTGTTGCCGGAGAGATTATAATCTTCGATGAGGAGAGCAAAGAGAGAGAGAGAAGGCCTGCTCTTTTGTAGACAGCTGTTTCATTTATTTACAATGGAAAATGTGCCCATATATTTATATTTTTAATGTGTGTGTATGAGATATATAAAGCTTATCAGCTGTGCAAATATGTAGTCACTTAATACGTTATGTTTTCTGTTATAGATTTTATCAAACACCAAATAATCCAGCACTGTAGTGTTAAGATTTGGAAACTGTGCATTCAGCAATTAAAAATGATATTTAGCAAACAAGCATCCTACAGGGCAATTATTTGTATGTTTTGTAAGGAGTTTTTCTCTTTGTGTTTACTCCCAAGTTACTGTACTTAGGACTACAGTGTTAAGAACAGAAAATGTTTATGTATGTCTGTACGTATGCATCTTAATTCTTCCTGCAAAGTTAGCAATTTTGTCTACTAAATAAAGGTCACTTTTTATTTTGAGTTAGAGATGATGTGAATCCTTACAACAATAAAGAACCTGGAAAGATAGGATGTGTGAAATTAACTCCCTGAACATTTAGGCTAGTTGGAGTGTAAAGACTGAGGTCGAGAATCTGGCTTTCCCCACCCAAAACACACAACAGAAATTTTAAAAATTCACATTAATATCTCAAGGACTGAGATTAGAGACAGACACATATTTTTGTAGATTCTGTATGCAGTGAAATTCTTTTAGCACAGCAAATTCTTGCTTGGTAAAACTGCAGAGGGGATAGGGGGGGAGATGTCTTTTATTCCCCCACCCCTTTTCTCTTCCTGCTGGCTTAATGTTACATACATTGGGCCTAAGCCAAAATGTCCTTATGTGTAGATGGAATGAATGCATCGGAAGGACCTTACGTAACTATTGTCTAGGAATATAGTTGTAGGATTTAGATCCCTGTCCTTGGAGAAAGGAATGCAGGACTTTTCCACTGAGGTGTCTGCAGTGAAATATTTATTTCAGGGTTTGGGGTAATTGAAGCTCAGCAAGCTCCTGATCCTTTGCTGGGGCCTGCTGAAGACTTTTTTGGGATCACATCAAGGCAACTCATTCATAATCAAAGTCCATGTTCCAGGAGGGGAGTCCTGTTGGAGAAATCTCCTACTCTTCTCTTCAAATCCCTTTCCCCATCCCAAAAAACTCCAAAGGCAAAGAATCGAATCTTCATAAATCAAGGGCTTGGAGAAACCTCCTCACCCCCCCACCCCCCACCTTTCCTCTCATGAAAATAAAGAAGTAGCTGTACAGACATTTCATCTGGTTTTGGAGCCGGGAATCCCTTAGGAACACCAAACCATTCCAAATGGGGAGAACAGTACAAAATTCAACAGGGAAATTAAAAGCAACAACAACAAGCCATTAATAAACAAAACAGGATTTTTCTCTCACTTCCCACCCCACTCCCTGCACTCAGTTGCTGAGTATATGGGTTTCCCTTCCTGTACATATCTGTTTCTCTGTATGGGAAACTGCTGTGCCTGTGTGACTTATATAAAAGGTCTCTCGGAGCCCCGTGTGGAGATCTTGACTCTTTTTAAAAATTTAGTTGGGCATGGAAAAAATAATGGCCTGATGTTTTTATTTTAAACTTTTGTCTAGCAATCAATTAGAGTGACTGGCTTAATGGTAGGAAGCCAGAGCCACCAAGGCCGTGTGGATGGGGGGGGGGCTGGGGGTCTTCTGCTTTCAGAATACCCACTGGCTTTCCCAAGATGGAAATCACTTCATGTTCTTTTCTCTTTTTTTTATAGGTGCTTTCTGCAAATCTGGATGGCTCCTTTGACATTTTTTCTTTTCTGTTTCTTTTTCTCCTTCCCCTTGTGCCCTCCTTTGCAGAGAATGAGGCTAGATCCCAGGGGCCAAGGGACGTGGTGGAGTCTTGGAGAAATATTACTATCCTCGTGGTGAGAGGAGGTCTTCGCCCCCTACGCCTGGGTACCTGGAGATTTCTCTCCTAGGAGGGAGATCCATCCTCACCTCCTGCAAGCCCATTCTGCTCCTGGGCCCCTTCCTTACCGGGGGTCCGGTTGCAGAAGTGCAGCCCCGGTATGGATGGCCGGGAGTTTGCACCCCCGCCTCACCTTCTGGCCGAGAGGGGCCATCGGAACGGCTCCAGCCGCCTCGCTTCCGCTGGGCACAACTCGGTCCAGCACGGAGGACACTTCCAGCCTGGGAAATACTTTCCTTCGCCCATCTCCATGGCTACCCACACAGGTCAGTCCGGGGGCTTGCGAGGAGAGGAGACGAAAGGATCTGGCCGAGAGGGGGAGGGTCATGTGGGCTAGAAAAGGAGGGGCTCGGATCGCCAAAGAATGGGCACGCGCAATTGTACAAGGGCATTTTTTAAAAAAAAATTGCAATGTGATCTTGTGACTGATCGATGCTTGCATTTGCTTGTCTCTGTGTGCATTTATCCTAGGGCTGGCAGAGGAGGGCTGCACAAAAGCTCCGCGTGCAATTAATATATCTACCACGCAGGAAAAAAAAACCCTACTGTTCTTTCCACTTATTTTTCTGCTAACTTGCAGTTATCAATATTATTATTGTTAATATTATCAATATCATTATTGTTGTTGTTGTTGTTGTTATTATTAATCCTCTAGCGCTGCATCTGTTTTCTTTTTTAAATTGCTTTTATAACGAGAGGCGAAGAAGCCTTCCTTTTGGCTGACCAGCCTGGGGAGTGCTGATTCCCTCATGTGCCTGAGCAGAGGCAAGCATGTTTGGGAGGGGAAATGGTTGTCCACCACCTCATCCAGTATGGAAGGAAGGAAGGGAAGGGAGGCACAAGCTTTTCAAGATTGGGCGCAACATCTTTCATATGGGTTTCTGCCCAGCGTTCTCAAAAGTACGGGGGAAGGGGCCTTTTGCCTTGACGAATAATTCATAATGATGGAGATACACGTACGGTTGCACTTAGTTATGCATGAGGAAAAGAGACAGTATGGTTTGTAGAAAATCTGGATGTACTGGGGTGGTAAGGGGCAAAACACCCTCCTTGCCCAGCCACCTCATATTCCTTGTGAAGGAGTCTTTCTTTTGTTTTTATTTTATTTAATGACAGAGAAGCGGTTAAAATAGCGCTCTTCCAGCCTCACCCGCCCCCTCCCCCAATTACTAGAACTGAGGGAAAATAAATCCCTCCGAAAAGGAGGTGGGTGGGGGAAAAGAAACCTTTTTTCTGCATTAACATCCTTAAGAAATTCTATTGCATCAAGAACAAAAAGGTTGTTATTTGCCAGGGAAGGGTGAGCGCCCGAGAGCCGGCTATGGTCTTTCAGATTAGGGGTAGTTGTATGTGCAGGGTTTGCGTTAATAGAGCGGGTGGTGTAAGACTAGAAAATCCTGTTTCTATATAAAGCCCTGAAGTGTCAGGGTGAGAATGGTTTTGCAGGGCATGTGTTAGCTTTGACAAGTGCTTGAGGTATCCTGCTAAGGACACAAAGTTTGGCAAGAAAATGGGGTGTGGGGGTGTTATGTGTGAAGTTCTTTGGAGATTGTCTGTGGTATCCTTTTTAATCAATTAGTTGTTTGGAGAGGGAAGGTATGCAAAATAGCAAACACCAGCTAGTTAGATTGCTGGACTTAAAGGCACAAATTAAATGAACGTTATATTGTCCAACTCTAAAATTCAAGATCTTGATGGGTACAAGAGCAAAATTGGCACTTTCCATTAACATCTATGTACTGCATATTGATAAGGCAAGTCCAAATGCTCATTATAAAAGAATGATAATAAAAGGACATTGGAGTTGGGATGCAAAATCATCCTTTAAGGAATTCCAAGGCAAAGAAATCTGCCTTTTTTGTTTCTATTATAGTTTCTACATATTTTTAAGGTGGATTGATTTAGGCTTCATGCACTTCTTTCTGGAAATAAAATTGATCATATTAAGTGCGGAGAGTTCAGAGCTGGAAACATTTTATGTCTACTGTGATTGCTTTTGGTGCAACCTAACTAGCCGCTATATTTAACCCCAAGTATGGGTTGAAAATATGTAGAACGTGCCTTCATTTTGTATATGAGTTGTATCTAGGGTATATATTTATGGAAGTATGGATTTAATCTTAGATTTAGAAAACCACACACAGCTACTTAAGTATTGTTTACAAGTTAGTTTAAGCATCTGAGCAAAGATGCTTTTTTAAATTTTTCTTTAAACTCCGCAGTAACAGACATTATTGCTAGCTTGATGAACTGTGAATGCTAATAAAATTATATCTGCTTTAATGGGATTACAATTAGTACATGGATTAAAAAGGATGGCGTGAGGTAACCCAGAATGGGTAAAATTGTCAACTGGGAGTACAATTAAACATTTTTTAAAAAGAAATAAACAGTAAAGTATGAAAGTTATAATGAGCTTAAATAAGATTTTAAAGAAGTTCTGACAAATGTAACACATTACATTCAGTTATTTTGTGCTTTATTTGAAATAAATGAATCATCAATTGGCAGCATTTTTCCCAGGCTTCTTTCTTCCATTCTCAGACAAAATTGAGATCCTTACTGGAGTGAAGTCTTTCAAGACTGTTGTAGCAACACCAGGAAGAAATTTGAAATTGCAACTCTGGATAGATTGACACTGATCATACTTCTCAACCAGTCATTGTTCTTTTCTTCTGTAGTCTGGATTCAATACGCCTTGTCCCGCTTCTAAGATATATTAAACCCTTCTGTGGAATCTTCTTCTTTTTTCTATTGTGTTTTTTAAATGAGTTTACATTAAGCTCAAAATTGGAAGTATCGCTGGAAATAAATTCTTTTCATACAGATTTTATTTTTTTTTAAAAAAATGTATTTTAGCAATTTAGGGTTTTTTGGATATTTTTCTTTTCCATACAAACAGCAAATTGAGAATTCCTGCCAAATAAATTATTGATGGAAACTTGACACTGATGTGCAATTATAATCCAGAGGAAGACCTCTCCAGAACCAGAGGTCACAATCTGTGAATATACAGACTAGGTTGTTGTGGATCTCTGCCAGTGCTTTTTAAAATTACTATGATTAAGTCAGTTAAAGGGCGGCTGTGGCTGTCTAGCACCTCTCACTTTTGCATTTTGAATAAGTAAGGCGCTTAGGTTCTTATGTCGTTGCTATTCAATTTATAGAGATGGGGAAACAGGAGTGCACCGGATCCAAGGCTGTGGAAGAGAGCTGGAAAACAAAACGTAAAGGGATTTTTGCAGTTTGCAACGTGTGTGTCGATCTCCTGCAACTCTTTGGGAAGCTAAACAGAAACAAAAATTGATGCAGAATTCCAAAAGGCCGGATGCAAAGCAAATCCATTGGGAATAGACTGAAATGCAAAGTGCTCTACAAGAGCGCTAAATTTTTACGTCCACGCGGACAAAATTCCACAAGGCCTACATCTGCTGATCAAACATGCATTCTAACACCACTCCCTCCACTCTGGAATTCTTTCTTCGAGGACATGTGTTATATCCTCCCTATTTATTCCCTCAAAGAGTTTCTTTTTTTAAAACTGGCCTTGAATTTTTGAAGCTAGCTTTTAACGTTTAGCAAATTGTTTTTCTTAAAGCAGAGTGCTGATAGCTTTATAATCCCACTGTAGAAATTTTTATGGTAAAGCACTGTTATAGTAACCTTGTCACAAAAGGTGCAATTAAAATGTTTTGTCGCATTAGATTTTTTTATGTGTGTGCGCGTGCTCATGTGTGCGTGCATATGCGTGTTTCTAATGCAGATGGTCCCAAGTCAAAACTGTGAATTAAAACAAAAAAGTAAAGGAAGGAAGGAAGGGCTATTAGAATTATTCATCATTATTCCTGCCTTACGTTGCTTTGGATATTCACATTTCTGTTTGTTCTCATATAATGTATGACTGAGCTTTCTCAGGAAGTAGAAGATAGTCAGACTTAAGCAAGGTAGCTGAACTGGTTTAATTTTTTTCCTTTAAATGTTATGTGGAAATGCTTATTTGAAGTAACTTGCCAACGTATATACCTTAAAATAGAGGTACATTTAGGATACTTAAAATGAAGGTAACAAAGTGGCAGGTTGGAAAATACCCTTAAAAATAGGTTTGGCCTTCTATCAGGCAAAGCAAAGGAATTCAAGCAAATGTTTATTACATACAGAAACAGCTGATGCAGTCCTGGTCTTGAAATTGTCTTGGAGTAGTAACGTTTATATGTTATTCTGATTAGATCCAGGGAAAGCTGTACTGTACATTTCTGGGGGGAGAGAATTGTACAGGACTCTCCCCCCCCCAAAAAAAACCCCTCTTCTCCCACCCCCCACTCTCTGAAGAAAATACATTTTAGTAAATATCTCATTAACAATGACACCAGTGGTTGTTCCTGCAACACAGTTACTAGCATTAAATAGGTGCTAAAGGACTTACTGTTCAAAGGCATGCTCTAAAGACTCTAACCATCTTTACTTATAAATGACAAGTAGCATGAGACTTCAAAGGAAGTGCAGAGATAACAGCAAGGAACTGCCAGTGCTGATCTTTTGCACAAGAATTGCAAGGCACACATGCTGATGCAAGGCATTGTGGTGGTACATGAACGAACACACACACTCCAGCGCAAATTAAAGTTCAAATTTGAAATGTACATTATCCCACTGGGAATTGTTTCACCATCATGTCTAATTATTCATATAAGAGTTTGATTTCCCCCCCCCCATCGAAGCAACTGGGCCGTGTGTGTGTGTGCGTGTGTGTGTGTGTGTGTGTGTGTGAGAGAGAGAGAGAGAGAGAGAATGAGAGACAGACAGACAGACAACAGACAACAGGGCTAATTGAGAGGCAAAGCAGGATTTCCACATGCAGAACAAGTTTCCCGGTGCAAAATTTACACCACCGTGTCTTCAAAACAGACCCAGCCCTGGAGCAGAGACTGTTCAACGTTTGGGAGTGCAGATGCAAAGAAGGTTGTTTAAAATAACAGGCAGAAGCCTAAAAATATCCCTTCAGAAACTCACACTTTCTTTATATAAAAAAAAAAAGGGGAGGAAAAAGCCAAACCCTAGAACAGAAAGATCTAAAAATATTCAAGGCTTTGGCAAGGCTCATGAAGTTAAATAAATTATACAAGAACCATTCATGGGAGAGACTCCACTTTCTCTTGCAGGAACATTGTTCAAGCTAATAAAAATTATAATTTACTAGCCACCAAGCTTTTCATGAGTCTAAATTTAATTGGTTGGGCTTCTGGAGTCCATCATATCCTGCTGGATTAGTAGATTTGTATTGGAGTTTGGGACATAGCGGAGAATGAAAAAAGACAGAATCATGAAATAGTATATTTCTGGGCAAACATACAAAGGGTGGAGGGGAGCCAGTTTGCTCCCCCTCCCAGATTCTACTTTTTCCCTTCCCCCAGTGCATCTTAAGTGCCTGGAAAGATGGAAGGACACTTTAGGGGGATGCAGAAATGCAGGGGGGATATTAGGAGCGCTAGAACACAATTTAGATATTCAGAGGCCTTTGAAACACAGCACAGTTATTTTAATTTGATAAATGATCGGGCACCTTTAAGAGTGTGTTTGAACAATCAAGATACACTTCAGCAAGTTGATAGGATGTATGCTGTCAACTTGCATATGCCATTAGCACAGACTGCACGCATAAATAATGTGAAAGCACAGCTCCTCTCTCTACCCTTCAATTCTCCATGCAATACTCACTCACAAAAGAGCCCTTTACCCATTAAACCAGGGGTCTTCAGAGCCAAAAATCCCAATATTTTTGGCTTCCCTCTCTTTTTCCTCCTTAAGGACAGAGTGTTCTTGCTGAGTGCTTTTAAAACAAGAACATGTTAAGAATAATGAATGCACCAAGCCCTTCCAACCGCTTGCCTGTGTGTGAATATGTATGTACGAGAGCCCCTATTAGCTATGAAAACTGCTTTCTTATCATTTCAAATTTACCTTGTAGCACAACTGGATTCTTTTGATTATGCCTTTGATGTCACAAAAACTAGGGAGAGTATGGTGTGTACAGTGTATAAGGGGAGGCTTCTAAAATATGGCATGTAACAGTTAATTACACCAAACTAATTAACACCAATCATTCCCAATAAATAATAAAATAAAACCATCAGTTAGTTGTGACTTATGGATGGAGAACAGAAATGTCTTTTATGATGATACATAAGCTGGTGGGGGTGGACATACAGTATATAGATACATGTTATGTATGAATTTTGCGGAACCAAAGTAACTGTCTACCTGCTTTGGGCCAGTTTTTTTCTACACCAAATGTTGGTGTTACGTCAGCCAAATTTCTGACACTTTTAAGTTTGTAACAACTGTCCTGCTTGCAGCTATAAGCCAGGGTTGTGTGAACTGAATTTTGCAAACCAGTTTGAAAAGAGACTTAAAATCTTTCTTTTGTTTTGTCATCTTCTGTATCACATCACTGTGTAGTTTCCCCCAGATGTGATATACTATATTTCCTTTGCCTCGAGCTACAGAAAACTCGAGTCAATCCTTTTTACTTTTGTGCATGTTGCCACAAAATCTGTGCAGACTTTAATTCCCCGAGTGATAAGCACAAATGTGTTAATAAATAATCATCACAATCAGAAATGGAGTGTGTGTGGACAGCTAATATAATTAGAGCTTGCAACCTGTAGCAGGACAGAAGCACAATAACCTGACTTTCTTCCTCAGCAGATAGCTTTAAAAAGCATTACAGCCTTTGACTTTCTTTTCTCCCAATTTGTGCCTCAGTGTTCATGCCTGTGAAACAGGAATGCAAACACTTGCAACACTTCTGTCTGGAATATCGAATATCAGAAAGCAGAAGGAAAACTAACAAAAGCTGGATGAAACCACATGTGGAATATAATGGCATTTAGGAGGACTGTGAATGCTGCAAAAGGGAAGAGTGCTCTATTGCAGACTGGTGCACAAGAACATTATTGGATACACTTGTGCAATATAGCACACACAAAAAATGAAGGCGACTCTGAATGGTTCTTAATATTCTTGATTCCTTTAGCTGCAAGCAAGAGGTGTATATAGTACTGCTTTTTTGGCTTTATTGATTTGTGGAATTTCAAAAAGTTTATTTTTCTTGGTGTGCTCAAATCACATTAACAGAAAATGCATTCAGTCGATAGCTAAATAAAGTTGAAATTTAGGATACAGAAAGACTTTACTCAAGGGTGTTGTACAGTATATGTAAGAAATAGCAAATGCCTTACAGTCTTTTTTCCCTTTGTAATGGAAGAATTTAGGGATCACATGCAAAGTTCAAGATCAACTTCAAATGTTGTGCTTCTTGTTCAAGTAAAACCTGTATTTTTGAGAACTTTGTTACCATTCTGTCATTGTTATTTTCTGGATTGTTTTTGGGGTTTTTTTTGTTGGAACTCTGCAAAAATAGCAATGCACGGTACTTTTCTACTTCCGAACCTGCAGGGCCAAGTCTTGATAATGATTCTAAAAACTGTTGAAATAGCTGAAAAGTCTAATTAGAGTGTTGTAATTAATAACATATAATGGTGCTAAAGCCTATGAGGAATTAAATTTTTCTCAAGTGGCCAGAAGGGCTATTACAGCATGCCCACAATTGCCTTGTAGCTATGAGGAGATAGATAGAGAAAGCTTTGGCGATGCTGAATTTTAGATAGGGATAAATTAGTAAACTTATTCTGGGTTCCCTCTAAGAACTCTTTACCAGTGGAACGTGCCCCTTTGTTGTTCGTTCTTGAATGTCGTTATAGTACCCTGAATGAGAGGCCAGGGCAGGGTGAAATACTTCGGACTGATGGTTTGGTAAATATGATATTGTAGAAGAGGACTGGATTGATTTTCTCTGCTTTGGGTATTTTTAAATCGTGTGGTATAGTAGGCATTGTGTTTTCTTAGACCTTGGTTAGAAGAAGCTGGTGACAAAACACAGTATGGGTCTTCCACGTTAACACACAGCCCTGCGTGTAAATAGTACACCCATTTATCCAAGCCTCTGATTATCCATACAATTTGGATGTCCTCCAGACCATGCAGATGAATAGGAAGTTACTGTATATAATGTCGTGCATGCTCATTCTGTATATGCAGCAATGTTTTCTGTTCAGCATTTTGCACTAAATAATACTTTTGGATTGTGCAGCAAATTGCTTTGCTGGGAAGGGGGTGAGTGTAAGGAACAGTGGGAGTTCTGTGCTAGCAATCTCTTGGGTGTAAGCAAATGGCTAGATGAGGAGGAGATCGTGTTAGCTCTCTCTTTGGACTTTGTCTTCCTGGTAAATTGTTTATTTCTCTTGCTTGTCAGATGGTTGCAGCTACTGCCAAAGTTGCAATTGTCTCCTTCCTTCCCTACAGCTGTCTCAATGGATTAAATTCCAAACTGGGATCAGAATCTGCTTTACCAAGTTGGGGGGTGGGCACGATTACTGGGAAAGAGATGAGGCCTAAACAGGTGGAACTGTGTACTGCCTTTTAAAAAGAAAGAGTGTTGTTGCTTTTAATTTTCTAAGATCCTGAAAAGCAGCCGAGAATCCACACCACCGGAGGCTGGTGCCTCTGAATGAGCCAGGTCTCTTGCTCTCTCTCATACAGTCCCTCTTACATTGGCATGCAGCTGTGTCTCTGATGCAAATCCATTGAGCAGGGCAAAATGGACAAAAGCAAGTCCTGAGTGAAAGTGAATAGTTTTTGAGTCAAGCTATCTTGGAAACTTGGGGGGGGGGGGATATTACTTAAAATTTCATCTTGGTCATTAGGAAAGCCCGGGGTGAGGAAAGGGGAATGGCATGGAGAGTAGCAGTTGTACTGCAAAATGATAACCCTTCATCTTTTATGGGGCAAGCTGAAAAATTTCCCTCAATCTCATTCAGCTGTTTATCATTGTGGCAGATACCCTCCCTGGTCCGATTGCCGGTGCATAAACTAGTCTTTCCCCCCTTTCTCTGATCCCTTCAACTTCCGGAGAGTTTCTATAGGGCCTCTGCAACATGAATGCTATACCTCCTCCCCTGTCGAAACAAAAAAAATAAAAAGTGTACCTATGGCAAAGTAAGAACAGATTTTGAGATTAACTTATCAACTCCTTCTTAGTGTCACTCCTCCTGAAGATATGGAGGGCAGTGGATGCTGGGAGTACAGAGCCATGTGTCAGGCAGAAAGGAAGCAGTCCAGAGAAACAGGAAACATGGGCTGCATCCAGACTTGTTTGTACTGCGCAGCCGACAATCAGTGCATCGTAGTGGCATCGCATTATCCGATCGTTGCTGCGCACTCACCTTAATGCTGATCTAAGGACACTAGCTGCGCAGTATGAAGAAAATTTGAATTTTCCTGCCAGTCTGGGCAGAACGGTGAGAACAGGAGGGCAGCTCAAATGTGATTGGGTGTCTCAACCCTTGTGACGGTGCATGCCAACTCAGCTCTTGCAGCTTCCAGTGGGAAGCTACAGAGCTGCTTTTGGAGTTGGGGCGGCTGGTTGTTGCTGTGCAGCAGGTAAGCTGCGTTTTCACCTTTAACTGCAGATTTACTCTGCAAGTCTGGAGGCAGCCTTTCAGAATTCTGATTGTGTGATTTGATCTGTTCTTCAGTATTATGTTGGCTTCACAGTGGTGTCATTGGCTGCTTCCAGTATACACAAAAAAGGAAAGGGTATTGCTTAGAATAGTGAAGGTATGTTTTCAGTGGCCATCTGAGCATAGAGGCTGTGAATGTGCTATCACCTCCTTCCAAAATCTGATTGAAACTCCAGCCTCGTCTTCCTGGGCATCTGCTTCAAACAGGGGCCTTTGATTTAGCAGCAAACATGTCTTTTGATATATTGAGGTTTTGCTGTAAAATTGTGAGTCATCCTGGTGAAAGTCAGAGGTGTAAATTTAAACAGTCGCCTGTGATCTAAAACAGTATGTGTGTTTCTGTGTGCAAGAGGAGAATTGGGATCAAAGCAGAACAGGCAGCGCGCGACCGGACAGGTCTTTATGGTAAGCCCTTGTTTAAGAATTAATAAATATTTACATGTTTGTTTGTTTCTGTAATCTGAAGATAGCACAGGTAGATTTCCAGGTGAAATCATTGTGATAATGGTGGACCTACTTGTGATATCGGTTGCTGCAGCTCCGTACACTTGGTTCATGGAAGTGACTCTTTGAAATGGCTACGGACAGGTTCTGTATTTTCACAGAAAATGGGTTGGGCCTAACACTGACACCGGGAATGGGATAATGTGTCTGTTGCTCTCTGTAAGCCATGTAACCAGCCATGGTGAGATTATCCTACAGGGATTTATTCCTTCTAGTCTTGATAGCAACAAAGAACTTCCATGTTCCTGGAGACTGTGGGTCAGGATAAGAAGTTGCCCATGAATTTATCTTAGGCACCCAAAAAGGGTGGCTGATCCCTAAAAACAAAGTGGGCAGTGGTCTACCATATTCAGAGCTTGAATCCATTCTGTCTTGTCTTCTTTGTTCACGTGCCAATTCAGGCTAGACTGATATATGTATAAATCCACTAGGTGTCCTCCACCACTGGCATCTGAATGTCTCCTGCCGAAAGCTTAATGTTGGCTATTTATTTATATAGCCATATGCATTTTTATCCTACCATTCACACAGAGATCCCAGGGCAGGCCACATAAAACATTCAAATATGAATAAAAACACAATTAAGAACAAACCCACCCAGAGACCATTTGGATTGTTCCCAGAATCCAGATGCAGTTTATACAGGATACTTAATCCATGTCGGTCTTAAAGTTACAGTAAAACAAATAGGAATGGTTGTAGCTTTAAAACTTACAGATGTCAAATAAGGCTGTTGAAGAAACTGCAAGAATTTTAAGCAAATCTTGTAATCTGGCTCCTTCGTGATGTTTGGCTCTGAGAAATTGCAGACTTTGCCCTATGAATGGCTTGAGACTGTACAGCGGAAGAACATCGTCCCAAGAGTCATTTATCATTGTTGCTTGCCCTGTAACAAAAGCTTTCTGTGAAAATGATCCCTTCGTCTTGACAAACCACCTCCCAGGGGTGTGCTTGGACCAGGAGAGAAGACAGCAGGAGACTGCAGACTTTACTCCTATAGGGCTCCTTCAGGGCTCCCAAATCTGGAAGGGTGTGGGATGGACGATGACGTGGGCATGAAAAGAAATGCTATGCACATTAGATGAGCATTTCTGTGCACAGCCTTGTAGGGACTTGGAACTCTGTGGTCTGGTTCAATTTGTGTGTGTGTGTGTTTTGTCTGTGGCGCATGAGAGAGGGAGCGAACCATGTGCACTGTGGTGATAGCCTAATTAAATATTAAAACACCCTGGGTATTACAGCATTTTTAAAATGTACTTTTCAGAAGTATATTTATGATGGCTCATCTCTGTCAGGGCTGACTCAGCTGTCTCCGGGAAAGAGGTGAATTCATCTTTGGCAGGCCGATCTTTCTCTGTGCTAGAGGGGAGGGAGAGGAGAGGGAGGAGAAGGTACTCCTCAAATATGTGGCCGGAGCTTCTGCTGGATGCCGTAAACAGTGAGCCTTTCCACAGTAAAGGTGATGAAGAAATTCATTTTCAAACCATGCTGTTGGCAAAAGGCTTAAAGACCTTGTGGAGAACCATGTTTCATAAGTGCTTGCAAAGAAAGAGATATTCTGAAATGCTTTAGGTACAGTCATCTTCTACTTGGTGCCCAACAGTTTAGTTCTTTCTCTTCCTGTGGTTGGTACCTTCCTATTGCTCTTGTTATCTTTTGCAAGAGGTCTTACATTTCTGCCCTTGTTTGTTTGCATATATTTTACCACAAGCCACTGAGAGCGTGCCAGGAATCCCACTTTTTTTAAAAAAGGAACACTTGCATGTCTCTTGTTTTCTTCCTTCATCTCCTAGTAATATAAATGAGAAGAGGAGATGTTGCTTAAGCATAGGATAGACATGTGTAAGCTGAGATTGAACTACTGAAATGTTCCCAAACTAAATATAGACCTAGGAATATAAGGTGCCCGTCAGCCTAAAGATTTTACATTCGTGCCAGCCCTCCATTACAGTCGGGGTTCTTGAAAGTCTTTGTGAAGGCGTTTTTTGTTTTTTTGCAAATGTAGAAAAGTAGGGAAACTAATGACATCATAACCAACAGCAATAATATAGCATATTCTGGCTAATTAGTAACAATTTCAGGGAAATATCCATGCAGTTGCCTGGATTTAGGATCAGCTTTTATACCAACTTTTGGAAAAGTGTTACCTCTAAACGAGGCAACTCTTGCTTCAAATAAACCTACTGAAGATCATGCCAAAAAAAGACTTCTAAATTCGCACTCCTTATTTTATTTTATTTTTAAAAGGACCTTGCCACTGCTGCTAGAAGTAGTTTAATGCAGACTTGCAAATAGCTGAGAAAAGGCAAGGTAAAGATGTCCTTGTTGAGCCGGACCAGATACATCCAAGGAGTTTCTTTGTTTTTGCAACAGCGCAGAAGTGTTTTGTCATTGTCTTCTTTTAAGGAAATGCCAGAAATTGAATTTGGGGGCTTTTGCGTGGAAAGCGGAGGTAGTTAAGTGGTAGAGCAAACTGCCTGGAAAGCAGAGGGCTGCTGGTTTGGTCCTCAGCTTCTCCCCAGAGGAAGGCAATAGTAAACCACATTATGTATCTCTGCCAAGAAAACTGTATAGAGGTGCTCATATTAAAGTCAGGTTTGAAGTGGTCACAACTTGGTAGTACTCAACAATAACAACAGGAGCAAAAATAGCCATTTTCTGGGAGTGATCTACATGCAAACTTCCTGAAGCTGAAAGAAAAGTTTATTTGTGAATTAAATTATATTCCCCCTCTCATTGGCATATCAGTGTACCGGCATTTTAAAGTTATAGTGCTTTGGCATGTGGGCCAGTAGCTTTTGTGGCATTACTAAGGCTGCGTTCACACCTAAGTTTTAATTCAGCTTCAGCCCCCTTTCACATGAGATAATGCAAGCTATTTGCTTTTGCCATTAACTCTGAAAATCAACTTTTGGGTTAGATAACATGGAAAGAAAACGGCTAGTCATTTTGCTGATGTATTGCCTCACTCTGAAAATGAACTGAAGATAAATTAAAACTTAGATGTGAACACAGGCTAAGACTGCTTTAATGGATTATCTCCCCCTCTCCTTTTTTTTTTTTTATTAAGTGAGATGGACAAGAAAGCATGTCGAGCTAAGCATTAGGCCTATGGTTTGCTGTCTTGATTTCACCAACTTGAATTCCTCTTGTGTTCTCCTACGTCTTGCAGAATCTAGAAGCATCCCACGCTAGCAGGTCAAATTTGTAGTCCTCCAGGAGCAGATACTTTGCTTAGGTAAGAGCTGTGCTATATTTCACACCTGCTGTATCAGATTTGGGCAGTCTTCCCACAAAGGATCACAGGTTGCAATGATAATATCCCCCAATTCTTGATTCTTTCAGTACAGCAAAAGTAGCCTGCTCTTCCTTCCTACAGAAAGGGAACAGAGTTTCACATATTAGTTGTGTTCTACTACCACTTCCCTTGCTAGACCTGCTACAGTGAGCTTTTCTAAGTGTAGGGGAAAGGCCTGAGGAAGGGGAGAGAGTGAATGCCTGACAGTTACTTAAGTGGTTTCTGTGAGCTGCAACTCTTATAGGCAGTGTGCAGAAATTTGTGTGGAGAGAAAAACAGAACAGAGGGAGCTCCTGTAACTGATTTGTAGTCTTAATGCCATTTAATAACGATGTTTTTATTATAAAGGGTAAAACTGGGAGATGATCCATGTGTGTCACTTTGACATCCCTAGAGAAGAGGCTGGTTGTAAGTTCAGTAAGCCCGTTGTTGTGGTTGTATATGTTATTTTTGTTTAAATGTCTAATAAAACTTGTTTAATAATAATAAATAAATGGAAGTCAGAGGTAAAATAAGGAAGGGAATATGTGACCCACAACTTTGAATACCTATGTCCTGCAAAGCCATCCATGCAGAGTCAATAAGGTATCTTGGTTTGGACCTCCCAAGCATTACAGATCCAGGTGTTGAAGGAAGGTGTGTTCACTGAGCCACCTCGACCAAGCCTGTGTGCCAGTCCTTTGGTGCAAGCAATTAAAATAGGTGTCCAAAATAGGCTTTGAGCCTCTGACATACAGAAACTTGGCTGAATTTGTCAGGTGTAATTTCTCAAATAGACAATCAGCTTTCTTAATGCATTGTTGGTCTTGAGGCCCTATGCATTCACCTGGAACTGTGCTCATTTCAAACTGAGTGTTTTGGATCTTGCGTCATCATGGCTCTCATGAACCCATGCAAAAAGTGATGGGTCCCTTGTTCTCATGGTAGGTGTAACTTGCTTGCCTTTTGTGCTTGTGAACATTTTACGAAGCTCTGAACGATGTAGGAGCTACGTCCTCATCTGCTGTTTTTTAAAAGATGTGGGCAAGTTAGCTCTAACAAAATATCTAGTCATCTCTCATATGATGCTGTTCTGTACAATTCATTTTCGCTTTTGCATGGAAGCGAACACAGAGTCTGGAACAGTGGAACTGCACTAAACAAAACCACGTTCTGAATCATCGCTGCAGGCAATGAAAAATCAGCAGTTAGGTGGACTGAGAATTGTTTTTGGTCCTCTAATGCAGCTTACGTATCATGGTAGCGTTCTGGAATGGAATCACCATGTTGCATTAGAGACAACTGTAGTTTACAAATGCTTAACACCAAACCTGAGAAAACATGACATTGTGTTCTGCGGTTGGGCATGCTGCTGTCAACTCAAGGTGCGTTTTTCAAAACCAAACCTACAAAGCATATGACTTACCATGGCACTTGTGTTCTACTTTTCCTTTTAAAAATAAACACAGAACTATACAAAATAATCGGAGAGATGGATCCCATTTTTGCAGCCCCAGGATAGGGTGGGAAACCTTGTCCTGGGATTAGCAAGTCATTCCAGGCTAAGATGGGTTGCTGCTGGCATGGGAATTTATTTATTTATTTATTTATTTATATTTACATTTCTATCCTGCCCTCTACCTTAAGGTCTCAGGGTTGTCTGCACCAGCCTCCACTTCCAGCTCCAAAGGCTGTGACAGCTTCAGGGCTGGTGCAGGAGTGCCTGACCTTTGGAGTTCTGATGTGCCTGTTCCAAGACAGGTAAGTAGCATACTGGCAGATCCTGCTGATGAAGTCTACCAGTAAACTAGATGAGGACACAATTTTGGGCACTGTAGCCTGGTTCCCAGATATATGCTACTTTGGCAAACTGGCACGTAGAAGAAACAATAATTACGATTACCATCAGTGAAAGGGGTGAACAGAAGGAGACTTCAGAAGGAGGTAAAGTTTTTTTTAAAAAAATATGTTTGTCCCTGAGGTCTCAAACTCACCTCAGGGGTGCCCTTAATCTCATACCCTAAGTGTGGAGAGAAAGTAGTTTCTGGAAATATCAGTATTCTGATATTCTGAGCCAGTTTGGTGTAGTGATTAGGGAGCTGGACTCTTATCTGGGAATATGAGGTTTCATTCCATTCTCCCCCATGCAGTCAGCTGGGTGACCCTGGGCTAGTCACAGCTCTCTTCTGAGCTCTCACAGCCCCACCTACCTCACAGGGTGTTCTGTTGTGAGGAGAAGAATAGAAAGCTTTGTCAATTGCTTTGAGACCCCTTAAATAGGTGAGGAAAGTGGGGTAGAAAGGCCAGCTCTTCCTCTTCTTTCTTGTAGTTGGGCGGCCTATGCTGGCATAGCGCCACCTCAGCTGGCCTGTGTAGAGCCCTAAAATTCCACAAAATCCTGTAGTTGGACTGGGTCACTTTGACAAGTTCCCGAGAAACCATGTTGGGGAAATGCTAGCTTCTCTGAACAAAGTTATGGTTTTTCCATATCACCTGAAGGCTGCCTTGGAAAAGTTATTTCTACTAGATATGGAGATGAAATATATCATGGAGAAAAAGGGCAGTAGGATTACAAACATTTTTGGGAAAGCTATGTATCTTTTTGGAAGCATTTGGTGCTTTGGAAAGAAATGAACTAGGTCCCTGCTAACATGGACCTGTAGATAGGAAGTTCTTTTGTATTCATACATTTTGATTTCTATGGAAGCAAGCATTTGCATTTGTATACTTTTGCAGCTAAACCTCAGTATGCCAAATTGGGTAAATTTATACACTTAAATTTTGCTTTTTATTCATCTACTTGCATACAATCAAATAACAGAACAACAAAGAAGCCACCTTCTGAACTGAAGTGAAATTCACCCAATAAAACAAGCATTGGTTGGCTATAAGGCACATGCCTGTAAATTTTGCTTTATTGATTATGGCCTTAAAAACAAACACAGCAGTTTTTAAAAACCCTTTTAAAAAACCAAGTTCACATTTCTTCCCCCTATTTTTAAAATATTCCATTTTAAAAAAATCACCAAACAAAAAATTGTCTGAGCAATTGTGTTGCAAGAATCCTGTTTCTCTTAAGTTAAATGTTTGTCAGTTCCTGTGCTTGACTTCTAGTTTTCAGAGTCTTGGGGAGGGAAAAGTTTTTGGCCTTGGATAAAAATGTTTCTTTTGCCTTTGGAAACAAGTTTGTCCGTGTAAATACAAGATCCTCTGTGATATGCCACTTTGATTCTTTTATCCCATAGTTCCCAGATGGTAATCTAAAGATTGATCATCCAGTTTAGTATGACTACATGGAAACAAATAAAATCCTTTCAGGTCTCTGAGGATTCCAGTTGGGCGTTCTTGGCTTATATGTATGGTCAGTGGACGATAAATACAACCTGTGATTATGGCACAAATAATTCAGCTATACCCATATGTCTTTTATGCTCTTGGGGAAAAAAAGGTGAATTTTTCAGTGGTAGCATAAAATTAGTATTAAACTACTCTCTTCCTGTTGGTCCCATAAAGAAGCAGATATTCAGTACTGAAGCCCAATCTTGATTTGTCCTTTTTCAGTTTTAGGCAGAGGGGATTTCCCTGACACGTCTAAAGCTTAATATGGAGTTGAAAATTTGGGCCCTCAGCCAAATCAGAGTTAAGCTTGCTTCAACTCATTGATATCCAGCAGGATTAAGTGCGCCTAAGCCTGTGTTGGATAGTTCCTTTGCTTTTCTAGAAAGAAATGAAAGCTGATACTTTCAGAAATGTCAAATTCTAAAAGCAAAATAAAATATTACGATCATGGATTCCAGTTTGGTTGTGCACGAGCATCTTTCCCTGTCTGTGCTTTTCTTTATATGGTGTTATTTCTTCTCTCTGTTATCTTCTTCAGTCATGTTTTCAGGACTCATCTTTTTGGGTAGCAACAAGTGGTGTTACTATTCTGCTTTGCTTTTAGCACAGAAGAAAGAATACATGTGATCTTCATCTTGAGGGCAATATGTGATTCACTAAGTGAAAGACATCCTGTTGGCCAAATGTTATTTCTATGACTATGACTGGCCCTCCAAAAAGGTATCTCAAGAAGTGGTTTTCTTGTTTCTTGGCTGATTGGTTTCATTTTTGGTGAGTCTGGTGAATTTCATTTTGTTTTGAGCAGTCTAGCCCGAAGGGCCCATGAAGCCACATCACTGATGAAGCTGAGCAGATTTAGTTCTGGTCTCTGCCTGGTTAGGTGGCTACCTATAAACCACAAGCGTTAGGTTCAAGAACAGTGAAATAGTGGGATCCAAATGCAAGTAGATAAATCTATAAGCAGATGGTTACTGTAGACCTTGCCCATGACTAGGACTGATGTGGTGCTGTAGTCATCATCATCATCATCATCACTGACTTCCTACAGGGAGCTTAGGGGATACATATGGTGGTTTCCTTCACTCATCTATCTATGAAGTGTAAGTTACATTGGGCAGATTAAGATCTGCTAATGGATTCCATGGCATACAATTCCTGTCCAGTGGCATTTTAGGTTGAACCAATGAAAAATGTGTTTTCTGACCCTTTTCAGTCTATATCTGTTGCACTTTTTTCATCCTTATTCGTATAGATGGTTAGGGGTTTCAATCTCGATTATGAGCCATTTGAGCAAAGACAGGGCAATCAGTGCAGCCAATTTAAGACTGTCCACCCCACATAGTCTGTGTATATTTGCCTCTCTAGGCACTTGTGGGTGTCTGTTTCAGCCTTTGCCCAGAGGTTTGTGAGTGCATGTTAAAGGCAAGCATTGTGGGATTTAAAGCTGAGATAAATGCTCCTTCAAAGTCTTGAGCATATGCTTTGACAGTAGGAGCTCACCCAATTACTGTACTATTTATTTGATTTTTTTAAAGTTATGCTGTGTTTTTTTATGGCATTTTATAGTTGCTTTTTATAGAGCAATTGTATACATCAGTTATACTGGGGAACCATGAAGCAGTAAGGAGGATATGCCACTGTTAAATCCTCAGAGTGGTTGCTTGGCACTATAAGTCTAAAACTGGAAGGAGAGAAACACAAGGTCGTACTAGGCTGGTAAAGTAGTAACATAGTGGTGGCAGTTCACACTTTGAGTGCTGGGAATACCCCATACTGACCTGGTAGCACTTGAAGTATAGTTGGACAGGGCAGGGCAGATTGCCATAGCACCATCCAGAGCAACATCTGGTTTGTACACAACTGCACAGCCACAGCCACAGTCACACTGCCATGCCTGCTTGCCACACCACACCCAGAAAAGGTTCGGACGCAGTGTCCATGAGTGGCCTATCCATTCCCGGTCAGCATGTGGACTGCTTCTTGGTAGTTTACCACTGGATGGCTCCTCAGGAACCCACAGCCACTCCCGGAGGGCTGTGGTGGCAGTCAGCTGTGTGGACAGACGTGTATAAATGACATAAGAATAACAAATGTTCTTCTTGCATCCTGGAAGCCCTAATAAAATCCACCAAGAAGAAACACAATACCACCCAAACATGAATCTCTCCAGCATGGCCCAAAAATAACATCTCATCAGCTCCAAACACAGAGGCAGCCCTGACTGTGCTATTGTCCAATTCCCTCTATGGAGAGGGTTGAATTCTGCTGCACTGCGCTCCAGTTCCATTTGAGTGCACAACACACAAATCATAGTGGGTAAAGAGTTCATTGATACAGTATTTAGCTTCTAGCCAAGGCAGCTATAATGCTTGACAGGTGTCTGGAGGCAGTAATGGGCTGGATGAGGGCCAATCAATTGAAACTGAATCCAGATAAGACAGAGGTGCTGTGTCACAGGGTTGCAGGTCCGCATAGTTGGGAGATACCCTGTCCTTGATGGGGTTGCAATGCCCAGGAAGGGACAGGTGTGTAATCTGGGGATATTCCTGGACTCCACACTAACACTTGAAGCCCAGGTGGTGGCTGTGGCCAGGAGTGCTTACTCCCAACTATGGCTGGTGCGTCAACTGAAGCCGTTTCCTATAAACAATGTTGGCCTTGTATCCAATTTTACTAAAGACAGTTTTGTACCAGTCCAAATCAATTTTATGAATAAGCAGGTAGAGTAGTAGAAGCTTTGAATTTGTCCCTTCAAAATCAGCAAGGCTCGAACAGCAGATTGAGCAGGTACTCAGGTATGCTGTGGTGAAGATGCACTCCGTGTACCATTCCGTATAAGGAAATTGAATATAAGAACATAAGAGGAGCCCTACTGGATCTGGCCACAGCCCGTCTAGTCCAGCATCCTGTCTCGTTTACAGTAGCTCACCAGTCGCTTCTGTGCATCTCAGAAGACAAAAGCAAAACCTTCACCGGCTCTTGACTCCTGCAAATGGCTTTTGAGGCATCCTGTCTCTTTCTCCACCCCAGAGATGGTACCTAGACACATGAAAAAGGCCTAACCCATTTTGAGCAGGTTCCAAGGTGGCAGTGATCTTAAAAGGTAAAAAGGCATGTATAGAGTGGCTCACGCAACTCCAGGAGGGCTCCGTACTTCAGGCTGCAGGTTCTGCCCCCTCATCTCTTCTAGGAGCAATAGTTAAAAATAGTAGTGGCCTGTGGATTGTGTTGGGTAGGCAAAGAGGGAGAAAGTGAAGTTTGGAAGCTTCCCTTTCATTCTGCTGAATCACACTTTGGCCCAGAGCTTTATTGATTGATTGATTCATTTCATTACTTTTGCATTCCACCCTTCACCCAAAGGTGCTAGGGCGGGTCACAAAACTCAGTAAAAATCAATATTAATAAAAGCAGGATTAAAATACATTAAAATATAACCCTTCCCCATCTTGGAAGTACTAAATTCATAGGAGGCTAAACATAAAAGGCTTGGGTGAAGAAAGGCATTTTCACCAGGTGCTGAAAACATACAACTTTGGCGCGGATGTATCTCCAGAGGAAGGTTGTTCAAAGTCTGGGAGCCACCACAGAGAATGCCACCACTCCTTGTGTCTCTGTGCCCCCCCCCCCCC
>MTQE01002208.1:32257066-32275238 GCA_014337955.1 Aspidoscelis marmoratus
CCCCCCCCCCCCCCGTGGGGCCCCTCTTCACAGTTCTGTATGAGAGAAGGCAGTCCTTCAGATTTTGGGGTCCGAAGCCATTTAGGGCTATGTATTTCAATACTGATACCTTAAATTGAGCTTGGTATCAGATGGATAACCAGTGCAACATCTTTTAGGGCAGCATGATGTGCCTTAGCCAGAAAGTCCTATCAGCCAGTTGAGCAGCTGCATTCTGCGCTAGTGTCCTCCAGATGTTTTGGATTACAGCTCTTAACCAATTGTGGAGTTCCTGGGGACATTTTGAAGGCAAGCTTTTTGTGCAAAACATCTTTTCTCCTGCTGTTCTGTCATCTGCGTGCACTGTTTGTTTGTCGTGATTGGAGAGGATGTGTGGCTAGATGGCTCTCATGTCATGGCTTGTCACCTGTGTTGTTTTCCCCTTTGGAGTTATATGCAAATGGTGCAGGCTAGGACTGGGCTTGTGACAATTTGGGAAGATCTGTTGTGGCCACTGAGATACGTACAGTATTTCTAATTTTATGAGATAATTTGCCTTGGACAGGGACTGGAGACTAGTTATAGCAGCGAAGAGGTCTGCTAGCCAGTGCAAGCTTTCAGTGTTTATTATTTATAACGGTGACATATCTGATATTCAGCTGGTGTAGCAGGGCTTCTTCCAAATCCTGTATTATCTCAGCCAGTGCAACTTGAGACAAGAACTGGTGCTGCCAGTTTTGTCTTAATATATTTCTTTGTAATTTTAACGTCCTCTAATCTTATCGTGAAACCCTGTCGAAGAGCACAGCATAAATCCCTTAAAGAGAAGATGCTATAAAATAAATGTGTCTATGCCTTCCTTCATCAAAAGATTTCAGGGTGTTTTTGTAAAAACGAAAACAAATTATAGACAATAAGAGAAGTCCAGCAGCAAGTAGGATAACATGCTACAGCTCTGGATAAGCTGTGCAAGAGAAGCTCTCAGGTATAGGTATTGCTGCTGCAGGGAAACCTAGAGGAGAATATTGACAGGGAGTAGGAGAAATGCTTCCCTCTTATCTTACCCACTGCCTCCTAAAATCCCTTCCTAATGCCGTAGGAGTTAAGGACTTTCTTACTTGTCCAATGAAAGTAAGTGACTGGGGCCATGAATTTCACTTCTTAAAATTCTGCTTCTACCTTGAGTTACTATTCCGTCATTTGCACAACTCTTTCCTCTCTTAATGTCCAAGGCAGCTCCCAAAGAGAACTGGGATACAAGAATAAAAAAGGTTCTGGATCTTGTGCCCCAGTGTGCTTGTTCACACTACTGCCGAGGAGGTGCGAAACTTACCAGCATCACAGTAACAGCAGTTTTACACCCAGTCGCCTAGAGTGTGAATTATACCACCCAGGGTGAAGAGACAACAATCACAAACTGCAGCTGGTAGAAGAAGTTACATGCATATGAGGACCATCCTCTGCTTCCTGAGTTCATTGGATGTGAAGATCTTATTACAAAGAAAAGTTAAGGGCAATTGGTTGCACACCTGCACTGCTATTTATAATGCAGCATAAAAGGCTGTTCGTTATCACTAGCTGAAAAGCAGGCCACCTTTTGATGGCTGGCGGAAAGTTTCTCTTCATTGCGTGTCTAGGACTTTGCCTGAAATCGCATATTTAAAGCTGAAGCCATCTTTTGAAATGGGCGTGCAGGTGTACGAAGAGGGATCTGGGGGAATGATCCCTGAGCATCAGGGGCACCCAGCAGAATTAGTCCCTGTAGGGCAGTAAAGAGCCACTGTTCACTCATGCTGGGAAATGATTTGCTGGCACTGCCACAACCCTTCCTCACTTGCAGGGGTCTCCTGTGCTGTTCCTGACCTAGTGAGTTATAGGACTTGGGCCCTAATGACTCAGTTATGCTCTAAGGCCGCTTGCTCTAGTTTTCATCTCTTGAAGCACCGGAGGACACTTTCAATGTAAGTGAGCCCCCATAGATGTAGCTCACATGAGAAGGTATGGCCAACTGGGCGGGGGCGATACTTCAGGAAAGTTGGCCCTAAGAGGACAAAAAAGGAGAAATGCCCGAGGCCCTTTCTGCACTGGGTTTATTCTGGATTCTGTCCCAGAGTAAGGGACCTGCCATTCACATGCTGATAGAGACTATGGTAGATCTTGCTTAGCATGCGGATGGCAGGTCCCTACTCCAGGATATAATCGACAATAAGACCAAGTGCAGAAAGTGCCTGAGACAGATGAGAGGCTCGTTCATTTGGCTTCATGGGTGGCTTACATTCATCATTCTATTGCTGGAAAAAAATTCAGATTTTGTTTTTATATGTATTTTCTGCAAGGCTAGGGTGTTTCGCTTTCTTTGACTCCATCCAGACAGGGGCTGAAACATGGGATTATCTCAGTGCTATGTTGAGATTGTCAAATGTATCCATGGCAATCCCAATATAAGCCATGGGATGTAGGGGTAAAGTCCCATTCATTGTGGATTTTCCTGGTAATAGCTATACGCCCTGCCTGTCTGGAAGCATGCTTGTAGGATCCTTCCTGAAGAAAATGGCTCCTGCCCATACATAGAGTGAAAACTGGGATAAAACAGCAAGCAAGCAATAGTCCAGCGCAAACCCCTTGTTGTTTGTATGCAAATAGAGTGACATGTGCATTGACTGCACAAATTCCTGGAAGTGCATAATTGTCACCACTGCACATGTGTGACCATCTTTTTTGGACCCTGAAGATGACAACTGCTACAAGGTGAGCTAAAGCGCTATTTTAGGGAAAACTGTGATCCAAGTTGGGCCTTCCTGAAATAGGTTGCAGTAAGATGTCGAAAGGGTATAGCAGTGGCCCTGACATAATTAGTACTATATGTACCTTATCTGATGAGGCCCTAGTTCAGTGATGGCCAACCTATGACACACGTGGCACAAGTGACACGTCAAGCCCTTTGGGGTGACACATGGTCACCTTGGCACCTGGGCGTGTAGTGCTTGCTTGTTCTTGAAGTGTAAGCAATACCAACTTTCAACTGAAGATTTAGCAAACGAAATTCAGCAACAAAAGTCATTAATGTAAAGAATTATTTGTTTTTGCTTTTAATAAAATGCCTATATCAAAAATATAACTTTTTTACTAGAGCTACAAATATGAGAAAATTATTGATATTTCTAGATGTGACACAGCGCCCAAGTTAAGCTAGGTCTTCTTGCCAATTTTGACACACCAAGCTCAAAAGGTTCACCATCACTGCCCTCGTTCATAAAAAGGGGTTTCCCATTTGGTAAGAATTTAAGAAGTACTGTGCTGGATTTGACTTCAGTCCTACCTATTCCTGCAGCTTGCTCTCATAGTGGCCAAGTAAATTGCATATGGAAGCCCTCAAAACAAGACACAAGCACGACAATGCATCCTGTTCACAATCTTAGGGCAAACTAGGGCATGCCATTTTCCACACTAGAAGTAATGGAACCCCTTTCAAAGCTAGTAGGTTTTGATAGCCTCATCCATGAATTCATTCAGTTTTTTTCTTCCAAAGCCATTCACATTGATGCTTAGTGTATCACTCGGATGGTAGTGAATTCCGGAGTTCATGTGTTTTGTGAAGAATTCCTGCCATTCCACAACACGCATCCCTTATTATCAACTAATTAATGTTTAAACGCATTTCACATCCACTGCATAGTCTTACCCCTTGTCCATAAATTATCCACAATATTACATTGCGGCACATTTTAGAAAATGAACTCCTATCAGCCTCCAAAACCAGCCCACTCTTTGCAAAACTCATTGACCTGGAATTTTGCCTATTACCTTCCTAAAGGGTAATACTTTATTTAACTTCTTGTTTTTATTTATTGATTGGGTTTTGGTTTGGCTGTATGAGTTCTAAGCCACAAGGGTTCATATTTTGTGAAGGGTGATGGAATATGTCCTCTGTTTTCCTGTCTTGGGCTCATCCTGTTGCTATTCTTCAATCACATTGCAACTATTACAGCGAGTGATAAAGCATTTGCAGCAATGCAAACTCTGGACAGGCAAAATTTAATAGGGAAGGGATTTCTTTTGTTTGTTTTGCAGTGTCATAGAATTGCACTGACTGTTAAAAACTAGTGTGCTAGTCATGGCTGTATATCAGTGCTTCATAAGGAAGCCATAAAAGTATTGTAAGAAATCTGTGCATATTAGGTTTCTTCTGTAAGATTAAGGATTTTTATAACAACTGCATTGCCTCCATTAGCAGTGGTGATTGTTATCCCCATAAAAGGACTATGTGCATAATGACATCATGGCTGAAGCCACTCTTCCTATGGATTTGTGATCAGTCCAGTCAGGTGTAAGTGAACATACAGTCCATTGACTGTGGAGCATTAGTCTGACATTATATTGGATTCATCAGGCCCACCCAGTCAGCATGAATGAAATATCCTTTATTTGTATGCATCTAATTCCTTGAGATGAATTACTCGAAAGTAACTTACAAGCTATCTGCCTATGAGTTTCCATCTGATATCAAGTATGCTTCACCTTCCTGTTGAGGGACAGGAAGTTTATAGAGGCTTTTCATGCAGTTTGGCATCTCTGTCTGCTTTTTGCAATCACTTGGGAGACTGGCTGCTTTCCTACACAGTGGCAAGCAGAGCTCACACCAAGAAGAAGCAGAAGAGTTGGCTTTTCTACCCCACTTTTCTCACCCATTTAAGGGGACTCAAAGCAGCTGACAAAGCTTTCTATTCTTCTCCCCACGACAGAAAAACCCTTTGAAGTAGGTGGAGCTGTGAGAGCTCAGAAGAGAGCTGTGACTAGCTCAAGGTCACCCAGCTGGCTTTGTATAGGAGAACAGAATCAAACCTGGTATTCCCAGATAAGAGTCTGGCTCCCTAACCACTAGAACAAGCAATGACCAAGAACAAAAGTTGAAGATTTTGCTGGAAATCTTTGCAGTGTAGCACGTTATCAAAAATGGCTTCTTTTGACCACCATTTTTCCTAGTCTTTTTCAGGATCTGCACAGGCCCCTTTTAGTGTTGTAACAAAGCTGCAAGGGTGAAGAGTTTGCTTTGCCCTGTTCCCTTGAAAGGGAGATGAGTGCTAGCAGAGTGGGTTTGAATAGCCCTGCACGTAGCCAGCCACCATCATGCTGTAAGCACTCTCTGGAGTGTTTTAAACAGCAGAGGAGAGTACAGTAATTGCAGTCTGAGCGTTTACTCCATTGAGTGCACTTTAAAAGCCAGCATCACAGCCAAACAACAGAAATTTCCTGGCTGTGATGTCTGCACTGCCGGAGACAGCAGCAGGGGGGCGGACAACGTATTGCCGCTTTATGGCAATTTTTGGCAGCACTCCAGGAGAACCCGCCAGGTGGATATTGCCTTTAAATCAGGAGTGACGAATCCTTGGCCAAGAACTGAATCAAAGTCAGTGGCCGTTTTTAAGTTCTTTGGAGATTCCATCAAGCTTTAATAATCATGACAGAATTTTAAAAAGGGGATGGGTCAGGAGGGGATAAAACATCTTTACTCATCCAAGTACCTCATGCAGGCTGGAGCTGAAACAAGCATTAACCTCAGTGTGTGGTTTCCTTCCTTTTATTCACACGACAGACAAATAAGCTAGAAGATGTTTTTTTGGATGCCTTGTGACCTCTTAAAACAGTTTCAAGGGAAGTAGTTCATTTCATTCATTAATTCCGTAGGCATTTCATTTTGCCACACTGTTAGCTTTCATGAAACAGATTTTGAAACAGTGGGGAAATGTTCATGCAGCAATGGAAGGGAAAGGATATGCATCTTATAAACTGAAGAGAGTATAGTATTGCCTGACTGTGCTTACAGTGAGTATTAGCATCCAAATCCTAGACATCATGACTTTCATATTCGTTTGTCGTTGTCGTCCGTCCGTCCGTCCCCCCGCGCCTCATAACCCCAGCTTCCAACATTTTATAGTTCACTTGCCAAATTAGTTCAGGATCTACTTTGTGCTTTTAACTATTGGCATTGATCTGGACATCTATGCTACATATTCTCCCTCCACCCCCTGTCAAAAAGCGACAGATTGCAAGTGGCACTTACAACGTAGAGACTAGGTTGTGATTACCCATTGGATAACATTTTAATTGTGCTTTTGGCATTCTGTCAAGCTAATTTGAACTGCATTTCAATATTACAACATTTATTTAGGGCCATAACAATATGGATTAATCTTGAATTATAATACGGCAAGTACTCTGTTGCAGTTATCCCTTATTTGCCAAATATTTAAAAAGGGAAATAAACAAAATACCCCTTTCCAACCACTGTGTAAAAGCACAAATGGGACCAGGAAATGGAAAGGAGGATAGAAAACGTTGCATATTTATTAATACTGGATGCAGCACTTCTGGTTGTGAAACAGGTTTTTTTTCTTAAAAAAGTAAATATTCTGAATGCACTATCACTTTCTCTGTCTGTCTTTTTGGTTTGCAGTAAAGAGTACAACTAAGGGAGCATGTTGGATGGTTTTTGTTGAAATCTGTATATGGATGTATACAGATGTGCTTACATGCACTCACTCACAGGGTCATATGCACAATATTTCAGGAAACCATGAATATAGCCTTCAGCAATTCCTGAATTTGTCACAGCTGTTGAAAATCTTGCCATCAGCTACATCCATACTCATTTTAAAAAGCAGCTAAGAGATGGTAGCCGTCAGATAATAGTCATCGCATCCCACTTTTAATTGACACCGGAGGCCAGATAATGCATTTTGGGAGTGCATTTTCTGGCCTTTAATATGGATTAAGGCACTGTCATGTGGACACTACTACCTCTGAGCTGCTTTTGAGCCCCCTTTTTTTTTTTTTTACTGTAAGCAGATGCTTCCATAGGGGGCTTCTAGATGGGATGAAAACATTGGCAGGATATTGCAGCTTCCAATCACATGCAGCATCCAAGGAGCCTTCTCCCTCCCCAAAGTAAAAAGCTGCTTTTTCATCAGCAGCCTTCTTACTTCAGATTTTCTGGGGATACTCTTTGCCAGGTACGCAGGCAATCAAAGGAGGTACTCTTAGTGTACAAGTTGTGTTATTTCTGTTCTGACTTTTTCAGAAAGTAAGACATGGAAATTCAGTTAAGTTCAGTGGGGCTTTGTGGTAAGTAGTTTTGGGTTTGCAGTATTAGGGAGTATGTTTAGTGGCAGTCTGCTCATCATTTGCCTCCTTTAAAAAGTGCACATATTGTTTTGTGTCAAAGGCTTGTAGTAATGAGTTTCATGGGCCAATATAGTCTGTAATGAGAATTATTTTAAAATATTTATATGCCATGCCTCCTTCCCCCAGGCTGATGGTATTTTGCATAAAACCACCCTAAGCAAAATTGTAGTAACCACTAAGCTGCACAGCCTCTGTTCCCCTAGTCTCTTTTTCACCCTCTCTCCGTATGGCTCTTTCACTGGATAAAGACAAACTTTGAAGAGTAAAAGGAGCAAGAATTTTCCTGTTCCATAGGCTTGTAGCACATGCTCAGTGCCACCAGGGTGCTGAATTCTTTCCACTCCGTGCAGCTGCCCTTAGGCATTAATGGAGTCTGAGCACATGGTTTTAAAAGGACAATTTCCCTTCTCTTCCTGTTTGAGGATTTTCCCCGCCTCTGACTACAGGATGTGATATCAGAAGGACCTCTGACCTGGAAGATAGCAGTTTTCCTCCAATCAACTGCCCTGATGTTGCTTTGATGTCATTTCCCCACGCCCCTTGGGATCACTGTATAAAAAGCCCTGCGAGAATAAACTCGGATCTCGTTTTCCACCTGTAAGCTGTCTCCAATTTCTTCATTTTTACCCTCACCCCATTTTCTTATCTACTTGGGTCAGCCATTAACACGTAGCTGATTCCCAGGGCAGAGCTGGATCCTGGATTATTATTTCATAACATCTGGCAAGGAACCGCAGCAGCTCCAGCTGCTGCCCACATCACCATAGCTACCCAGCTGTGGCCCACATTGCCACAGCTATCAAGCTGTTGCCCCAATCAAAGCAGCTTCTCGGCTGCTTCCCCCCACTTCGAACTGTGACAAAAAATGGACTCCACTTTTGTATAACCAGAGTGTGCTTTTCTCATGTGTGAATATGGTTTCTGAGCAAGAAGCAGCCTTACTTTGGAGCTAGGAAAGACACTGTTGTAGGAGTCCATTCTTAACATTATAATTTATAATGAAGAAATTTTCTGGTTTCTGACACTTGAGTCTGGCTGTAGTGCCAGTGGAAGGTCAAACAGATGTCCATGTGTCGGTGCAACCTAAAACCTACAAACCAACACAGGAGAAGGGCTTCCATCTGCTCAGTTCCTCCTTGGAAAACCATAGCGAGCCACCTTTGGTTTGCTAGATTCATTAGAACACCCCTTGGTACGGTTTCACTTAAAACCGTTTTTTTTTTTCTTCAAACTGCAGGGTGGTTCAGTTTGAGTGCAAACCACCCAGTTTGCTGCAAACTGACCAAATCAGTTGGGCCCATTTCTTGCAGAAAACCACTTCTGTATATAGCAAGAACCCCCAGGAATCAGCCCCACCTTGATGGTGCCAGACAACCAACTCGCTGATTCTTCAAAACCTTTTTAATAAGAAAACAATCCATCTGTTATTCTTGATTCTGTCAGCGCCTAGAAGAAAATAGTTCTGCTTTAGAAATACATAGTATTAATAGAAAGTGTCGTATTGTAAGTCGTCTTTCTTGCATTAAAGTGGAATGTAAGGAACTATTCATGTTAAAGACTGGCATTTTCTCTTTGCCTCCCCCCCACCCCCGGGGTACTGCAGGGGTGGTAACACGATGGAGAGTGTGGCAGCATTTCCTTGTCACCTAGTTCTCCTTTGGGGGTTTTATTTTAGGAAGCAAGAGTTTGGTTAGGGCACTCTGCTTCGTATAGGTCGGAGCAGGCAGACCCTGTGTAATTATAGTGAAACTCAAAACAAGTCCCAGGGGCCTAAAATCTTTAAATCTATATAGAGAGAGCATGATATCTGTTAAGAAGAGGCTCAGGCAACCCCCTTCATAAATGTATGTGGCTAGCTTTGGAAACAGGAGTGGCGTGAACAGTTGTTTGAGGAGGTGGAACACAGTTCTGAAGTTTCATTGTTTTAACAAGCCCCAGGGTGTCATCAGTGGAAGGAATTGGTGGCAGCTGATTGGGAGATCAGGGAATGAGTATAGGAATTAACTAGGTGTCTTGCAAGTTGGTCACTGGCATGGTTATGATCTCAGCTTGCTTCTGGCTGGAGAAGCTTGATTGTTAAAGGGGCTGTTAAGTTCATTCCTCTTGACAAAGGAGGCATGTACAGGGACAACAGCCTCTGTTGCAAAGATCTCCCCAGTGGTTGTATTAAATTGGTCTCTGTGCTGCAAATGAAGTGACAGGTCAAACGAGTGACCAGCGCCTTCCTGTTAGGGTCTGTGTACCACCACTGCCTGTGCCTGCTAGAAAGCCTGTTCATAAAAAGTAACTGTATTCAAGACCTTTACCCTGAATGTCCTGCTGCCCATAAGAGTTACCAAACTATTCCAGTTTAGATTCTTCCGGGGGGTGGGGGGGGGAGGGAGGGAATTCATCACCCTCTCTCATATAATATGATTTTGCATGTAGTGATTTTGTTTCCTCATGGTCAGTAAATACAACTTGTCATGACTTTGTCATACTAAGTTTGACAAAGTACGGCTTTCCTAATCTTAATATATTCTCACAAAGTTGCAGTAATGTGATTTGTCCTCTGTGGCTCTATGGGCACACATTGGAAGGCTGGTTTATAGGCAGCTGGGACTCCGTTGTTCCCTTATGCCCTTGTTTTCTGGAAGCAAGTGGCAATTATTGCATTTTATGCCTTATAAGACGAGCTGGCATGTGTAAGATGCTCCTGCAGTTTGCTGGGGAACATTTAGGAAAGATGAATTTTAAAAATAGGATGCAGGGTAATTTTAGGAGAAATTATTTTGGAAAGAAGTGTGGGTCTTGTATGGAAAAGAATACAGTAATTGCACAACAACCTCTTCAGTGTACACAGGAGGTTGAGGCAAGCAAACCACACTATTTTATAATGGGTGACTGTCCTAGGACTCCCTCCACCACCCACCCCAGGAGTCAGTTTAGCCTTTGAACCAGAGTGCAATTGACGCCATATTTGGGGTTCAGTTGAATGTCAAAAGGTATAAGGGGAGGGTTCATATAAAGAAGGTGATGACTTCTAGACAAGACTGAGCATTAAGCTGCCAGCTGAGAAATCAAAGCAAGAACACAGGTAAAATGGAAAAGACCCTGGCAAAGAAAATAAGTTAGGGCTTCCAATACAGTGCACACCAAGAGGAAGCAACACTCAGAATGTACGGATAAGCACCCAGCTCAGCAGGCAGCTAAACTGGACATGCCTGGGTCAATTTGTGAACAGTTGTGAGCTGGCCCCTGGAGGGGAGAGAACAGGTCTGCCTAGTAGTAGTCACTCTCCTGCCCTGAGGATTTGAAATGTTAGAACTGGGAAACTTGCAGTCTACCCTGTCTGCTGAGCCAGAGTTTGGTCAAAACTTCCCAGGGTTTTCTCTTTTTTGGTTAGTTTTTCAATGTGTGCAGCTATATAGAAAAAAAAGCAATAAACAAATGAGCATGCACTATCACTTGACATCTAGGCAAACAACATAAACACTCTCCTTTCTCACCCTCCCCAGAGAATGTAAGTAATTTCAAACTTTTTTTGCTAATCCTCATCAGCATCTGTCTTGTGTTACTTGATAAGTGTTATACCCAATTGTAGGTTTTGCAACATCATTTTGAGTTGAAGCACCAGTGTTGGTAGTTTCCTCTGTTTTTAGCTTTGCCTTCCACTTTCTGTCCTACTTTATGGCTTTTAGTGCCCCATTTTGGGTGATGCATTATGCATACTGCCAAAAGGCAGGCGAGGGTGATGGAACATAAGAACAGAAGAGAAGCCTTGCTGGATCAGGCCACAGCCCATCTAGTCCAGCATCCTGTCGCACACAGTGGCCCACCAAATGCTCATGGGCATCTTAAGCAGAGACAAGGACAAACCTTCTCCTGCTCTCGAGTCCCAGCAGATGGCCTTAGAAGCGCCCCAGTTCCTCCCCCCCTCAGCCTGAAGGATGCACCTAGGCATTCGTTCTAGTAGGAAAAGCAGAATGGGAAAGATGTGTGCAGAATGTTGAAAACCAGATTTGGTTTCTTCTAGAATAGGCAGAGGAAGAGACTTATTGTCTGCTCTAAGGCAAAAGAGGTCTCACTGATACTGGACCTCCTTCACACAATTTGTTTATAGCCAGTTTCATGCAACTCTTTGACCTCCCATTTGGGATCACCAAGGACTTCTAATGAGACATTGTACCATCATTATCAGTCAAATGTTGTTACCGTTTTGGTACTACTTTCCATCATTTATTGGAACACCTTCAAAGTGTGTTAAAATGCTTTCCCCCATACTGGTGTCCTCCAGATGTTGGGAGGAGTGGTAGTCAAGCAACACCTGGAGGTTACCAGGCTGCGGAAGCTGTGGTAAAATCTATGCCTTCCTAGCAATATAAGATGTACGTAACTGTGGAAGCAAAATGGGAAGTCATCTAAACAGGGTTTAAAACCAATTTCAGTTCTTGGTTATATTTCATCAGGATAGGTTCTTGAAGGATTCCTCTGAGTAGATTTTGTAGTATTTCTTTTTAGTATCCATTCTAGGTCTATTTCTCCAGGTGTTCACTCTGTTAATCTCTGGAACAAACTTGTTTTCTGAATAAAAGTGTTTACGCAGCTGTGCCAGTTGGTTTGCTCTTAGCTCTTTGGATCGGGAGCATAATAACCTTTCCTCCTATTTGCCTAGGTTTTACAAACTTGACCTATTTGTTTATGGGTTTGCTTTTTTTCTAGTCCTTTTTTGCAAGTAAATCTCTTTAGGGCAGTGATTCTTTTCATGACGGATTATCCAAAAAATAAACAAATATGTGAACTCTTTGTAGTTGGAAATAGTATGAAATACAACACCGGAAGTTTTTTTCCCTTCAATTTCCTTTACTTTTCAAAATTTCACTTGTAAAAGTTAAGGCTGAGCCTAGTTACCTTGATAGTCACCCTCAATCCCTTGGTTAAAAAAAATACTTTTATTTACTAAGAAATGCCTATATTGCCTTCCATTTTTCCAAAAAAATAAAAGAAATACAATCAGAAAGCATTTTCTAAAATAAAATCATAGATAGAAAAAATTAAGAAAACTGTAAAGTTGTTTTTAAATCAGGCTAATGGGAAATGAATCATACTTTTATAACATGAGAAATGAGTAATGAGCATCACTCATCATAGTGTGCAGTGTGTTGAGTACAAGAAACTACAATAGACTGACAGCACAATCCTATGGTGGTTAGTGGAAGTAGCACTTACCTGCGGAGGAAGTGGCACTGGTTATATGCCATGTAACTACAGTTGTTAAAAAAGTAAAACATCAACAAAAAAGGAGAAATAATTATCATATCAGTCAGGCAATAAATTTTAATACTTTTTAAATTTTTGTTTGAGAATCCTACTGCCTTAGTTCATTGGAAGAACTAATGGGAAAGCAGAGGGTTGCTAGTTTGATCCCCAGCTTACCCCCAGATCCAGACAGTGGCAAAACACTTCTGTACCTCTGCCAAGAAAACTGCTCAGGGATGCCCAAGGTGGTGCCCATGCAGTCAACCAGGAGTTGGCACCCAACAATAACAACTGCCTTAAGTGTGCCTGGGAACAAGGGGAATCAGTCTATGGGACCAGTGATGAAAGAGCTTCCTTTTATTGTCCTAACCCTGGGCACCATGCCATGTGCCATATATCAGATGGGTAAAATGGAGCGCTTTCAATTGGTACATGTGCAGTGATTGAAAGACCTCATTTTAAGCAATCTAACCATCATCCTATCCTATGTCATTTTGGGCAGGAGAACAATGTATGTTTGTGTTCAATTACTTTTACCCACCCCAAATGCAGATAGATATATAGGACTTCAGATTAGAGGAATAAAAGTAGGACATTTCAGTTGCCATGTAACCTACCCTTTGCGCTAAAGCTGGAATCAGTCACTGCCAGCCAAGTCCATGTCCTGCTCTTTGTGAGATCAGGTTTGATGCTGCAAGCAATGGAAGACTGGAGGTCCTCTTTTTGTCCTTCCTTTCATCTGATCTTGTTGCTGCTAGGCTGTCCTGTAATAACTTTTTATGGAGCTGTAAATGAGGGATACAGCCTGTATTCAGGGACAAACTATATTCAAGCCAATAATGTGTCTTAAAAGGATCTGAAATAGCAGGCACAGGGTTTTCACGGTCACTGACCTCTAGAGGCCCACCTGCTCCATACCCCTTGTATGTCTCTGTTGCTTAGGATCAGCCATGACAACAACTGGCTGCAGTGGGGGTTATGGGTTAAAGTGGCGATGCTGCTTGAAAACCAGGTGGTGCATTTGATGTGAGGTCTGCGCAACCTAGTTCCCAGCAACCCCAAGAGAACTGGAGTTTGAATTCTGCTAGTAGTTTATACTGTAAGATTTTTATAAGCTTCCATGTGAAAATGTGGGATAAAGGTCACAAATATATTTGTAAATATGTTTACAATACAAGCCCACTTGAATTGTTAAGGTCCTCTTTTCATCTTCTTGCTACCTCCCCCTAGCAACTCCATTTTTGTAAACTGCTAAGAGAGCAACTTGACTGAATAATAATGGGAGAGATGTTATTGGATACCTTTGCTCTTACATCTGCATGTGCTAACAAACCTGGCTTTGCTATTCTGGAATTGCACTTGAGATAGGCCTTAACCCATGTGGAGTCTCTTAGTGTTACTCATAGTGATTCTAGACTGGACAGTATACCAGTATACTAGGACCCTCCCTTCTGCATACTGGTTCAGGCTTTTGGCTGGATCACCAAGTAGAAGCGATGCTCCTAGTTTAGTTGCTGGTCCAGTATATCGACGAGTGCGGAATCGCCCACAGACAGAGACTTCTCTTTTCAGAAAGAGCCTCTCTTGTCGGTTAGAATTAGGGATGTGCACAAATATTCGTATTATTTGTTAATACACACACACACACACACACACACACACACACACACACACACACACACACACACACACACACACACACACACTGTAGGTGAATGCAGCCAAAGAGATTCTTTCTCTTTCACACCCACAAATGGCACAAAAATCTCTTGTCCTTAGCTTGTCATCTCTCATTTACCACAAAACATTCACCACATTTCCCATGTTGGCTGTAATTTTTTACCAGCCACCAACTCCTTTCCTTTTTCTGCTTCCCTCTGTCTTATTCAGACAGCCTCTTGCCTCTGCTCCTTCTATGCCATCCCCTTGGCTGCTCCAACTTTATTTTTATGGCTATGATTATTATAATCATTGCCATTATTATTTTCCTATAAATTAGGGAAGTTCAATCAATATTTGAAGAAGCCTGGTGCGATTTGTTCTGTTTACGTAAGCTGATGGGGTAAACGTTTTCTCAGATACTTCGGTTTCTCAGGGGGCTTTATGGGGCAGATTGATTGAGGAGCAAGACTGTGTTGGATGAAGGCAACACTTACAGAGGAACGCTTGTGAAGGCCCAACTGTGAGGGGGCCATCTTAGCCTGTCTTGCGATGCTGCTTGGGTGCTAATTTGTAACTGTTGGCTTTTCTCTTCCTATTACTGCACCTGCTAAACTGTTTGCAAAGGGAGCTGCCAGATTGCTGGTTTCGCTGCAGGCCATTTCACACTTTTAGGGCCAAAACTTTAAAGAGACTGTCTCAATAAAATATATCGTTATTGTCTTTGAATGTTGTGGAAATGAGCTGCTTTCCCTAACACTGGCGTTGTGGATCCTCCCACCCATCAGATGAACAGCAGTTAATTATGTGTATTTTTTTTTTAAAAAAAATCTAATGTAATCTACCCACTATTTTATCTGCAGCAGTTTATCTCTAGGTTAGATCGCTTGTTTTAACAGTAAATTGAGGCACTGGCATTTTAATTTAGTTCTTATACATACTCACACACTCTCTCGCGCGCGCACGCACACACATACATTTGATTTCTGACCATAAGGCAGCAGATAGGACTCGTATGATGCTGGATGGTGGGAAATGAGACTTGGGAGTCCCACAGTTACAGAAACAGCAAGCCATCAAGTGTTGCTGAGTCAGCATGGCTGTTGCTGAGCGTACAAAGTTGTGAATTTGTTTGGTTTTAAGCAAGTCTGAGTTTCTCTGCTCATGAAATTGAAATATTGAGTGCACTAAATACAAGGCATTTGCACGGACGATAGATTAGGAAGTGTCACTGTAGGATCACAAGAGATAACTGCCAGTGTATAAGGGTTTCTTCTTTATTTTTTTTTAAAGTTTCGAGTGTAATATACTGCTCTGAGTAAAGTGAAGCCAGTTGCATAGACAGTTTTCTCTCCCTTGAGCATGGTGCTTGAGAAATGAAATTATATCCCTAGAGCACACTTAGTGTGATTTTTATAGATGAGAAATTGAGGCATGGAGTCTAGGGGTCACTTCTTGCATTACAGTTTAAGGTCAGCAAAACTCTCCCCTGCCTTTGAAGAGGCAGGCAAATGGCTTGAAATAATAGGCACCGTGCATGCAATTCCGCTAAGGATTTGCCGTAATTTACCATTCTGGAGATCCAGGTGAATTTTCCCATTTTGATATTTGCCTTTCCCTCCCTCTTCTCAGTCACAGGATGATTCCAAAGACTTTAAACTGTAACAGTGAGCCATAGTCTCAAACCACAGAGTGCTTCCATGGCAGGAAGGGACTTAAATCATGGGGGGGGGGGAGATAAAGTATCAAGCTCCCATCCTGAATCTTGAAACCCCCCCTCCCCCAAATCTGGCAAAGCAGACATTACTTTATAATCTGAATGTGTAACCAAGAAGTGCCCAATCCATATTATACTTGGGGTTTGTGGGGATACCTTTTTCATCAGTGAATGGAATGATGGGATTATTCTGGAAGTATGGTACTGCTGCTATTCTTTGAGAACTTGAAACATTCAGTTGGATTTAGCTTATTGGACCCTGGCTCCACCAGCTGAGTTGCTTGTGAACCATTTCTCATGTTCCGTTGCCTGGCTATTGCCAGCATGAAGAAGAAGAAGAAGAGTTGGCTTTTCTACTTTGCTTTTCTCGTCCATTTAAAGGGACTCAAAGTGGCTGACAAAGCTTTCTATTGTTCTCCCCACAACAGAACACCCTGTGAGGTAGGTGGGGCTGTGACAGCTCGGAAGAGCTGTGACTAGCCCAAGGTCACCCAGCTTGCTTTGTGGAATCAAACCCATTATTCCCAGATAAGGGTCTGGCTCCCTAACTGACTAGACCAAACTGGCTCAAGAAGACAATTTCTGGTTTGTTAGGTTGTACTAGTGAGTGAGTTAAAATATTAAACTGTAATAATTTTTTTTTAAATAAACTCAAGCTATGTACGTTCTGTTTGTGTGTACAAATTGAGAGAAATGTACAGTTTCACTTAACTTTGCATTTGATGGCTTTTTCTGCTGTTTGGGAATTTGGGAGAGGCAAGCAGGAGCCATGAAGCTTTACCTCATTTATTGAAAATTCAATTTTCCCTTGACCTCCCACAGCCCTGGGAATTTTGCAAAGCATTGCCCACCCACAGCAAGACTATATTTGCACCCATAAGTGTTAGAAGCCTGGAGGGGGGAAAATGAAATGCTAATGATTTCAAGTTGTTCCTCAAGGGCAAAATCCAAGCACACACAGAGCGTACCTCCTTTGTGGCCTGCAGGTGGGGATTTGCATGGCATACTTGGTTTCTGTATACAAAGTTTTTGTAATAGAGATGGGGAAAGGAAATGCATAGGAGTGTTTGGTTGTATGAGTTTTTTCCCCATGGCCTGAGATGGTACATTCCTAGACGGGAAAAGATACTTACTTTCCCAAATTCTTATCAAAGATTTGGGTTTATTGTTAGACACCAATAAGCATATGGAGTGTTTTTGCTTGTTTGTTTAACCACCCAAATGTAGTAAATAGCACGACAGATTAATTAACCATAAATAGAAGGGGAAAAAACTAGATCTACTTAATAATGGTCTTTATATAACAGGGCTGAGTTTTTGGGACTGCATACAGCATACTCTCCTCTCGCTATTGACTCATGCTAATTTATGGATAGTTAGCATATAGGTTCAGATCCCATTGATTAGGTATGATGCATCCTCTTTTTTATGGAAATAAATACTGCCATGCTAATTGTGTCATTATATTGCCTTTTCTCTTTTTGTGTGTGAAATCCCATAGTAAATGTAGACCCCAGTGCAACAGCAGTATTGATACCATCTAGGGCAGAGGCTGTGACTGATTTTGCAGGGGAAATAATGTAGAATCTTGAGTCAGGTGGACCAAACATCTCTCAAATATTGTACTCGAAAGGCTAAGAAGTGTAACTTCTTGCTTACTCCAGAAGGATTGTAGTGTACCATTACATCAGATGATCTTACCTCAGTTTTTCAGAGGGAAAAGGTATGTGGAAGAATAAGAGAGCTCAGACATAACGTGAAAAAATGAAAATGATGCTGTCCTAGACAGAATGCTGTAAGCCATTTTCTTTGTTTTTCATGCCTTCTAGCAGAAACACTAGGAATCTGTGAAACCTGAAAAACATCTAAACTATAAAGCCCCAAGTTTTTATTTTCTCCCCTGGGGGCAGAACTTTGCTAGTCATGAGCCTCAGCTCAAGCCCTTTCTTCATGAACCCTTAACCCATGTTAAAGGTTTATTCAGTACATGTTTGGGGCTTCCGTATCTGCACATTAATGCCTTGCACCCCCACCGAACAGGCTTTGTCTGCATTTGACAGAGATTGATCTGTTTTAAGCAGGCCCTTAATCCAGATCTATGGTGGTACTGTTTAATCAGCACTACCATGTTGGAATGAATGACGCGGAGGCAAGAGTGGAGGTGGATTGTTGGAGATTGCTGTTCTTTACTAGGTTACACAGTTGCTTATATCTCTTTGCACAGGATACATTGTTATGGGTAAAAACTGGATAGAATTGGTTAGATTAGAGAAGAAAAGCATATGGGCCCTTTCTGCATTGAGCCTTATTCCAGATTATATCTCAGAACAGGAGCCTGTTGTCCACGTGCCAAGACAGGCTATGACAGGCCCTGTCCAGGGCTTGCCATAGTCTTTC
>MTQE01002208.1:32275698-32308484 GCA_014337955.1 Aspidoscelis marmoratus
AGGGTTGACATGCTCTGGAATGCTTTTTCCACTGAGGTTTGCCATCCAAGCAGGGGTGGCGTTCCTACACTACCAGAGGGACCAACATCCCTGATCTAAATCACAGGAGGTGTGCAGAAGGCAGGCCTCTATGTTCTGGATTGTTACTAGCCCTCAGACATATGGGGATACAAATTCAAAGCTCGTATTAGCTTCACAGCCATGTGAGTTAACCTGGATCTGCACTGTATGTCAGATGGCACTGATCCTGCACACACACACACATAATTCAGATCAGTGGGATGGGCTATTCTTGAGCCACTGATCCCAGATTAAAGAGGGGTAAGTGCAGAAATGGCCTTAGTTTGAAAACCTAATACTTGTTGAAATTTCAGAAAATATGAAAGTGTCTGGATAAGATTTTTTCACATTGTTCTGGCTCATAATTCTAGTGCAACTAAAATAAATTGTGTAAAGTGAGTCACCAACTCCAAACTCTGCAGGATAAATTACAGAGAAATTGTAGTGGCATGATATTGTTCTGTTTTATAGTACTGTATACACAAGTTATGGAATTCAGTTGTTCGGGATGTTGTGCTGTTAAGAGAAAGATAAAAATATTGATAGGATCCTTATCAGGAGCCAGTTTTTTCTATTGGTTAGGGAGCTGGACTCTTATCTGGAAATACTGGGTTCACTTCTGCCCTCTACAAAAGCAAGTTGGGTGACCTTGGGCTAGTCACAACTCTCTTCTGAAACAAATTAACAGCAAAATTACTAGGTATAAGCTAAGTTCTTGCACAGTTCCTAATTAAGAGAGATGTAAGAAAACTTCTGTATGGATTTTTCCACTATTTCCATAACTTTTCAGTTTCACTTTCAATTTGCAATTCCTACCTTGCTTTGGGCTACTATATAACCTATGGTTGTATAGGTATCTGTTGCATTGTCTGGCCTTTTAAATCCTAATTTCCAGACCACACACACATTTTTATTTGTAAAAGAAGTACATGTATGTTCTGAAGACTATTTCTGGTAAATATCTTAAGCTTGAAAAAGACTTGTGATTCTCATTTAACAGGCATATGAAGGAGATCCTTCCCTACTAAAAATTAAAATAAAACTGAACTGCAACTGTATGTCGAAATCATTATGACTGAACTGAGAATTGAACCATGATCACTCTCAGACACTATGCCATCCCTCTGTAACTTGTCTGAAAATGTGGTTTTATTTTCCAGAAAGCATCTTAGCCTTTGCCACCAATGGCAACTGAAATGCTTGGGTACTGGTCATAATTCAGATCATGCTTGACAAAACCAAGAAACATCAAGGATTTAATTACATTTTTGTTGTTTTGTTTTTAAATCTGTCTTACATGCATCAAACCTTTACCCAGATAGCAGATCCTGTGTCAGCCAGCTACGCATCTGGCTTCAGTATTTTACAGCCCGCCCCTGATGAAATCTGGGAAAAGCCGAGAGACCCAGCCAAAGGCTCTGTGTCCTGTGGTTACTCCCCTTCTCCACCCTTGTTCATGAGTTTGCACAATGTTCTTTTTCCTTTCCCTCCCCACAGCATCTCACCTCTTCCCCACTACATGTAGGCCACCCAACCCCCCTAAACAGAATTACTCATGCGGGGAACAGTGTGTATGTGAGGGAGGAACCAGCTCTAGGGATCCCTGCATTTCCTAGAAGAGTTTCTTTTAGCTGCCCAGATATCTAGAGCTTTTGGAGTAATGGGAGAAGCCAGGAGCGTAAAAGGAAGAGGAGGAGGCCACTTGCTTTTGTGTGCTAATATTTGGTGCCAGTTTTTGCAACGAACCCAAGACAGTTGGTAGAGTTTGTACCTATTGCTTAACAAGATGAAAAGTTGTCTGTGAGGCCCGGAAGTAGAAATACTTCAGATGCACATGTAGCTTGTAGGAGCAACTTTTCAATTCATCTATGACAGGGAAGATAAAACATCTGGCTTACCTATATGATCTATGTGAAGCTGTCTCCTGCCAAACCTGTCGAGTCCTTGAAATGTAAGCTTCATCCAGATGTCCTTAGTCTGATGAATTTGCATAAGGCATGGATATTTCCGAGTAAAGCATGTCTAGATGTGCTCTATTCTGGAATATCCAAATATAGCAGATTAAGTAAGCAGAATCTTGTCTGCAGCCATAGACAGAAATCCACAATAGATATCTACCACGTGCCCAAAAGCATGTTGGGAAATCAAGCCTGGCACTGAATTTCTGTCACTCCTGCGACACTTAAAGGCATTGGAGAGCCATACTCACTTACCAGATTAGCTGCCAGCCTTGTTTGGTCCTTGAGCCCTTGGGAGAGTTGACAGAGTTTGGGTATACATTTAAGTGCACAGATTTCTTCACTGGGAAAGGTGTCCATTGTATATGGTCTCAAGAGAGTTAGAGACCTTGCAATTCACCATCACTGTGTGCTTCCTTATGAGTCTCAGGAAGATTGTTAAGGTGACCCCACTACCATGACACACCCCAGACTGAAGGAAGAGGGCATATAAGAACCCAGAACCTGCGATGAGACATGAAAAGCACATTGGGAGAAAAATTAGCAATCTTTATTCCTGGTTTTTTTTTGGGGGGGGGGTTGTAGAAGAGATTCCTACAGGGAAATAATTTCTGCATCCATATATACATAATATATACGTTATCTGTGGAGCTTTGTATCTGACATCCGAAGAAACTCACAGTGGAATCCTTTGTGTGATTACTTTAAAATATACAAATGTGTCTGATTCTCAAGGAAGTGCTATAGAACTTACAGTCATGTCTCCCGTAAATTAAATTCTAGCTTCTGTGCAATATTTGCTAAAAACAGTTATTAGACATGTTTAGTGGAAGTTGAGGATACTATAGGAGATTGTAGACAGATATTTCAGTAGATAATTACAATGCTTTAACACACCACTTTGTCCTCTCTCACAAAGTTTCTATTTTTCATTTTCCTGGTTCAGCTGACCCCTTGTCCCCAGTTTAATTCTTTTTCCTGGCCTGCTTTTAGTGAACAAACGGTTCTTCGGAGGAGGGTGACTTTGGAAGAAAAATAAATCAGCCAGTGATCATATTCACACTGACTGACCATCTCTTCAAACTAGAGAATGTGAGTGTCCTTATTGCAGAATTTTGAACTGGTCTATCAATGAGCTGGGGCTGCTAGGGCAAAGAAGGCAAGCTGAGGTGTAAAAACAGATCACGGTGCAGCTCAGACCCTACCCCCAACTCTGCTTCTGATTTGCTAAACGTCCCCTGATGTTATGGAAAGAGCTGCTGGGTCTGGCTCAGCATGCCACACTTTTGAGCTTAAGGCTGCCTTTGCTTTCCTTGATGTGGCCAGGAGGAATTTTGAAATACACACTTCATAGTTCCACCATACCAACCTGTGTACAGTCTAAAAAGAACCAGTGAGAGCTTATATCCAATTACAGTTAATTACCTATAATTCAGGCCAGTTTGAGGCTATTTTTCTCCTATGTTTACCACTGCTGGCTATTAAAAGCAGGGTGTTGATTATGGGACTCATTTAATAAACCTCTGATGAAATTCCCAGGCTAGGGCAGTAGGAAATGTAAGAACAGAAGAGGAGCCCTGCTGGATCAGGCCACAGCCCATCTAGTCCAGCATCCTGTCTCACACAGTGGCCCACCAATTGCTTCTGCTATCAACGCCCTGCAAATGGCCTTTAGAGGTATCATGCAGGGCAGAATAAAACCCTAGGCAGGAGAGCATTGGTGGTTAGATTTGGACAGTTTATGCTTATACAGAGTTCAGGTGCTTCTGAACATCACTGTATCCCTATGTATGTATATGTGCATGAGGGCAAGCATGCACAGAGGCAGAACAGAGTGATTCTGGTGGGGATTATCAGAATTGGAATAACAGGATAGTTCCCATGAAATTAATATGGCTTGTTTGTTTTGGACCACAGAAGGTCTTCCATGTGTCCTTGACCACAAAGAGCTCTCTGCATAGTCTGATGCTGGACATAGTGCAGCTGGCCTGTACATCTGTCTGAAGGTCTTGTGTGTCCTGAAAAAGAGGTCCACCAGGGGTGAATAGGGTATATTTGAGATGGGTTGCTTTTACTTAACGCTGCTGTACACTGGGTGTTCTGGGAGAGTAGCTCTGAAATGAGTTATAGTAGAAAACCAGCCAGCATAGTTTTTATTTTATTTTATTTTATTTTTGTTTGGGATCTGCTGATTAGTTCCAGGTGGTATTCTGAAAGTTGGCTCCTCTTAGTTCTTTGTGCCATATTGTCACTTGCACTTACTAGTTGCTAGTCTGAATTTGGCAGCTTTCCATAAAACCATCAGCAGCCCACTTCTGAACCCTAGGTTCTCTGCCTGGAAATTGTTGGTCAGCATCTGTAGAATTTGTAGATGGCACTTCAGATGTCTTTAATGAACTGTAAGAAGGCAAATAAATTGAAATGTACCAAATAAGCCGCGAAGGCTTCCTTTTTTTCCCAAAAAAACATTCTCCTAAAATATCTTACATTCCATTTTTAAAAATATTCCTTGCCAAACTAAAGATACATCTTACATGCCAACACTTGTTAAACAATGGGAAATTCAGTAGCACCAACAAGACAGAGATACGGCTTCTGGCTCATCCTGTAGTAGCCCCATGCTGAATGATCTGAGAGTAATTTGTAATCTAGCTTTGTCAGTATCAGTGGCGCCAAGCACTTTTTGCCAGTTTTAGCCATGTGTAGAAGAGAACTGTTTGGCATTAGTGATTTTCTTGCTGTAATATTCTTTTTGTGGGGCTGCCCTTGAACGCTGTTCAGAGGATGCAGCAGCAAGACTATCAATAAGCCATTTATCCTGGCCTTTCACTGAAGAAACAGCTTCCCCTTTCAGGCACGGTTATTGTTTTTAGTGTGTTAATTTTATATTTTGTTTTTATTGTTATAACCTGCCCCGAGATCTTTGGGTAAAAGGCAAAATAAAAATGCAAATAAATGAGCAAGCAACCAAACATGATTGATCCTTGCTCAGATGCCCTGGCTTCCTGGATGTATCTTGGCTCAGTTCACAGCATCCCTGTTAACATGAACTGGGATCACTGTTACCTAAAGGAACATCCCTGTATAATGTACCTTCGATCCTACAGGCAGTGTCCATAGACCCTCCCTCCTTGTGGTCCCCCATGTAGTGAAGGTCGAAAAACAGTGCTCAGGGGATGGAATCCTCTGTTAAGGGATGCTTGTCTGACTTCAGGTGTCGCATCTTTCCAATGTGGCTCTTCTCTCTCAAATATTTCAAATTAGCAGAAGATGTGCTGACAGCAACCAGCCTGGATAGCTTTAAGAAAGGGTGAGACAAATTCATGGAAGTCAGGTTAATGCCTTCTAGAATGGATACCTAGGTACTGCGTCCAGGTTGGAGGCACAGGCGGGATGCGTAGAGTCTAGAGCAGGTGAAAATTTCGCCTTTGTCTTCTGCTTGAGATCCCGAGAAGCAATTGGTGGGCTGCTGTGTAAGACTGGATCCTGGACTAGATGGGCTGTGGCCTGATCCTTCAGGGCTTCTCTTACATTCTTACGGCTTATCCATCTTCGAGGTCTCTGGCATTTCAGAGGGTTTTTTTGTTTTGTTTTGTTTAAAAATTCTAGTACGTAGTTTGCACTTTCTTTGTTTTTTATTTTATGTATTTTATTTAAGTGTTTTTATGTCTCTTTGTAAATCACCAATTCCTTTAATGAGTTCAGCCCAGAATTTTAATAATAGTTGATAAAGGATGTGCTCTGACCCATGCCTTATTCCCACTGGATTTTTAGAAGCAGAAGACAAAAGCTGTTCAATATTCTCAATACAAGAGAGAGCAAAAAGCAGGGCTCTTTCTTCAGACCGCTTCTCAGAATCTTCTGAAGTCCCAGAATTGAGGAAGTGTAATCTTGCAGCCAAGTTACTGTCTTCCTTGTACTCAATAGCACAGCCTACTATGACCAATCCCTTACCCGGGGGTGGGGGTGGGGGACAACAACACTAATTGGGGCTAAGGAGCTTGCTTCCAGAAACGTGAAAGCCAAGCAGTTTCGCATTGACTTGGGAACCTAGAAATTGGTCCAGGAGCTTCTGCTTTGCCTTTAAACTCATTAAGGTTGTCCTATGCAGGTCATACCCCCCACCCCACCCCACAAACCAGCCACTTCATTCAAAGCCTTACTCCCTCCCACCTCCAAACCAAAGACAAGGAAAATAAATGCTTGTTGTATGAAGATCCCATATGGTTTTGTTTTCTGTAGTTGATATTTAAGTAGCCAGCAGATAAAACAGTTTTTCAGTTTCCCGCTGTATGTAAAAAAACAGAGGTTAATAAAATATTTAATACAAAGTTGCATAGTGCCTCATAGGTGCACAATGGTGGCCAAGTGCTGTAAGGGTCTTCAAATGTTCCTGAGCATAAATGTATTGGAGTCTTTGAGTTGCTTGTGTTTCTGAAGTTTTCTGACTACGTAGCCTTGTTTAGTATTCAGCATTACATCTCTGTTTAGCAGCATGCATTGGAATGTAATCTCTTTATGCTTGCCAGTGTTGTGTCTAAATTTTGAACAGGTGTGATTAAGGTTGGCTGTATGCCTGCTTTCGCATTCATGGACTTGCTTTTGGGTTGGTTGGGCTTTTCCATTAGGAGGATGCTGAACATGAAATGTGTACTATATATCACTGAATAATCTGTGAAGAGCTTAATTTGAGCCTGCTTACAACAGGGCTGAATTCCAAAATGCATTTTCAGTGCCTGGTTCCTACTAAAATGAGCAGCAGCCTTCCTGAGCATGAGTAAATGCCTATGGACACTAAAGGAAAATGAGTGTACTCAGAAACTTGAGATTGATAAGAAGTACTTGCATCAGAGTGCAGCTTACAAATGGGCCTGAACCCCTAATACCTCGCTTGTTAGAAATGAGATAGTGTCTTGCATGTATTAACTTGATGTACCAGAGTATCTATGACTGTGTTGCAGCTGTGGGCATGAAATCTAACACAAACAGACAAGAGTTAATGTTTTTTCAAGTTGGAATATCTTTGGCTGGAGGTCTAGGTACAAGTTAAGAAGGAGCCCATTGCGTCTCCACTTAAATCTGGAGCTGAAGGGGATTATTTTTGTACCAATTCTAGCTGCTGAACAGTTTCTTAGCAAAGTTGGCTTGGCAGGTCACTGAAACCTGGCTGGGAGTTGTACCAATGTCTGCTTAAACATTTCCCATCACTTCCCCCAAGCCTGGGTGAGGCTTCTGTTACATGGTTTTGTCCTGGCTTCTACTATAGCTTTCCAACCACTAGAATGGCTTGTTCTCGGTAGTGCAATGGGAGTGAGAAAGACTGTGCCATTATGGGATGCAGCACTGTCATTTCTGGTTTACCTTATCTCACACCCCCACACCCAGAGTTCCTCAGTTCTGACATCTCTTTTCCTTGTTCTCATTGCCATTCAACTCTATTATGTTTATAGTTGTTTATTGATTGCCTTAGAAACAACCGAACCAATGTATAAAGAGAATAACAAAATGAACATCTAATATCATCATTAAAAGATACTTACAAAACTATTAAAACTGCTGTACTCACACATATCTGCTTCAGGCAGCTTATTTCTCCCCTACTCTCACCTTGATTCTTTTACAGGTCCCATCGATTCTCTAAAGTCTCATACACTTTAGATTTGTCACATCCCTCAGAATCACTCTATGAATTCTCTACCTCTCTCAGCTAATCCAGGGATTTTTTAAAAAAATAATTGGATAATACAGAACTGGCATTCATATGTTGTTAGAGACCATCATGCAGAGGTCAAATCCTCATCATTTTGACCACATTTTGGCAAGATCATTTTGATCCTCCAAGGGCATTCTACCTGTCTCTGATCCTATCCATAATATATACGTTATATATTATAACGTATATAATATATAACGTATATATTACGTATATATAACGTATGGTAGCTCAACTGCAATTGGCTGCCTTGTCCCACGTGATGTGCACCCCAACATAGACTCCCACAGCTTCCTCCTTGGAAGCTGTGGGGGGCTGCTGGAGTCTGGAGTCTGGACCCCTGCTGCGCATCGGGTAAACTATGAGTTTTTTTAATAACTGCAGATTTAATCCACTAATCTAGATGGAGCCACATTCATTAGCCTTAAGATGTTTCCTATTTTGATGTCATCTGTACACTCAAAACCATTGCTGGAATTACTTAATCTCTTTCTGGTATTCACTTATATTTTCATTTGAATGGCATATTTTACGTATGATAGAGTTCAGAAGCTTACATAATTTTCTTTAATTATTTATTGTTTTGGGGTCTTCACAGCACTCTTACCCTCCACCTTTGGCAAAAGAATGTCACTTTTTTCATCTTAACACAAACCAATCTATCCTTCTTCCTGGAGTTTAACACAGGTTGCAAACATAGTTGTTTTGTATATATACTGTGCAGTGAATGCTTAATATTTTGTTGGTTAAAAGTCATTAATTGCAACTGTAATCATTTTTGTGTGTGTTGTAGACCTTATTTCTCCAGTAGGTAGAAATGCTAGCTATTTCATTTTTTTTCTTTCTCTGAGAATTGTTTTGTAGCTCAATAAAATAGTTCTTTGGCTGCTGCTGTAGTACAAGAGAATGAGGCTGCACTGAGTTCTTTAAGGACAGGAATTAGTTGCTCAGATTCTGAGACTTCTTCATGGAATCCTCTCAACATTATATTGGAAATGCCAGACTCACCTGAAAGAGCTCATTGCAAGGCTATTACAGGAAATCCAGTGATAATAGCTCTTTGTATCTGATGAGCTGCTTTTGTGATTGGCTCAGTTGGGGCTACTGGGAGCCAGTCAAGTGTGCAAGAAGCAATGGACAGGGCTCAGCTGGAGTCCAGTATCCCTGAATCCTATTGTGAAAGTTGCTCACCAGATGTGAAGACAGGGTAGGGTTGGGCAAGAAGTCATCATAGGATCTTGTTTAGATTATGCATTGCCTCTTACTGTCTGGAGACAACCTGGAACTGGATGACTTCATTCCCTTTGGGGTATAAGTATTGATTCAGGGCCCAGTACTCTCAAAAGAGTTCCAGCAACCCCTCCCACATGCTTCAAACACAGGAGCCACTAATGCTTGAAACTGAAATCTGATTGGGTAGTAAGGAGGTTGATGTGCTACTGCTTTGACAACAAAAATGATGCACCTTGAAAATTCAGACCAAGTAGATGTGGGCTAGTAATTCACAAAGGTGTTGGCTGATAGAAATGAGAGGCCCTGACAGGTGGCTCCAGAGCTCCTGTCTGCCACCCACAACAACAGAGCAGGAAGGAATAGGATGCTCTTTATTATACCACTGACAGTTGCTTTTATAAGGTGGTTCTCAAAGAAGAAAGCTGTGTCCTGTTGCTGCAGGTGAACATTATGGAATGGATATAGATGCTAAGATCAATGGAGCCCCCTGCTTCTTAGTGATGAAATTGGACACAGAGGAAGTCCCTCTCTTCTCTTTTTGGTGGAAGCCTCAACAGGCTTGCTAAATTGGCGTTTCAACATAAGAACATCTCTGAGGCAATGGTGTATTCAATTAGGGACATCTGTGGTCGATTCTTCTTCTTCTATTTTAATAAGACGGAAGGTGTTTGGGATGATCTACTGAAAGAAATATTTCCCTTCAAGTAAGAGGCATTGGGCAACTACAAGATTGAGCAGCTGATAACCAGTCATCTGAGCATCAATGCAAATTTGTCTGAGCCTTGATGCAATTAAGCATGAAGATGACGGTGTTTGGAACCCAAGCCCAAGAGTCTAATTTTTACTTACTCACAGAAGTTTCCCACTCCCATCTTTGGTTAGAAAATAGGTTTGGAGACTTGGGTTGTGCAAAGACTGTAAGTCAGAGGCTGTCTTGAGAATAGATTGTAGGGACATCTGGAAGATTTAAGTGGGAGATGACAATGGAATGACACAAGGGTTTAAAATAACAGCCACCACTTGGGATAAGACAAAGTCATTAGTACAGCTGAGCCTGATGAGAAAAGAGCCCTGAACCAAGTTAGCAGCAAAAGTTGGGTCATATTGAAGAGCACTGGGAAAGTTAGGAATAAGTGACACTAACCTTGGCTTGATACCCTTCCAGTGGGGTTTTGGGCTGACTGCTTTGGTTTTAATATGATTCACTGGTGCATCAACTGATTCAGAACAGACAATTCTTAGGTGTGGTTAGCAAAACATGTCTCTTCCCAACCCAGCATGCCTACCATATGTCTTGCAGTTAGGACTTTAAAAAAATTTTTTTTTTAGTTTTTTAAGATCCTCATTTATCTATAGAGCAAGGCGCACTCTGCCTGCAACACCTTTTGAGGTGTTGTGTTTTTTTTGCTTCTAAGCAACGCTCTCCCAACAGGGCTATTTATTCCACTAGGCTGCTCATAGCTAGTCTAGTGGACAGAAGTAGTATTTTTGTCATTGTGTTGGCTGTGGTGATGTCAGGGGGACTTATGATCAACCAGCTTTGCAAACTTTCTTGCCTCGGAGTAGAAACCACCAACACATCCATGACCTTAACAATATTTTTTCATGCAAATTGGAAACTTGCAAAAGAGCAGAAGTATTAGAGGTGCCTTTTGCTTCTTGTAAGTAAAAAAAATGTTCACAGGCATGTCAAAAATCAGGCAAATGTGTTGAACCTCTTATGAACCTTCCAAAGAAAGGTCGAATGTTTGCACTCATAGAGGGAAACATTGACTACTATTCAACAAAATAGTGGCTGCTCAAAAGCAGTGTGAAAGTGGTACTGTGTAGAAGCTAATGATACTATCCCCATCTATAATCTACTTTGGAGACCAGTGACTGTGCTTTGGAAGTTCAATTTGCATCCTTTAATATGGATTAGAAGTTGGATGGGAACACTTGCGTGTAGATTCTGCCACCTCCAAAAGACTTTTGAGCTGCTCTTTCCCTCCTGCAGCACTTATCTGTGGTGGCATTGAAAAGTAGCTCTGCTAAGAAAGAAATCTCCAGTCAGAAATGTGGCATTTTGGAATCTGGCTTTCAGCCAGGTTGTTGATTAAGTGTTCTGTAAAATCAAGATTTTCCTTGTTAGACCAGGACTAACACTTGGTTCTGGGTCATGATAGTATTGGTTGCATGTCGCTCTGGAATTTTTGAAGTTAAGCGGGGAAATGTCACTGAATTGTCTAGGAATCCCAGTGAGATGCTAGCCGTGGCTTTCAAAATCTGCACAGTTAGTGCATAAACTGCCCAGTGCCTTTACATGATATTAGATGAACTTTGCAACATTAGCATGTCATCATCATGGTTTGTACAAAAACTGTTAGATTTCATGATGTGCCAGATTCACTCCTGGAGGTTCCAACAACATTTACAGATTTTTAATGGGAGGGGCAACCAGAAAGGAACAGTATTTTGTTGGAACTTCCGGGAGTGAATTTGTTGGAAACTGCAGGACTCATGAGGAACATGTTTCGCTATTATTTTTTATTAATAGGTACGCATGTACACATGTGTGAGTGCACACACGTACTGCTCTGTATTGTATTTTTGCTTCACCTGGTCAGGAAATGAGGGCCACTGGATTTCTGCAAAATGTTCCTCCCCCACACACTATTAAATAACTGCAGCCATACATTGTAGGTTGGAACAAGCAGATCTCAAAATGGAATAAGGTAGAAAGTTCTACTCTGGAAAGAGTTGCACTTTTGTGGCCAGTAGCCAGAGAATTCAGTTGCCTCATAGAAACAGCTTCACCCTACTTAGACATTTGGAACTGAGTAGGAGTCCTCCTTTCTCTTTTTTGGGTTGGCCCCACATTTCAACATAATAAATTAGTTTATGGTAATTCTTCAGTAATTTTCCCTTCCCGTGTGTGTGAAGTTGAAATTCCCATTTCCTGCTGCTCACTGAAGAACCGGGAAAACAGCACAGACCCATTTTTCCATAGACAGCGGTAGACGGCATTTTTCCCAGTCCTAATGGTTTGCTTACTAAGATCCTTGGATCCCACTTCTATGAGGATTTCACTGGGATTCAGATGATTAATTTTCTGGTTCCCAGTGGCCAGAGAAGTGAATAATTAAACCCCCTGTGGAGGAGGAGCCTAGAAAGCTCTGGCATACTCGAGACACCCCCCCCCCAAAAAAAAGCATGAAGTAGTGGAAAAGCATGGGAACCAGTTGCTCTCCTAGCCTTTAGTATGTCATTAAGTGAATGTTCTCCTAGATATGTGCCTGCTGCTTTTCTCCATGTCCTACAGTAAATCAAAGTAAATTTCAAAAATGTAGTGAGGTTGGGCACGGAAGACTTTCTTTTAATTTCTACTTATTTAAAACAAAGCAACTTTTTTTTAAAAAAAGCTACTTAATAATAAGAGATTGTACCTTACGTTTTCAGCTTTGATAGTTGACTGCAGCACTTGTAAGACTACTGAGTAGGAGAGCAGTGTGTGTGGGGGACTGACCATCTTTGCTAGGCCATTAGCTCGGTAGGTCCAAGAAACAAGGGGGAAGTTCGCACTATGGTTCCTGTCCGTGGGAAGCAGAATGCGTACTTGCCCACACATGCACTAAGCATTTGTGAACACTTAGTACACGTGATCCCACCCTCCATGTATCTGGACAGCTACCTGAAGAGCAAATGGGTGTCCTGGCACGGCCATCTTCTTTGTCAGTATGCACCATCATTGGGGCAACCGTGACATGCTGCGCGTGTGTGGCACATTAGCATGCTTGCATGGTGTATCAGGTGACCCTCCAGCACCAGGAAGAGGTGCGAATGATGTGTCCAGAGCCTGAAGGTAAGACAACGCATGGTGCAGATTTAACCTTCACCACACGTAGTTAGTTCAGGGAATGCTCCTGTAGGGAAGAACCATTTCTGATGCAGAAACGGCTCTTTCCAGTGCAGATGCTCCATTTGGAAGCATTCCCCAGATTCTACTGCGGAAGGGGCTTGCATCTCTGCTTCTGAAGGTTTTATGCCTATATGGCAGGGTGTGGTTAAAAGTTGCATCCCAGTGACCAAATGCAGCCATTTCTACCTGGCCTTCAGTCCTGTGCAGACTTTAGCTTCATCCATACAGCACTTAATTATTTTGCGTTATTTAGATAATCCAAAGTAAAGAACATCCAGAAACATTTCATTCCAGATTATTTAGATAATCAGGAATAAAACATAAATAATGTGGAATAAGCAAGTACTGTCTGGATGAAGCTTCTGCCTCCTTACCAACTTTGTTCTGTATTATCCTTGAGTGCTTCTACCTTGCTCGATGGCAAGCAGTGTGCATGGGAACCTCTGACTCCTGCACATTTGGAATATGGTTGACCATATGAAATAAACTATGTGTCCATTTGATCCACTTATTTATTGCTCCTTTATATTCTCATCAAGGCTATACAGTTCTCAAAAGGTTGTTCAAGGCTGATGCTCCAGATGTAGTAACTGCCTGCTGTTCCTATTATAAGGTGAAAGCTTGGGTGAGGATCTCAGTTTCTCCAAGAACAAAGTAGGGGAACCTACTTTGGTGTTTTATCTTAATTTTTGTGATTTTAAAGTGTTTACTCTTATTTTACTATTAATGTAACTTATTTTTATATTTTTATTAGATTGTAAGCCATTGGCAGGACTTACTATGTTGCTATATATATATATGGTTCAAATGGTTCAAACCTGGACATATCCACTAGCTCAGAGCGTGTCCACGTGTATCTTCCCCTTCCCCTTTCCTCTTCTTTCTTTATCCCCTCAGGTATCTCAATCCAGAGTGGCAAATACATTTTATTAATCACTATGTTCTGTGGATTATTTCCATGGTATCACCTATAGCTTTTGTGTTCGGAGAGACAGAGAGGATCCCTCTCAAGGCCATTTACAGGGAATTGAGATTAGGTAGAGGTTTTGCCTTCATCTTTTGCTTGAGGATGCCCAGAAACAATTGATGAGCCACTGGGTGAGACAGGATGCTGGACTAGATGAGCTGTGGCCGAATCTAGCAAGGCTCCTCTTATGTACTTATCACCAGTCCTGCCTGTTCTGACTTTGGTACCACTTCCTTTTAGTTGCCATGGCCACAACTAATAACTTGTGCTTGTTCCTTTAACAGAAGCATGTTCAATGCGGAATCATTTGGCATTGTCACTTGGTATAGTCTATAGATCAAGATGCTGTTTAAAGGTACAGGAGCAGGCACCAGTAAAATAGATGGAAAGTTAATGTGCCAGCTGCCAGATCCCATCTTATATGAGAAAAATGGTGTGTTTTGAGGTGGAGCCTGAAAATGCTTTAATCATAAATGTTGAAAACCTAATATGTTTCAGAATATGCCTCCTATGGTAAAAATACATCTTGTTGGAGCTTTCCCTTAGGGTGTCATGCCTCAGAAATGAATACCTCCTTCCTTCAGTTATTTCCTCCTTCCTTCCTTACATATTTTTGACTCAGATTGATTGGGAGGAGGGAGCTGCTCTGGGCTGGATTTTCAGTGCATGGGAGCCAGGGCTTTCAGGCATAGTGTGAGAGGTTTGGCTGAGATGGTGTTTGAGGAGGGGGTGGGAAGCAGGGGTCTGCTCAGCTGCAGAGTCAGGGGAGTAGACGCTGCCAGCAGTTTGTGACTCACAGGCTGGGAAACACTGGCAAGCGTGAGAGAACTGAAGCAGAAGTCTCCGTTCTCAGGGTGATGCAAGCCAAGAGGCTGCACCATGGCTTCTCAAACAGACCTAGTCTAGAAGCAGCAACTGCCCCCGTGCCAGCCCCAACTGTTCTTCTCTTCCCTGTTTATCTGGTTTCCTTGGCAGCCCAGCCTGAAAGGGCACTGTTTTGCCCTGAGATGCCATCAGGCTTTGTGGAGCCCGGTGGAAGGGGGTGGTTTATTTTCAGCAGTGCTGTCTTGAGGTCTGGAAGTACTACTCATACACCACACAGCTGGAAGAGGAGAGCAAGAGGCTGCAGAGGAAAAAGTAGCAGCTACAGCTGTCTGAAATTGCAGTTAAATGGGGAGCTGCAGGAAGCAAAAGTATTGTGTGGTCTGAGACGGTGGGGCCAAGTGCTTGAAGCTCCAAGGACAGCACGGCTGTCAACTCCCTGATTTGAAGCTACAGTTGGAGAGACGTTTGTTGAAAAGGAAAGTGGCAAAGGATACATTATAGACCCTGAATGCTGATTATCGGATGATCATTATTTTATTAGGTGTCTGATAGCGGAGCAAGAAGAAGGTGCAAATCATGCGTGTATGGACTTAACATAAACAAACAAGTTCCTTGACTTGGAAGGAGATCCCCTGAGATTCTCGCCTCAGATGTTGGTCTGTAGTTCCCATCATCCTTTTCTCTTGGCCAAGTTGGTTGAGGTTGATGGGAAATATAATTCAGCAATATCTGAGAACCACATGTGAACCACCTCTGGCTAATCCAGGAGCTTTATATGAAGCTTTTGGAAAATAGGTTGTGTGGACACACAGACAGACACGCATGCTTATGACAGATACAGACAGGTGCACAAACAAATGTAGTCTATGCCCAAGATATACAATGGTTCTTTTAAAAATTAATTGCCTTTTCCAGGCAAGCAGACAACACTTGCCTGGCAGGGAGAGGTAGGAGGAAAAGTACAACAAGAGACACCTTGAATTGTGTATCCCTGGGTACTGAATTGCTGTAGATCAAAACCCAGATTGGTGTAAACAATAGCATCTCTCCCAATAATTTCTTCTGGTCTTACCATGCAAGTCAACATTAATGTGTGATTGCCTCTTATGGAGGAAGCAGTTTTATTAAACAGCAATGCTGTGTTCCCATTTCCCCCCCAGATGTGTTGGCAGCAATACTGGTACTAATATAGAAACCTTGATCTGGACTTTGTATGGCAACCCTGATCTTTGCATGCTTTTGTTATTATCTTTCCTATCAGTTCTTTTTCATCCAAATGGTTAACTAATTTTTTAAAAAACTATTAAAGCTATATTTAAATAAAATATTTGAATAATAATGTTTAAGTGGAAAGGTATTTTAGTGCAAATTAAGAAACAAGCACACATACTGTCTTTCTCTTGGAGCTATTTTTAGCACTGTATTAATTTAGAAGAGGAGGAATCTATTCATTCTCAATAAAACACTTTTTAGTAGGGCAATCCTGAATATCTGACGTTTTCTATACGCAGAAGAAAGCCCCACTGAATTTAGTGGGGTTTACTCTTAGATAAATTAGCCTATTCTTTTATAAAATATATGGTAGTTAACAATACCCATTCTTGTTATTTTAACAAAGCCCTGCAAATTAACTTGCTACTAAAACTCATGGAAAAATGAATTTAAAATAACTGAGTCTGACAACACTGTAAAGATTAATAAATATATTAGTCCATAAACTTTATAAAGTGCTGCAACTTATTTCTTAAGATTTGTGAATTGTTAACCCAGATCTACAGGGATACATAGACAATTGGACATGTAAACAGAAAGGTCAGAAGAGAGTGAGCTACCAAAAAGTAACAGCACTGATAATTAAATAATTTGAAGATACTCATCAAGCATTTGTAATCATTTAAATCTTCATTCACTGGTAAGCCAGTTAATGCACATGTACCCGTGTAATCTTTTTTCCAAAAAATCCTTTGACTTGACTGAGATTGATAAACCTGAACCACAACTATTTTGTTTAGTAGTGTGAAGTTCCTTTCCCTTTCCTGCCCAAAAGAGCCATATCAGGATCACTTTGAGGCTGCATTCACACAAGCATAAAGAGTGCCTCCCCCAGAAACCCTAAGGGCAGTCTGACTAGATGTGGCAGCACCTGAGGAGCTCCTCCTGAGCTGACACAGGAGTCCCTGATGTGCCTTTCCCATAGAGTGGGATAAGTTATTCTCAAGGCAGTTGGGTTGACGTAATTCCCCTCCGCCCCCAATGTGGAAGCACAGGAGGGGGGGAAAGTTGACCAGTAGTCTGCAAGTTCTAGTCTGGAGAGTCCTCCAACGAACCACAAGTGTGGTGAGAAGCTGGCCATTTTCAGTCCATTTGAAAAATCTCGGAGGCAGAAACAATGCTACAGCAAGAAAGGCTCCCCCTTTGTGGCTGTGTTCCAGCTGTCATACTAGGTAAAAAGTATTCATATGCCACAAAGTTTACCCCAGTGGCCAGGACCTCTACCTTCTGCCCCAGGAGCCAGTGCTTTAGTAAGCCACGCAGCTGCAGCTGCAAACTATTCTTCCTGGAAAGTTGAGATATTCCTCCACTGAGGACATGGGGAGGGAAAGGAGGGTGCTTGCTGAAAGGTATGGCTGCCCTGGGTGCCTTAGGTAGTATCTGTCCTTTGGAAAAGCTCTTTGAGCAGAAACAGGAAGCTATGCAGGCATTGTTTATGGCAATCCTGGAGGGTCCTCTCCCTCCTGGTGATTGATGGAGCAGATTGCTGGAGGCTTTCTGGCAAGGGAGCTCCATGTGTTTGGATACCTCTGTGCCATAAGTTGCCACTGCCTCTGGCTTGTCTGTGCTTCTGGAGTTTTTCATTTTTGAACAAAGCCAGTTTGCACAATAGTGGAAAAAACAGCACATATTATGAGAAGAGGGTCACAATTTTCAAGGCGTGTAATACTGGAAACATGCTCTGCAAATTCATCCTAAGAGAAGTCCTAACTGTACTGTAGTTTCTAATGTCCCCTTTACGTCCATGTATTATTTTGCACCAGAAACTGGCCTGTGTGTCCTGCAACAGACACAGAGATAGACCCATTCATCCCCTAAGAGACTACAACAGATTTTATAGATGAAGAGATGAATGAATCTTTGATGTTTTAGATGACATTATTTGGTCTTTTTATACTGTTGAGATGACAGACATGGTGTTGGAATTGTCTCAGAATCGTGTCTTTTCTGCCCAAATGACTGTGCCATATCTACTAACATAGATGAAACATATTGTATATTTGTGTACACACATATACACACAATACCTATGAAAATCAACTTTTGTGCTTCATGGTGATTGGAGCTGTCAGTCTTAACAGCGCATTAGGGCTTGTATAACCAGAGAAATAAAGTAAACAAGGTCCTAAGGTGCAGAATTCTGGGAGAATTTGCCTGCCAGCTAAGTTGACATATCTTGCACTCTCAAAGAAATTACACAGAAGCAGATCTGCACCAAGTATCTGGGCATATACAAAGCTGTAAAAGAAAAAAAAAGGGAAAGAAATGGCAGAAATTAAAATTAATGTAGCATTATGCTTAATTCTTAATCATTTAATGTTGTTCCAATACTTCAGTTATAAGACAGAAATAGGAATACAAGTTTTTAAGTTCAACAACAGTAGGCAAAATGAAAGCAATTTTGAGCCATCGATAGATTGCTTGGTAACTGAAGAAAGATATTTTCTGTGAAAAAATTACACAGAGGGTGTGAGAATATTTTCATCAGCGTCTAGCAGGTACTGAGAACTTCTAGGATACTCAGGTACTGAGCGGGGAGGAATACAGTAAAAGAAAAAAGAAAGACAGCTTTCTGGATCTGTACCTGCAACGTCTGAAACTGAGTCTGATTAAACCCATACTTTCCACAGCTCTATGTACAAAAAGACATAAAAAACAACAACCTACTTTTGCCTTCTTAAATGTTAGAAAAAGTTGACTATCTACTGACTATATGAACTCCTTCCCACGACTACAACTGGACCTTCTGTAAAAGGGCAACCAGAATGATTAAGGGTCTGGAACACCTCCCTTACGAAACCAGGCTGCAGCGTCTAGGTCTCTTCAGTCTGGAGAGAAGGCGTTTAAGAGGGGACCTGATTGAAGTATATAACATTATGCATGGTATAGAAAAAACAGAGAAATTTTCTTTTCTCTATCACACAATACTAGAACCAGGGGTAACTCTATGAAGCTGATGGGTAGGAGAGTTGGATCCGACAAGGGGAAGTATTTCTTCTCCCAGAGGGTCATCCGTTTATGGAATTTGCTTCCAGAAGAGGTGGTGACAGCTACCAGCCTAGATGGCTTTAAGGAAGGGTTAGAGAAATTTATGGACAACAGATGTAACAATGGCTACTAGAATGAATGCCTAGGTACATCTTTCAGGCTGGGGCGGGGGGAAGCAGAACGCTTCTAAGGCCATTTGCTGGGATTTGAGAGCAGGAAAAGGTTTGTCCTTGTCTCCACTTGAGATGCCTATGAGCATTTGGTGGGCCACCGTGTGCGACAGGATGCTGGACTAGATGGGCTGTGACCTGATCCAATGGGGCTTCTCTTATGTTCTTATGTAAAATTGAACATGACAGCATCTGGAAGAAACTCCTGTTTGGGAGTAAAACATTCGGATATTTTCTGGTTTGATTTTGTATGCAGTAGTCAAAATCACATCTTCCCTGTTGAGTTGGGGTTAACTCCTGCTTACTGTGTGGGGACCATCCTGTGTTCTGTATTCTTGGCAGCTGTGGAAGTGGTTTGCCATTACCTTCTCCTAAGGGGATCCCAGGGATTGGACCCGTGACTCTGCTTTGCAAGCACTTTGTTCTGCATATTTTTACAAATTAAGTAGTAGGAACTTTCATGGCCAGCTGCGTCAATGGCTGTGCAACTAAACTTGCAAGTCTTTGCCATGCTGCCCTCATTTTCTTTGCAAGTAAATCAAGTCTAATGGGCATTTAGTAAAGCTTTATGACATGCCTTTTGGACAGACAGGAGCTCAGAGGACAGGTGCAAAAAACATGCTAAGAAGAACCAGTTGGCTATGAGTGCATGATTTTTCATGATGAAAGGTGAAGAGATGGCAACTGATTCTAAGTGTGTAATAGATGAAGGAATCAGATGAATATAGAGACAAAAACAGGTTAAATTGCTTTATAAAGGAATTTAGTTAGGGTATAGATAATGAAATGTCCAGACTGAAAGAAATTAGGAATTTTGGAAATGAAATAGCCAGGTGCCTTGTGAAAGAAGGAGCGCTGCCTGCTTTCTTGGAATCTCAGGTAGCTTCTTCACCATGTAGCTTGGAATGTGATGCAGAGGCTGGTCTTGGCCCACCTCTCTCAGTCCAGACCAGGACTGGATCATTTATGGTGATGCATGTCCAGGCTTTCTGCTCTGGCATAGTTGGGGGGAAAGTCCCTAAAGTTGGAGGCTGCGGTGATTTTTGCAAGGTGCTGCAAAAAGGCCATTTCTAGAGTCTAGCAAAATGGTTTCAGTCTTTTCAGCTGGCCCCATGGGAGATGGCCAGAGCGGACCACATCCCAGGAATTGCTCAGGAGACCACTTTAAAGTGGCCTCCCATTGGAGTATTCCTTGGAGCAATTTTTATGCCAGGGAACCTTAAAGGCTCATGTAGACAGAGCATTCCCAAGGACATGAAGGCCTCTCAACTGAGCAGATCTCTTGCTCCTTGGCAACAACTAACACAGTCCAAATATACCATGGGGAAGCTGCCATAAGGACTTTAAAAACTACATGCCCATTGGAGAAGAAGTCTTCTTGGCTGGCACTCTATGCCAGATTAACAAAATTCACAGAGAATCCCATGGTTCTCTAGAGTCTGTGTGGGTTGTTGCTGTTGCTGTTGTTATTTATAATGCACCTGTCACCAAATGGCAAAACAGCAAACATATACATTCAACAGATATTAAGAAAAAGGTATATATAGCCCCTATGAGAGCACTTTTCAATGCTTCAAGACCAGATTCTCTTCTCTCCTCTTGGATATAAACTAGCCATTTCACAATGTCCAGAAAGGGACTTCCCAGCTAGGGCCTACACTCCCACCTCCACTCCAGCTGTAGAGAATGGTCTCAACCCTGCCCTTGTAACCACATCCCAACACTCATCACTGAGGCATCCCAGAAGGATTAGCCAGGGAGCGTGGGCTGCCTTAAAGAGAAGCACTTCCTGCTTTTTGGCTGGGTGCCTTACCAGGCACTCGCCCACGTCAAATACCTGGGGGTAATGACTACATGGTTTAGGCCTGCTGCCCATAGATAGTGCACACAGCTAATTGCAGACCCAGCTAACCCACTGACACAGCTATAGAGTTGCCACCTTTTTTTATCTTTTCTGGTAGGGTCCTGTTCCATAGACCCGTAGCATAACAGATGAAGTGGAGCTTTCCTCATCTTGGAGACAGTCCAAAATATCTGCTTTTTATGTTACTGCTAAAGGTACAAAAGCCCTACAGAAAAGAGATGGTAATCCTTTTAATATTTCTAGGCCTAGCTGTTGCATAGCAGCTTGGAAGCAGGAGACCAGGTACTCCCATCTTTAACCTGAATTCTTTTAATTGACTGAAGGAAAGTATTATTCAATCACATGATTTCACACTGCTACCATGTTCTTGCTGATCATGTTTATGAGCAGTGTTGGTGCAGAGCTCAACCACCACTGCCTTGTCAGAACCAAACAGGAGCTGAAGCCCAGTTTATCTATGAGCTATGTTTATGTGTTCCAGCTTCACACTGAATGCACTCCGAATGCTTCTTCATGGTTCAGTTTGCTTCATTTTTCCCTATGCAGTAGTTAATTCTTTTATACTGGAACTACTGTGGATGTTTTATTTGCTTAGCCTTCAGGGCGTGGACATTGGTGTGGAAGCTGTTGATGCTGAGCTGATGAATGAGTGCTGACAAGGTCACAGACGTATGCTAAAGAGTTATGTGTGTATGCCAGCTACCACATAGGGTTGAAGGCCCAGTAACTCATTTACCCATAGTCATTTGTTTTCTGGTAAGCTTTTACAATAGATGTCTAACTGTTAATACCAATGAGCGCTTCAGGCTTCAGTTTACATGAAGGTGCCATTCTCAGAAGGCATTTCCAGGAACTCTGCAAGTCTTTTATGGAATTGCTCATTAATACCTATTCTTTACCCATCTTTACCATATGTGACCACTGGTGCTGCCAGAATTTCCCATCTGCATTGGAAAAAAAATTTTGTTCACCCAATCATTGTGCGTAAAGGCTGTGGGTGGGCATGCATATGCAAAGTGTTTTCATCTTTGCAAGCTTGGATTTTTAGAAGATTATTTTAGCTAGACTTTTAGATAAAGTTTCATCCTTTACTAATTTACAAAGCTGTATGAAATTCATCAAACCTATGGGCATGATAACAAATGAAATGCCATAGCAAAAAGGTTAATAGACTTCATGGTGGCCATCTGTATGCTGATCCTTTCTTTCTTTCTTTTTTGTTTGTCAATCCAGCAGGAAGTGGGTTGATGGGAAACTCCCCTGCTTCATCCTTTATGGGCAGCTTTTTGAGCAGCAGCCTGGGTTCAGCAGCACCCCCTCACCCTGCAGGCCCTGCTTCATCTCCATCAGAACCTGCCTTTCGTGGCCCCCACTCCGGCACCTCCCAGATTTGGTTCTCTCACTCTCATGAAGGTAAGGAAGTTTGATTTGGTCACTTTGGATCATCTGTCAAGATCACCATTTGCAGGCCCAAGTTCAAAAACAAGGAGACTTGGATTTGTAGCAACACTTACTGATAAAAGATCATGTATAAAGTATCACCAGCACTCACACATATCCCTCCGCACATTCCCACTTGTGTTGGCATGGGTGGCCCTTACATGAAACACTCAAGTTGACTCCCCATTTCTCTCAGGCTCCCAGTGGCCCCAAGACAAAACCATCACCAATTATTTCCCAGCCGTTACATGCTTATCTATATAGCAAAGGAAAAGTAGAGATGGTGAAATATGCAAGCAATATTGACCTGATATTACAGAGTTTCAAAGATGGCAGCACAGTGGTCAAGCTGATGTTATCCCACTTCCCAAGAAAGATGCCCTATTCAGACAGGTGAACACCCACAGCTAAGACAGGGAGGGAGAAAAAGGCATCAAACTTCATCCGGAAAGCGAGCATGAAAAGCACAAAACAATTGTTTTGCAGTAACGTCTTCAGCATCAACCCAAGAATGCTCAGAGCCAGGGTAACCAATCAGTGAACCAAGTATTGAGGTTTGCCATGAGAAATATGAGAGTCCAAAATTTTGGAAATTTCAAAATGTTCATGTTCCTCTACCATTTCAGACAAAGAAGAAGGTGTGGAGCTTTGGAAAAGGGAATATGGTGATTCTTTCCCCAGAAGAACGTGGTGGGAAAGAGGATAAATTTTCATATGTTCGGGCAATTGTAGAGGGAAAGCAACTGGATTAATCTGAACAATTGCCTTAAAAGGGCCAGTGAAAGAGCAGTCCCAATTTCTTGAAGGGATGAGGGGTTTTAAAGTGACTGATGGACAAGTAAACTGAATCCCCATCCTGAATGTTAGCACCGGGGGTGTCAATAGCAGCCTTACAATAGCAGCAGATATATTAGACAGTTGAAGGCTGGCTAGTAAAGGTCACTCAATCAATAATAGAGGAAGGGCTCATAGGACTGGCAAGCAATAGAGGAAGGATATTTAGTTTAGCATCATATGCTGCCCTTAGTGGGGAAACTAGGGAAGACGTACAGAGTTATTACAAGCAAATTCAACTTAATTGTCCTGTTGAAAATTAGTGAAAAAACAGGGAGTCTAATTCACTCATTCAATGATACCAGCCAACTGAAAGCAATAAGCATAAGAAAGGGACAAATCAATGTGCAGAAGAGAAGTGAAAGACTTCACAGCTGTGCCAGGGTACCAAACTGATTTGTTTGCAAGGAATGTAAAAGGGCCATACAAGGGAAATGATCAACAACAATCCCAATAACTAAATTCAGAGGAAACAGGGATGTCAGTGATAATGTCCATGGAAATGACTTTCCATGGGCATTAAGAGGTAGGCAGAGGATGTAATACCCAAAGTTTTTCAGGAAAAGCTTTGGATAAGGTGCAAACAGGCCACTAATACCGTTGTGGGACAATGGAATGTTAAGTTTACCATTCTGCGTTGATAGACCATTGATCAGTGGAAGTTTAGAAGTATTAGCATTGTACCATGGGGCCTCAGAGACCTGTGCATGCACTTGATCCTGTAAAGATTTTGAATGTCCAAAGCTGATGTGGCCAGCCCCAATTATTGTGTGAAAGACTAGTGGAATCTTGAGAATTCATATGAATTGCAAACCTGATGAATGTTTTGTGCACAATCCTACCTATCAGACCTGTCTGTATTTTCATTGTCTTTTCTCCTTCCTCCATGGGAAAATTCTTTTTTTTTTCCATCTTGCATACTCAATACTGAGCCAAAGTTGCTGAAGTTCTGTGCTAGAATGATTCTTATTCTGCTGATAGGATAAGTTTTGCAAATGAACTTCTACCTCTAAACCTGTATTCTGTTTGATGGTGCATTGTGTGTGTATAAGTATTTTTTTTCCAAATAATTGAGGCTTGCAGTTGTAGGAGAAGGTACAAGGATGAATGAAGGCCAGCAGGATTTATAAGTAGGAACATCCTAAGTATGGGCATGTGACAGTGTGACCTGTGATTTCAACAATGGAGTTTTACTTACTAAGTGCAGGCCATTAAGAGGGGAATGGATAAAGGGATGGTTAAGCTTTTTTTTTCTTTAAAAGCTGCATTCTTGGAGGAGTCGCATGTTAGAGATTGGTGTGGCCGTTCTACTCCCGTGTTGTATGTGCACATGACACAGACAGAGCAACACACACTTGGCAGAGGAAAGGGATTTTCACCTCTTCCATCTTTTTAAATAATTGATCTGATAAGTGGGGAGATGATCATTTGCAACCTCATCAGAGACCTGGCCATAGTACAGCACAACATAACACAGAATTTAAAGCACTGACTATTTTAAAGTTTATTTTCTTTCTATTGTTCCTGTTAAAATTGTGCCCTTAAGGGAACAGAAAAGCATCCTTGGAGGATTTAATCAGTTGCTCAAACGGAGGATTAGCACCATTGGCTTTAAAAGTCAATTTTGATGACTTGGGAGCCATATATTGACTGCCTGAGCATTCCCTGTGATGACTGGAAAAATATTTTAAAAAGTAAATAGTCTATTAGGCAAGAGCACCCCTGGGTGAGGAAAACTTGCATTGATAGTGCTGAGCTTCTTTTGTATCAGTCTGAGTAGCAAGGTGCCACAGGGGAGACAGCAAACAAACATAAGAATTCTCAGTTGCATGGACCTTGGTTTGCCTTGAATTATGTCCCAGAACAGGAGAGCTGCTGCTAGTTGAACCCTGATCTATTCCACCCAGCATAGCTGGTGGGTCAGGTCGGATATGAGAATTGTAGTCCGGCAACATCTGGAGCTGGTTTAAATTGTTCTGCATCAGGTGGCAGAGAAGCTGGAGCATGGTTCTTTTTTCTATTGGCAGGGTGTTGGAAGAGGAAGGGAGGAGGAAGGGGCAGGCAACTAGAAGAGAACAGGAGGAATGTCTGTGTCCCCCCCCCCCCCGTATTAAGAAATCCTTTCCCTTTTTAACTTCAGGAATTCCCCTAGAAGTCCAGATATAGTCCCTCCTTCCCTCCCTCCCTCCTTCCTTTTTTGTTTTGTTTTTAAAGGAGCTTAGTAAAATACTGGGAAGTAGGTAATGGCAAACCACTTTGGTATCTCTGCCAAGAAAACTGCATAGCAGTGCCCATAGAGGTTCCTGTGCCATCAACCAGGAGCTGGCCAGTAAAATACTCAACAACAACAACAACAGAAAAATACTCAAAGAAGGGATTTACCAGTTCCCTTTATTCTGCCCTGATATCCTGAACTGTCTCTGTGTTTCATAAGATCGCCCTCATGCCCTAGATATCCTATAGTACCAAGAGACCCTGCCCCTCGGTTAGTGGGTGCGCAAGTCACCAGCCTTTCGGACTCCATGCTACCTCGATTCTGGATTTCCCAGCTTCGTCAGGAGGCTTTGCTTACAAAGTCGCTCCTTCCCCTGTGATTCTGGCTCTGCTGAGTTGCGCTTTTTCACTCGCAACGTCTTCCCTGTAGTGGTAACTGGCTTTTTCAGTGCCCTTCCCACCCCCATCCTCCTCTCCGCGTGAGATGCAGAAAGTTAAAGTGTGAGCCGCAAGGTGCTGCTGGCGGCATGCCCTGGCAGCCCGCCCGACTGCTAGTTTGAACGGCTGCCAGCTGGCTTCCGGCATGCCTGGGCTGCTGGGCGGCGGGGGGGTGGGGTGGGGGTGCAGGCAATGTTGTCGGCATCACGCTGACAAGCAGTCTGTCCAGGGGGTGGCGGTGGGGGTGGGGCAGCAGTGGCGGCAGCAGCAGCAGGGCTGAAAGTGCCGGGCCATGGCTGACTAGGGAGATTAGTTGGGCAGACGCAGGGAGTGGGACGGACACACGCACGCACACACGCACACACACAGACAGAGCTTCCTCCTTTTCCAAGGAACTGTGGAGAGAAGCTGGAATGGACAATGCAGAAGCAGAGACAAGGGAGGGACTTTGATGGCTTGGCCTGGCTAAGTGTGGAGTTTGCCCTCTAGCCTGGGAAGCTCTGAGTCATAAATGAAAAAAAATCTTTTCTTTGGGTTCAGTTGAATAGTAGGTCTGAGGAAATGTCTGCTAGGATTATTTGGGTTACAATTAATATTAGTCATCTATACAGTGTGTGCAAATATATTTATCTGTTTGCTTTTTTCGGCTCTGTGTTATATTAGAAGAACACAGCAACTCTGCTCCCATCCTGTCTCTTTATATCCACATAACTGTTATGTCCAAATTAATACATGGTGGTACTTCTGTATTTTTTTTTACTCTTTTCTCCTTAGATTCCTTTTGAATTCACTACACTGTGGTGGCAGTTTACTTGCAAGCAACCCTGGTGTAAGGGGTTCCAACCCAAATGCCACTAACATAGGGTTATTTTCACACACACACACAAATAAATTGTGAAAGGTTTGCATTACTCTGCAATTGGTAATAATTCCCAATATCACCCCACATTTTAGCCAGTTTTAAGGATTTGTTTCTTCCTTCAATCCAATTCAGAGTCTCAACTTCTGAACTGGCATGTTAGCAAGAGCTTTCTATTTAAGAACTTTTTGGGTTTTTTTTCTTTTTGCCACTATATTACTATTTTATGATATTATTTTATGTATTGTATATTATTTTATAGTATTTGTGAGGTATGTTACTAATAACTTGCTCTTTACGTGTTTGGGAGCTGATACTAATGTCAGCTAAGGTTTTTTGCCTGGTTGAGATAGACCCTTTCTGCACGACCAGGGTGCATCTGAGAAACAGGCAAGTGGAGGGACTCAAAAAGCTTCAAAAGAGCAAAAGAAACAGTTGCTTTGAAATCTCTGTAGACTAACATGAGGAACTCTCTTTGGAAAGAATCTTCTTAAACTATTATGCACTGGAATTGCTTGCCTTGATTCCTGGAAGGGTATGCAGAAGAACCTCCACCCACAGGATGGTTCTGTGCTCTAGGGAAAGCAGCAGTGGTCACTTCTTCCCTTTTGGCCTCACTCTGTGCTTTTTTCCTGTCATTCCTGGCAGATAATTAGAAGGGAGAAGCAGAAGGAAACTTAGGGAATAGCACTTTCTCCCTGTTCTGTTCTCCCTCCCTAACAAATGTGACTCTGGGGGTTGGCAGGAAATTTTGAAGTTTTAATTAAAAACACAATTTCAACAGAGATACTTTATGGACATTGCCATGCAGAGGGTCCCTTATTCATTCAGATCCCCATTGGAAGTCTCTGCAGCAGGGTTTCCCAAAATATGGGTCACAATTCACTTGTAGGTCATGAAGAAATTTTGGTGGACTAGGGAAAGTTTTAAAATGTCTTAGTGAATTTTTATAGTATGAAATGTGTATACTTTTTTTTTTTTACAAAGCAAGGGGGGCAGGACTAAAGGGCTCACCAAATCTTTGGTTCATTGATTAATTGCTTATCAGTCACCAAAGTTTTGGAAACTCAGCTGTAGAAGAGTTGGGCCCTATTCTCCTGAGCCATACACCCCTCAAAAACCAATGTTTGCTGAGTGTCCAACCAGCAGTTTTGTTAATGTTTAACTTGGTACTCATCAAAACGCTTAATTCTCCCTTGGTGACTCTTCCAAAGGCCTTGTTAGGTTGTAGCAGCTAGCCAAATGCAGCTGATATTGAGAAGTTCACTGAGATTGAACTTATTTAGTATTTAGATAGGCATTCACCAGAAAAATCCAGACTAGACTGGCAACTCAAGAAATACTCCAGAAGAAGACAAATAAGAACATAAGCCCTGCTGGATTGGGTCACAGCCCATCTAGTCCAACATCCCCTCCCACCAATTGCTTCTGGGCATCTCAAGCAGAGGACAAGGGTAAAACCTTCACCTTCTCTCAACCCTGAGAGGCATCCTGCCTGTCTCTTCAGCCTGGAGGAGGTACCTAGGTATCCATCCTTATAGCTATTGATACACCTGTCATCCGTGAATTTGGCTAACCCTTTCCTAAAAGAAGTAACAAACCACTTCTGTACTGTTGCTAAGAAAACTAATGCCCATATAGCAGTAGTGTCCAGCAACTCCAGATGTACCTGGAAGTGTCTGGATTAGTCAGGCTTGTTTGAAATTTTCCACATGCAGCAAACTATTGATCTGGAGTGGATTAGATCAAAGAGAGATTTCCCGTGTATGGCAGACTTTGAACAAGCCTAACAAGTCCAACATGGCACTTATGATGTGCCCTGTGACATCAGTTACTGTCATGTAGTCACCAGGCGTTGAGTTCAGTTTAGTGGTGGCTTTAGCTTAACTTTACTTCAAAGTAAAAGCTTTTGCAGCTTTGCTTAATACCTTGATTCAAACACAGATCAATAAGAAGTTTGGACAATATCTTCTTACTAAATGCTGGAACTGGTAGTGCTTTCCTGTTAGTATTCCTAGCTTGTGGAATTGCAGAAAGCATAAACTTAAAACATAAACACACGTGATGGTTAGAGTGAAAATTATTCTTTCCCCCAAGAGATACTTGTTATCCCACTACCTCCACTGGTCCTTGTTGTTCTTTCCAACTGTTCTCTTGGTCCTTGTCAAAACTTAAAGAGAAGAAGAATAGGTGAGAACTTAAAAGCTGAAAAAGTTTTTATAAATATGTACACAGATGCTGGATTTGCATCATTTTCATTAATTACAGAATTTTAATCTTGGTGCAGAACTTAGCTTTATTTGATGTATTTGTTTATAAGCATAAGAGTGAGTCCCACTCTTGTTAAGTCACTGATATCTTTTCAAACAGACTTATAGGAATAAAATTCCAATGAATCAGTGCCCACAGAGCAAAGGAAACAGTGCTCTGGGTTCATCAGAGTTTTTTTGTGCTTGTACAACAAAATGTCTTGTTCCTCTGATATGTCTTATTGTACCTTTGGTGCCCTCTTCCTTTAGCAGGTATCAAACGAAAATTTCTCCTGCTAGCCTAGCATCAGAAGCTTTCTACTATGGCGAAATCTAGACAACCATCCTTTTAATATCCTGTTTCTTGAGATCCAGAAGCTGTTTAACAATGTGTGGTTATTAGTACAACTGTAACAGAAATCTGACTTAACAAAAGCTTTGGCTGGGGGAATTCAGTCCAAAGACAAGTCAGACTAAAGGCCCAGCATGTGACTTGACTTCATGACTTCTGTGTTGTGACATTGGCATTTCATTCCTTGCTGCCTTTTGTTTTAGCTCCAGGTTACCCAAGGTTTTCTGGGAGCTTAGCATCCACTTTTCTTCCCATGAGCCATTTGGATCACCATGGAAACAGCAATGTCCTGTATGGCCAGCACCGTTTCTATGATAGCCAGAAAGGCAAGTATTGGGTCTTTGTCAGATGGTCTTGGATATGTGGGTATACCCTCAAGGGGCTCAGTAAACCACAGTGACACTGATTCAGTGTAGAATTTCACAGAGGGGAAATGAATTTCACAGAAAGGGGAATGAATATCTGATTTCCCAGTGACTCAAGTGTGTATGAGGCTAATTCCATCTTCTCACCACATTTTGCAGGTAAGACCTGGGTGTTAACTGTTTGAGTCTCTGCTTGATAAGTGGCCCAGATTTGGAAAAGGAACTGCTGCAGAGTGTTCAGTATTTATAAGTGTTAGCCTTGTAAGTGTTCAGTACTCTAAAGCATCGACAAAGGATAGAATGGCATTACAGCTGTAACAGGGAAGCAACCAGAATGTTTTCTGGGCTATGTTTCTGAAGGAGGGCCTTTCTGATGACTTGTCTTCCCCATCACTTCCAGATAACTTCTATCTGCGGAACCTACCAGCTCAACCCACCTTATTATCAGCCAATCACAACTTCCCCAGTATTGCCCGGGCAGCACCCGGTCACCCTATTGGCTCTTGCAGCCGGGACCGAGAGGCTGGCCCTGGACAAAAGTGCCACAAGGACTATGAGCGCTTTGCCTTGACGAAGGACAAAGGGACCAAGGGCGAAGGCAAGGAGAGAGCAGCTGAAGAGGAGGCCAAGGAGCGGCACAAGCTAGTGATGCCTATGACACCTGAGGGAAACTGCAAAGAAGGGGCTTCCCAGCGAGGTTCTTGCGACAACCGGCCAAAACACCTGCCCTCATGTCTGCTCAGCTCCAAGGTGTTGAATGGTGACTCAGGCAAAGCTGTACTCCCTAGCTGTGGTGGTGGCATCCTACCACGCCACACTGGTGCCCAGAGCCGTTGTGCCAAGGAACTCGGCCATCATGAGCCCCCCCAGTCCTACAGCGAGTGTCTGGAGCGACGACAAATGCTGCACCACTCCGTTTCCTACACTGTCCCATCTAGCTTGCCCACTGGGCCCCCAGCCCTGAGCACAACGACTGGCAGTTTCCCCTGCCTGCAGCTTCATCCCAGCCCAGATGGGATATGTCCTTTGCAGGATAAGGCCAGCCGGGAGTTACGGATCAGTGGGGCCACCTTTGTGCCTTCTGTAGGCCACTTGACTGACAAGAGCCGCTCCTTCCAGGTGCCCTCTGAGCCTTGTGAGGGCAAGGAGCGCCCCCATGATGTGGGCCCAGAGCACCCAGCTGCTTACGGAAATCACCCCTTTTCCCATCTAAAAGCAGAGGGCAAAGCTGAACGGCGGCTGGAATGGCCACAGAATTCCAACACGCGCCTCAAAGGCTTGGAGTACCTGAACAGTAATGGCTCTGATAGTCATTTTAGTAGTTTGCCCCACCAGCCTAAGAGTGGGCACTTTGAGATGGTGCCACCTCAGGACTGTGCCCGGCCTAGCCCTCAGGAGACTTTGTGTAAACTCAACCAGTCCTGCTGCACTTTAGACAAGGTTCCCAAGGAGCCTCCAACGCAAAGCACCCAGAAAGTGGCTCGCATCCGCCATCAGCAGCACTTGCAGACAGAGGTGGAGCAGGCAGGTGCTCACACAGAGTCCAAACGCAAATCGATGGAATTAAGCTCTTTGGGCTATAATGGACCTCACTTACCACCATGGCCAGTGCAGAGTCAAGGCCCACCTTTGTCCATGGCAGAGGAGAGGAAAGGCTCCTATTTGGATCCATTCAGCAGCAGCCTTCAGCAGGCTGCACTCATGACTCAGGGCACAGTGCTCACCCAGGAAATGCAGACTCCCCCAGACGAGGTGTCAGCCATGAAAAATCTGCTGAAATACAGCAATCAAGCACTTATTGTGGGCCAAAAAGCTCCCTTTGTGGGGCTTGGCAGTCTAAAGGGTAGCTGTGCCCACCAGGATGGGGGCAAGTTCTTGGCAGCCAAGGGTCAACAGGAACTGGACCGTCCAGACTGTGCACGCAGCAGGGACCATGAATTGAGCCACGGCGATGGCGAAGTCCGTCAGCCACCCGTTGGTATTGCTGTAGCTGTGGCTCGTCAGAAGGATACATTGAATCGGCCGGAACCAGCCTATGGCTCAAGCTCCAACCGGCAAGGGAGGGCGACCATGGGCCTTAAAGGTAATGGGGCTACTTAAGAAGCAAAAGGGAGGTCATTTTATCTGTATTTTTCTTCAAAGGTCTCCCAGTGTCATCTTCACAAAAACTGTGTGATGTAGATTACACTAAGAAGCAGCAACTGTGATCCAAGAAACACAATGAACTTCATGCCCAAATGTGAATTTGAACCCCACTGTACCTTGTCTGACAGGTTAGCCAACCTCACCATTCTGGCTAACTTGAAGTGGTGGGCAGTGGTCAAATCCATCTTCCCAGAGCAATTTGATAATACCAGTCCTTGGCCTATGCCACTTTGCTTCCTCTTGTTAAGTGTAGTTTTGTCTAATGGTACACCTCTATCTAATCTTCCTTATTTATTTATATATATTTCTATCCTGCCATATAGTTGGAGGGTCTCAGGGTGGGTTACAATAACATCACAGTAAAAACATTTTAAAAATCACTAAAATAATTATCATGTCTATATGGGGAGGGAATGGCCCAGCTAAAGATATGTATCTTCATCTGCCTTCTGAACGTATACAGTGAAGGTGCCCAACCCACCTCAGAAGGGACGTTATTCCATAGCCTGGGGGCCACAGCCACATGTTCCAACCCCCAAATATTGCAGTGACTCAATATTGAGACTCAGGGCCTCATTGATAGATCTCAGACCTCATTCCTAAGCCTTTCTTAGTGGAAAGTATATGTATCCTTTATTTATTTATTTATTTATTTATTTATTTATTTATTTATTTATTTATTTATTTATTTATTTATTTATTTATTTATTTATTTATTTATTTAAAGCTTGTCTATACTGACTCTTCATCTCAAAATGTAACTTAAATAGTTATATAAACAATTAACACAAGCATTTACATCAAGGAAGCCTTGTTTTACAGACTTTCAAGGAATGAGTTCCTCATTTCCCACGTGTTGCCCAGCCCAGATGTCTGTGTGTATGTGTGTGTGGTGGTGGTGGTGGTGCTGCTGCTGCTTAATTTTTTAAGCATCTTCCTTTA
>MTQE01002208.1:32308545-32359707 GCA_014337955.1 Aspidoscelis marmoratus
TGGTGGTGGTGGTGCTGCTGCTGCTTAATTTTTTAAGCATCTTCCTTTAAAAGACAAATGTTAAGACTGTGTTTTGCACACTGTGGGATTGTGGCCTTGCTTCCCCTTCAACAGGTGGAGCTCCTTTCGTGCAGCTAATGTGCAAACGGGTTTCAGCTTGCATCCTGTAATGACTGAACCACAATGACTTCTGTCTGATTACTTCTGCACTTGCCCGTGTTCCTTACCAACAGGTTGCACTCATGGCCTCCCTTCTGCGCATAGTGTGGAATACAGGAGGCCCTGCTTGCTGTGGTATGCTCTGTCCTGTGCCTGTGATCTAGATTACTGGTAGTCCATAACACTGAGGACTACTGGTGTACCAACTCGGCCCAGTCCAGATCACAGAGGCCTGCAGAAGGCACACCTCCATTTTACAAACTACCAGTAGACCCATTTTGGCAGCATATCAAAGCTTGCCACCAAAATGGGTTCCCAGGGGGTCTGAGACTAAGAACCTTTGTTCCTAAGCCTTTGGAGCCCTCCAAGGCCAGCCCTGGCCTGTGGCTGGTCTGAACCAGCAAGCTTCACCGGCTCAGACCCACTGCTTTTTGATCAGGCAATTAAGTGTCCAAATGTCCTTTGTCTCATCTTGGGCCTTGAGTCATAAACTTTCTTTTATAACTCAGCTGAAATTCTCTCTGTTCCCTTACTCTTCAGTGCCAGGCCCACCTAGTGGAATGCAGATGAATGTGAAAGTGCTGTGGTGTGCTGTTTTCTAGTGTGTTACGCTCCAACTCGTGCCCCCAGGAGAAAGACCAATTCTTGAGAAAGTTCCTCCTGCATGCAGCTGCCAGAATGTGTTGCTCATCTCGCTTTTTTCCACTTTCTTTTCTACAGCTGGTGCCGCACGACCCGTGCATGTTATTGACCTGGATGCTGAAGAAGAACGGAGCCGTCTGTGTGAGGAGCGTTTGGGGCTTGCAGGGAGAGACCTTCTGCTTCAGTAAGGAGCTCGAGAGAGAATAAAGGGTTTGGGAGTGGTTTAAGCTGGTTGTTGGTGCTTCCTGGTAAGGCTGAACGGATCTCAAAGCTACTGTCTTGTTCTCCAAAAAGCAGCTGCTTCCTTGGTGCTTTACATCAGAGGACAAGAGTGTCTTTTTCATTTCCTCTGTTGGTTTGTAAGCGCTCTGGTTAATTGGTTGGTTTTTGTTTGTTTCTTGTTTACACAAACATCATAACCTTCAGATTGTATCTCCAAGGGTTGTTTCTAATCAGATTAATGAGTTTGGCCACAGTATAAACCTATTCCTGTGAGATCCAGGCCTCTTGTTCTGGGATTCTGATACTTCCTGTCCCTGAGGACAGGAACCCATAAGACAAAAGCTGTGTGATGGTCAGTGATGTAGTTTGTCATTTTTGGAGCATCACTCTGTTCTCACTGACCTGCTTTGTTGCTCATGTTATTTTTGTATTGACAGGGATAACAAGGACCTAGTGGAGTTTGCCCGCATCCACCCATCTAGCAGCTGCCCTGGAGACCTTACTCCTCACTTGATGATTGCAGGCAGTTCTTCACTGCAGGCCAGCCAGTTGGGAGGAGACCCAGCAGCCCATGCCCATCCTGCACATACCCATTGGTTGCCCCGGACACGCAGCCCTTCTCTTTGGATGGGAGGACATTCCTATGGTTAGTACAGTGTCAGTGAAGGCACTGCTTTCAGCCTGTCAATAACATGCATCCCTCAGTGAAGCCACGGCTGCATGCCACTGCTCTTTTTACTTCCCACTGAACATACCAAAGCTGTCTCATATTTATATGCGTGCGTATGATGCAAGCTCTACTATCGCACCGTGCAATGCTTTTGTTCCTTCTCCATCCTTTTACTGGATTATAGTTCAGAAACATGTGGCTTCCTTTAAAATACAGCTTTAATTGCCACTTAATTAACCTTGCAAAGAATGACTGACGTTCTGGATGACTTTATCGGATGCAGAATTCCCACATGGAAAGAAAGTCCTAAAAGTTTTATAGTTTGTCACACGTCCCAGTACCTGTATATGTTCATGCTTGCGCCTGTTTCCAAGTGTAGAATTTCACAATGGATCCAGCAGATTTCATTGAGAAATATGTGTTTCTCTCTGCCTGATGGCCTTGTTCTCACCGGTATTAAAGACAGCCACCTTTCTCTTTCCTAATCTCCTAAGAGCTGCATGTCATAAGATTTCCTTGCATGGATCTGGCCTCAGTCTTACAACAGTGGATAAATGACATGCACACTGTTTTGTTGTGCACTGATATGTTTTGCCACAGTTAAATTTTAATGGGAAGCAGCAGCAGGGTGATACAGGAAAGTTCTCCAGAAGTTCTGAGAAAGTACAGTTGAACTCATTTAACATTATTTTCTCTTCCTGGGAAATAAACAATTATCATGAGTGAGATTTTTCTATATTAAACACATTCTCCCCCCCTTAATATTCCAGGCATTGGGCACCCTGCTCTCCATCAGAACCTGCCTCCTGGCTTCCCAGCTTCAATGCCTAGTGCCATGCAACCCGTCTTCCCCCTATCGCAGGAACCACCTGCCCAGCTGGTCATCTTGCCTTCTGAGCCTCCAGCCCATGGTACTCCACATACACTGGGTAAGTTGCAGTCCAAAACAAAATTGGTTAGAATACCTTGTCTCTGTCGCCCTGTAATTGGGATGGAGCACTTTGTCTGATGCGTTGTCTTTGACTTATAATTTTTTTTTTAACTTCCAGAAAATGAATTTCAATGCCATCAGCCACAAAATGTGTATCGTGTGTTATCACTGCTTTCTTCTCTGGGTTAACCATTCTCTCTCTCAGCAGCTGAGGTGATGGATCAAGCATCTATTTGGCCACCCATGTATCCTAGCCGAGGGCCTGGTTCTCACTTGCAACATACGGGGCAACTCCCTGTCTATTCCCGCTCCCAGTTCCTGCGTCAACAAGAACTCTATGCCCTGCAGCAACAGCAGCAGCAGCAGCAGCAGCAGCAACAGCAGCAGCAGCAGCAGCAGCAGCGTGCAGCACAGGCACTGGAAGTGCAGCGGCACACACACAACCAGGTTTGTTTGAGAAGGTGGCATTGTCTAACTCTTTTGCGGTTTGCATGTGTCAGATCTCACTTTGAGGGAGAACAGAGAAATCTCTTGCCGGGAAAAATATTTTCTTCTTGGATAGCATGGCTAGTGAGAATTGTGGAATCCAAGTAACCTTGTAACTGTGCCTACAGGAAAGCCTGGACCACACGCACAGTTGCTTTAATAAAGATGTGCCCCTGTAATTCTAAGCCGCGTGGTGAAACATGTTACACACACACACCCTAAGTGCAATGTAGGAAGAGGTGAGTGCTTTGCTCCAGAAGACTCCCTTGAGAAAGCCAAACCACATGCTGGAGGAAGAAGGCACTCATAGCCTCATAGGTTATCCAGCCAACCTCTTATTTGCTCCAAATTTGGTGCCTTGCCAAATCCCCTGTGAGTGCAAGAGGTTGCCTTCCAAGTCAACTCTAAGGAAATTGTACTGGCTGCAGTTCCATACTAGTCAACATCCTGCTTTTAGCTTTATGGTCATGGTGATAGAAACTAATATCCTGCATGGATGAAGAACACTTTTCCTGATTCCAAAGGATCATGGTAGGCCAGTCATCAGTCAGTCAGTCCCCCCCCACACACACACACACACTTCCCTCTCTCTTGACTCTGCAAACACAGAAGCACAGTATACTCTTTTGATGAGCAACTTGTCTGTCTTTCATGTTTAGTGTCCAGAGGCACTGCAGAAGTGCGCTTTAGGAAATGTGGGATTGATGCCTGATGAAACCTTAGATGTTTGAGAAGTATCTCAAAAACATTCTCCAAAGACCCAGAAAATAGGAATTGTTTTTCATTATGACTCACAGAAATTGAAAACAGTACATATAAAATTGAATGATGCCAATGCTCAGAATTTTATATAAGCTGTAGACTGACATGTTTTTCCAAGCACAAAGCTCAGAAAGCACTGGATCAGAAAATGTAAGGTGGAGTCTTCATCTCACACGTATCCAACTCTCTCTTGAACTTCTGGTGTTCTTGTCACTATCAGATCTCTTAAAAAGTAGGCACCAGTTCTCCCTGAGCATGGAAGTAGAAGAGATCAGAGAGATCAGACTTGCCGGGATGATCAAAGGAAGAGACACATAGATCTGTTTCATGGGGTGCTTCCACACTGGCTGGTATACTGGACCATCAAGTATACTAGGGGCCTCCCTTCTGCATTTTGGTGTGGTCTAAGGGAGGCCCAGGTTGTTTCACCGGCCATGAGGAAGGGAGGTTCCTAGTATATTTGCTGCTTTGGTATACTGGCGTCTGCAGAATCATCCATGGTTGTCAAATGTCGGGAAGTTATGAGGAATCAGTGCAGACAGAAGCCCAAAGTGCAGAGACTGCCAGTATTCACTGAGCTTCTCTAGGATGCTGGGGAATTTGAACTCTGACCACTTTTATCTCTTCTCCTACAGCGGAAGCTTGAAGAGCCACCCCCTGAACTGGAGGTGCCAGGCCCAGAGAAGCCACTCAAACCATCCCACAAAGCTGTTGCCTTAAACGGTTCTCCAAAGGGCCTCTCGCCAGCAGCTGCCTGCTCTACCAAGCTGTCTCCCTGCTGCCATCCACCCAAAGGCCCTGCTCCCTGCACTTTACCTGTCTGTCCTGCTGTGGTACCACGCTCTCCTGCTGTAAGCCCAGTACCCTCACAAAGCTCCACAGGTCCCGAGGCAGAGGACAAGCAACCTGAGGGAAGGCCAGCCCAAGACTACCCCAAATCACTGGAACCAGGTGCAGATTCATGACAGCCCTTACTGGAGAAATGGGATTATGTATTTGTAGACAAACTCAACCTGTATGTTTTGCTAAGGCAGTTCAGTATAGAGGACAGGGCTTGTTACTGATCCTTGCTTTAGTTAACTTTTGTAATTGTTATAATATATGCCCCTACTTTAGTGAGAGATAATAACTTCAGCAACCTTTGATATGGCTGTGTATTTTGGAGCCTGGATGTGTTATGCAGAACATGGCAAAGATATCAAAAGTCTTCACCTCCCAAGAGACTATGCAGGATTTCACCTGTTCAGGCCTGGGACTTGAGTTCCTATTATGCAACTTTCCACCTGTCCTGCAGGTGTTTTGTTTGTTTGTTTGTTTTTTACTACACTGCTCCATGCCACCTTTCTGAGCCATTTACAGAGTTCTTGCAAAGATCATTATATGGTTTTTCGTTTAGGTGGGTTGAGTTGTGCACCTCCCGTTGTCTTTTATCAGAAATATAAGATGCATATATATATATATATTATGTGTGATTTGGAAAGTCCCACGATTAACCTGATAAACTATGTGCCTGCTGTCCCTTCCATGACTTTACCTTACTGTTTATTCTCTCTTTCCTTCTAGATCTTCCCCCTGGTTATTCTTATCCTGTGGCTGGTCTAGGCTATGCGTCACCCATGCCCTTGGACCCAGCTGATCCTGACACTATGCAAACTGTTTCCACGGCAGCTGAGCCTGAACAGTCACGCACCTTTCCACCAGAGCAGGAGACACGCTGTGAGACAGAAGCTAGCCCACCTGGTGGAGCAGGGGAAGCAGAAGTGGAACCTTCTCACCCTTGCCCTCCCCATCTTCTTGTTCACCCTCAGAGGACAAGTTCCCCAGATCTGACCAAGGAGAACCCATGTTGCCCCCTGCTGGTCAGGGGCGGTCTGAATAACTTGGACTCTGCCCCACAAGAACACCAGGAGGAGCCAAGGTCAGATACTGCCATGGCAGCGCCTTCCCCACAAGTGATGCCTGTGGAGGATGGCCTGGCTACAACACTGGAAGACGAATGCCAGGAGGATGAAAGTGATGTTGGCTCACCAGATGTCCCATTGACACATATGGATATCCCAGGGACGCCATGTGGCTTGGATGCTCTTGTTGCTGCCAGCATCAGTTTGGGCGACCTCCCAGCCTTGGAGTCTCCACCTCCAGAAGATCCTCTTCCTTTGCCCTCTCCATGCAGCTCAGGGATTCCTGGCATCGCCTTGCTCAGTGAGCTGGCAGAACTGGAACTCCGTCGGCAGCAATGTGATACTGCTGCCAACGGTAAGCAAGCTAAGAACCATTTTGTTTCCTGCATCTCATATCTTTTCTCTCTACCTCGAGCAGCAAGCAGTGCAGTGGATGGAAAATGATTTGTGTTGCTTCTTCTCATGACTCTGCATTTATCTGAGTCCTCTGTGGCCCGTTTTGTTCATAACATCTCGAAGCAGGGCTGGCTTTGTCCTTAGGCAGCCATCTCAAGCAATAGGCTTTGGTTGACATGAAAAGGCAGGAAGTTAGTTGGCTGTTTAATTTATTATTTTTACTGTCAGGAGGCAGGGGAGAAGCATTGTGAAGCTTTTCTGCTTCAGATGCGAAAACAGTTTGGCTCATGCGGGATTGCCACTTGTGTCTGAGGCTCGGACAACAAAATGCCATGGGCTGTCCTTTCAGAAGGCTTCTCCTTAGTTGCAGAGGGAAGCAAGAAGTCAAATTATCAAGGAATCTCCTGTCTTCTGAATTGAAGACTGGATGGAATTTACAACATCTGCAGAAGTGGAAACTTAGGCTTCATATAATGTAGTTCTGCCTGGACAGTAAGAAGCTGATTCCCACTTCTATGCCTATCCTAAGGACTTGGGGTGTAAAGAAGTTGGACCTGATGGGAATGTTTATTATTATTATTAGTAGTAGTATTGTTAGTATTATTAGTATTATTTTGCTGAATTGGGGTCACAGCCCATCTGGTCCAGCCTCCTGTCTCACACAGTGGTCCACCAATTGCTTCTGCATGTTCTCAAGCAGAAGACAGGCAAAACCTTCACCTGCTCTTGACTTCCTGCAAATGGCCTGTCTTTCCAACCTGGAGCCAGTCCCTAGGTATTCATTCTGCACCCTTTGGACAAAAGTCTGTCAGATGTGTTCCTTTCACTTAGACAGGCTATGCATTTGCAGTCAACCTACAACCTGCCACCTGGCTCTCTTCTGTTCACTAACGTGTGTCACACTAAACACTCAAACCTGTCAGCGGGAAGGCTGACATCATTCCCATGTGTGCTATGCAACCCCTTCCCTCCAAAGGTTGTGGCTCAAGCAACTCTGCCCACAATAAGTCCTCCAGATTCTCTAAATAGGCAACCGAAGATTACAGCTTCCCAGCCATGCATCTTGCTAGAGGTGTCACTGTTTCTTTGCCTCACGTGTGCTGTATTTTTACCCATCCTGACTTGTGACGCTTGTAAACAAAGAGGTAGAATGATTTGGTAGGAGAATAAAAATGCTATATTTTTTCCCTCAAATTCAATAATCTCTTTCCCAGACCTTTGTTTTACAGAGGATCTGTCCCTACAACCTCTTAGAGATTTTACAGAGAAGTGAGCAGTCTACTTTGATCTTCAGGTCCTGTCTGGGCTCACAGAACTGTGTCTTAGTTCACACAGATCTCCAGTAGTTTCATGATGTCTTTCTGAAGTGGATTTCTTTTAGTCCTTGTATCTGTATCTTGCACTTGAGGTAGCCTAATGTTACCCTGGCAAGAAAAAGTGATTGCTATCATTCAAACCATATTATACCTACAGGGATCTGGGGATTAAAACGATCTCTTATACCTAGTAGGACCCTTGGTGGACAGTCTGCAGGTACTGAGGGCTTAAAGCTGCGAAGGGACTGTGCAGCCACTGAACGCATGGCACAAACATGTGACAAATGGGATAATCTGCAGAACACAGTAGCTCCACAGTATTCCAGGAAGTAAAAATTGACAGCTTTGTTCCTTCTAGGGTTTTCTGCAATGCTGTGCTGTTTCTGTGTCCTGCCGATTGTCCTGTTTGTCCAGTTAGCAGTGGCTACAGAGGGACTGCGGAGCTTAATCAGTCCCATTTGTCACGTTAACAGTCCCTTTGCTACTTGAAGCCTGTCTGGAGACACGCTGTGTTATAAAGTCAGGCCTTAAGTGCTATATAAAGTTTGAACTGTAAGCCATTCAAGATCATGACCGTTAGCAGTGGAAAACTTTCAGGTGATGTTGTATAAAAGAGAGAGTTGTCTATAAGGATGCTTCCTATCAGCCTAGGGGAAGAGTGCTTTCTCCCTAGAGGTGTGGAATCTGAAGTATTGCCAAATAACTGAGTGAAATTAAAACTGGATTTAAAACTTGGTCAGCTGCCCAGTCACATGACAGCCCTTTGACATGCCTTGACTTCCCAGGTTTGAGGCAGACAAGTCAGTAAAACTTTCTATTTTTGTTTGTGTGTACCTACCCCTTTCTTTTACTGTTTTAAGTTTTCCATTTTCATATCTCCCAGTGGAAAGGTTTACACCAGCCTACACATACAGATGGTTATCATCCCCCGTGGCTAAGCAAAGTCTGTGTTTTTCAGCTATACCGAAACGGTTCTTGCTCGGAGACCAGAACTGTTCCTTGCCCAAAGTGGAGTGGAAATCACACATGAGGGCTCCCTTCCATTTCTTTTCACGCCCAAGCATAGGCACACAGAGTCACAGATACTCTTGTATGTGCATACTGACACTTTTATATGACAAAACTGTATTGGTTCCTCTCTGTAAATTCTAGAGCCTGCTTTTGTGTTGAAGGGCACATGTCACATCCAGAGTTTTACACACACTGATTTTTCTGCCCCTTTTTTGTACTTCTGTAGGTGTCTCCAGTAGGATGCAAAGAACAAGCAGGGCACATAGTATTTTAACGTATGTATACCTGCCTTGTAAAATCTTCCCTTAACATTTTCCCTTTCCACAGTGCTGGATGAAGATTTGGCGGTATTCAATCTGCAAAGTCTAGCCACCCTTGCTGCTGCCTGGGCCCTTGTGGAGGCTACTGGCCTGGAAAGCAGCCCACCTGACCTCCTTGACCTTGCAGATGCTGCCCCATGTGTGGAAATGCAACCACGCACAAGGATCTCCCGTCGTAAATACATCTGGACCCCTAAGACCAAACCTGTAAGCATCTTGCAATTTAAATGGATTCGGTAGAGGACATTTGCGCAAGACTCATGCTCCTTCTAGGGTTTTGCCATTCTGTGGTTATCCCAAGTCAATACTGAACAGATCAGATCGTTGTTCTTACGTAGCGTCTGCTTCTGAGCCACATATGTGTTCAGTCTGCAGATTTTTCATCCATCTTATCTGATAAGATCCTCCTCTGTTGAAAGATCTCAGGAGCCATGGGGAGTAGTTGGGACCATGTGTTTCCCAGAACCCTGTGAAAAAACCTATCAGGAAGTGCTTTTTCTCCTTTTGGATATATTTCTCCCTCTGAAGTTCAGTGAAATGAAACTATTGATTATAGTGGGGTAGACCATTGTTGTTGCTGCACCTAGAACTCAACTTTCCTGTTAGTCTTCTCTGTTCACTTTCTCATTTCAAGAAGGCCTCTGTAGTAAATGGGAAGCTGCATGAAAGTCAAGGACTAAAACAGGGCAGTGCATGGTGTATAATCCATGACTTACTGTATTCCATTCTGCAAGGAATCCTTCTTCCTCTCCCCGCAGGTGTGTCCTCTGAAAGCAGCCATTGAGAACCTGGACACCCAGGAGGTAGAGATGCGTATGCGGCTAGCAGAACTGCAGCGGCGCTACAAGGAGAAGCAGCGAGAATTGGCCAAGCTGCAAAGGCGGCATGACCATGAGTGAGTGTCATAACCTCTACACCTTTCACAACGGATACCTGGTTGAGAGGTTCCTGGCCTACCTATGGCATTGAAAGCATGAGAAGGCTGAGGCTGTGAATTAAGGTCAAGTGTTAGGGCTGGTCTGTCTTCAGCATCTGCTGGGCAAGCAAACAGCTTCTTTGCAGCAAATGTTCAAAGGCCTAATAGGTCTGTTGAATGTAAGCATGCTTCCTCATCCAGTGAAAGCCTGCAGTGGTCCCTTCAGATAGGAACCAAGAACTTCTCGCCTTTTCATTCCGTGTTTGTTGTGATTGCTCTCTCTAGGCGGGATGAGAGCTCTCGGAGTCCAGCACGACGTGGACCAGGACGACCTCGAAAACGCAAGCACTCCAACACACTTGGTTCACTACGACAGGGCTCTGTCAGCAAGAGTGACAGCAGGAAGGTCAAGTGAGTGATCTGACCTGGCTTGAAAGAAGAGGGTGGGAAGAGAACATCCTAACTTTTGTATGCACAATGTTGCAAGTCTTCTTAAATGAGCAAGGGAGCACGTATATGTATCCATAATCATGCGTACACACATACTTAAAAATCAGAGTGAGCGCAAATGGTGATGTCTCCTCTGTATTGGCAGTGCACAGATACTCTAGATGACTCACTTAACATGAACTGTCACCAGGCATGGATGCATGAGTGCATGTTCACATGTGCCTATACTGAAATGAATATTGCCGTGAGCCTTATTTCTAGGCTTACAGTCTGATAGGACTACAAAAATGAAAAGCTTCAGCCTTAATTTTCAATTCCATTGATCTGAATACGTACAATTGCCCTATCACCTGCTCCCATTTTACAAGTGCTGGACGCTGTCTGCTTGTATTTACTGTGGTGAATGAGTTGTTGGTGTGTGTGTGTCTGTGTGTGTGTCTGTGTGTGTGTGTTCATTGAGAATTTTGCTGTCAAGGTATCTCCCAGTTGTTCATGGTTATTACTCCTACTTCCTCCCCAGTAGTGGTTGCAACCCAGCACCAAGTGCGGCCGTTCCCTTACGCATCATTGTGGACATCAGACCTGGGGGAATAACAAGGCTGAAGAGATGTTTCTTCTCTTTCCCCCTCCCCACCTCATGTCTGCCTTGCCTCCTGCACTGCTCTGGGGGAAGAATTGCCCCTCTTTGAAGAGGAAGGCAGCGTTGCATAAAAGCCTCTTTATCTGTGCTGTATAAAGTCATTGGTCACGCTGCAGTGGTGTTCATTGCTGCTGGCGCTTTATGATTATCCATTAGCCGCCCGGCACAGTCATTCCTGCACTCACGGGCCCTGTATAATTGTCCTTCTCTGCTACAAATTGCCTCTCCCGGCAGGCCCATTTGCATAAATCCTCCAAGCTAGTCCAAACATGATTGGAGCACGCGTGTGTGCGCGGCATCAATCCTGATGATTTGGTAATAATAGTTAAATCTGTACTAAATGGTTCCTTCAATTAAGACAGAAGAAAAAAATTAATCTCTAGGTTTTATGTCACAAAACATTAGCAAATGTAGTGAAGGTTACAGGGGAAAAAAAGCAGTTAGTGTTGGCTTTGGGTTGCAACATGGCTCCACCATATGGCTCATGGAAACCATCCAGGGGTTGCTGAGGAACTTACTTGTCTTCTCCTGTTCTCCTCCTGCGTTACCTCAGCCAGTTCTTTTTGCAGATTTATTCTGGGAGGAAACAGAATCCCTGCTTCCTTCTCAAGCTTTGCAAAGCCATTCATGCAAAAATGCTTGAAAACAAAAGCCATTTTTAATTGAGTGGGATCCAAAGAGGAGTGATCAGGAGTTAAGCTACAAGCAAGCCCTCCAAATGGATCTTTTAGCTGTTACTTAAAATGCATTTTAAGATTATATTTGCATGAGTATAGGAGGCTTTTCCCCAATCTGCATATTTAAGAGTGAATCTTAAGTTTCGTTTCTCTCTGTTTGAGATCCCAGATTTTATCCCATTAAGTTATTGTGACTTCCAAAATGGTCCATGGGAATCCTGAGAGGTCTTTGCTGCTTAGAGAGAGAAAATTATGAGACAACAAATTCTTCTGCTTAAAAAGATAGGAAACAAAATCTCTTCCTGGTCTCATCACCAGTAATAAATGCTTATAAGTTTTAACCCTTATCCATATGGGGAAAAGAGGTTTGTACTCCAGCTGTGTGGAAACATAGATGTATTTTTTTGTATCCAATTTTAAAAATACAATTACCTAGTACAATTTTAGTATATACCAGGTAGGAGAAATAGGATGCAAGTCTGGCCAATACCATACATGGTTGGCTACAGTAATTAAGAAACAAGTGGTATACAAAACTAATCCACTGCCCATAGACTGTGTAAAGTTTCCTCTATACTGGTGAAAGCTAGTTCTAAAGAAGAAGAAGAGTTGGCTTTTCTAGCCCACTTTTCTTGCCCATTTTAAGGGGACTCAAAGCGGCTGACAAAGCTTTCTATTCTTCTGCCTGCAACAGAACACCCTGTGAGGTGGGTGGGGCTGTGAGAGCTCAGAAGAGAGTTGTGACTAGCCCAAGGTCACCCAGCTGGCTTCATGGGGGAGGGCAGAATCAAACCAGGTATGGCTCCCTAACTATTAGACCAAACTGACTCACTAAGGATGTGCAAAGAGAGTTAAGAGTGTGAGAAGGTTCACTACCACCACCATTACTACATTTCTTCTTTAAGGTATTGTGAGGAAAATGAAGCTACTGCCATCTGTGTATAGAAGTTAGTTGCAGCCAGTTTCTGTCAGCTCTAGATGGCACTATAAATGTGTGCTGCCAAGGCAGGGACCTGAACCAACTTAGTGCCCTGAACGGGCTCTGAGGTTTAGGGCCATGCGTGGGTTTGAATCTTGCTTCAGCAGTGCACATTTATAGTGCCATCTAGTGCCAGCAGGAATTGGTTGCACAAACGTTGATCTTCGTGTGGACATGAGTGATTTAACTCCCCCCTCCCCACATTTCCTGACAGGAAAAGTGTGGTGGTGGTGGTGGTAAACTTTTGCATAACCCTAGTTCTCATCATTCTCCTAGGAAAGTCTCTAAAGAATTAACTGTCGTCAGTGTGGGTGAGAAACTACAGTATGTGTTTCTTCTGGGCAGGCCTCAGTTTAGTCCATGATGCAGATAAGGTGGTAGGCTTTGGTGAAAGGTTTTGCGCATTGTTGAAATGGTATGAAATATGTTGTATTAGAGACCATCTCAGGGGTGGGTCAAGCAATTATCTTTGCATTTCTTTAAGCTTTTGTATTTAATACATAGGTACTGGACCTTATTTTGGATTATATCCTGGCATATGGTCTGTCATCTGCATGCTAGTGCAGACTACAGCAAGCTGTGGGCAGGGACTGCCATCGTCTGCACCAGCACGTGGTTGGCAGGTCCTTGTTCCAAGATACAATCTGGAATAAACCCCAGTGCAGAAAGGACCATAGTTCTGGTTGGCAATGGTGTTTACCATTCTATCGAAAGGAACTCCTCCTCCCATATAAGACATACATAAACCTTCCACTAGTGCTATTGCTGCAGGTGACATTCTCCATTCCATAGCAACAAATTTATCTTTGGGGTCAGATTTCAGTGTTGTTTAAGTACAAGATTTTTTGAAGATTTCTCAATCCTATCTACAGTTCACAAGTTGAATGCAACCTGTGGGAAGTGCCACAAGCTGTGTTGAGATCAGCTGATTAGGTGCCTGTGATATCTGATGCCTTTCTAATGATGTTACAAAATGGCCCCGGCCCAGGAGATGATGTTCCAAAAGGCCACAAACACAACAACAACTAACCACGGAGCCATTCCTATGAAAGTACAGACCTTCTTTTGTGAGCACATGTCAAAATAACTCTTTTTCCACTGCTCAGTTCACCAAAAAAGGCTCCGGCCTATACAGATTCTAAGAGAGGAATTGGTTTACGTGCCTGGATGATGGGTTACTTCCTGCTCTGGTCCTTTGCATTCTCACTCATATGTGTACCTTGTAAACCTAGCCCAGCGAACTACCCTGGCATAGAATTTGCTCTTCGTGTGCCAAGCCAGGGCTCTCAGCCATAGTGGCATCCCTTCACTGTGTACTGGGTGGAGACTTTTGGCTTCACTTAAGCAACACATGCTCCTGTGGCAGCTGCAGGCCCGGCCCCTTGGCCTCCTTCCTATCAGGAACATTCCTGTTTCTCAAGCTTCCCACGCTGAGCAGAGATTCCTGCCAAGCGTGCCTTCTTCCAGACACTCCCCGGAACTGAGCTGTGGCCCAGAGCCATGGTAATTCCCTGCTAGAATATGCTGAAGTGCAAAGGTTGGAGGCAAGGCCTTATCTGAAGCTTTACGTTTTTCACTATTTGTAAACCAGCTTGTTCCTCCTTCATTCTACATCCCTTTGCCTGCCTCAGGGTGCTCTCTGTTCCCTTCCCATCCGTTCTTCTAACTAGGGAATTCCCTCCTTCCTTTCCTGCTGCAGCTGCCAGAATGGAATTTGGCACCAGCTCCAGGGTCGGCACTGGGTCAAAAGGTTGAGGTACAGGAGCAAGGCCCGAGAGGGGAGTGTGAACAGAAGCAGTCTTGGGAAGGAGGGGTTTGGGCAGCCTCAAACCTTGGGCTGCATTCCCAGGGTGGAGCAAACAAGAGGCGGCTTCTCTGGAGCCTGGGTGCTGGAGTGGAGCAATTAGAACTAATGAGCATTGGAGATCAGAGTGGGCTGGCAGCCAACAGTGGGGATGGGACAAAGCCTTCAGGGAACTAATTCATTTCATATTTACTATGCTAGGAGGACAGGCTGTAAGAATATTGTCAAAGCACTGTCAAGCAGGCCGTTTAGACAGTGACAAAAGTTTACCGAACCCAGCTAAGCCATACCTGATCCTTGTCTGGTTTGGAGCTGGTTTTTCTTTTTTTGCTGTTCTTGCTCTGGGCTGCCAAGAGTTTGCACAATGCTACCTTCACCAATTTTTCCATTTTCTATTAATGTCAGGCAACACATCATTTTAGGCCACCTTTCAGTGCACCAGAGGGGATCAGCCTTACTTTGGTCCTCTTCTGGTTGCCCTTTATCCCTAAGGAAAGTGCACATAAGCAGCAGAGAGTTTGGAGCTTTCCTCCTACAGATTTTATCAGCCCATGGCCTTCAGTTTGGCTTGCTGAAACTCAGTTTTCTCATTCTTGGGTGAGAAATCCCCAGTGAGATAGTATTGTATGAACCTTGCCAGATGTGCAGGTAAGTGAAGTTATTACAGGAAACCCAGTGTCCCTTCTGGATTTCCCATGATAGTCATGCAACGTATTTGTTGTGTGTTGTGACGAGAATTGCATTGAGAAAGCCGTGGAGATCCCAGTGCAAAGCTAAGAGATCACTCAGTGATCTGGAAATAGCCTTAGTTAACATCATTTTACAAGTTACCAAAGTCCTACATAGAAGATACTTTGCTTCGGAATTAATGTACTGCTCATTCCCCCTGGTTTTCTCATGTGTATATATCTGGGATGTATGTGCTGGAAAGCAATGGCCAACCCAAGCTTATTAACAACATACATCTACCTGCTGTAGCATTGCACACCAGCCATTATGATCTGTGTAAGGCTTGGCTCCAGACAGTGATGGACGATGCCGGATCTTAACGGGATGCCGGCATTGGCCCAGTGTTGCCTGCCAGAAACACACAGAGCTCCTCTGGCACGGATTCACTTACTGAGATGTCTGGCAAAGCAGATATTTGGTTCGTAGCATCTTCCAAAAACTTGCCGTGTGCCTGCCCTCTTTCTTCCTTTTGTTTCCTTGTGTTTCTGTGTGCACAGTGAGCTTTCAGAAGTTTCTACCAATCTCTCTAAAGCTATGAGAAAAAGAGAAGGGTAAGATAGACCTTCCATTAATTAGGAAGAAGGAGAACTTAATGCATCCTCTCCCCTAGAAATTCCCCCCAGTCACCAGTCACTGTTCTCTTCCATGTCCTATCCTTTTCCTTATATTTTTATGTTTCAGTGCAGTTTTTTTCCAACTGCCTTCTCTCATCCTCCTAAAAATAAAATATCCAGAGTTTGAAGAAGTGTATAAAATAGAGAGAGCGAAAAACAAATGCAAACAAACAAACCATGTAATTATTTCATCAGGATAATTTGGATTTTAGCATGATGGAACTAGGGAAGTTTTATTCCAGAATTCTGGACCTTCTTGGCCCTTTGCCTGCATGTTTTCTCAAATTCTGGCTTCTTTTCAAGCCTTTATCATACCCTCTTTATTGGGTTTTCCAGTCAGTGCCCCAGATGGGATCAGTCTTGCTTTGGTCCTCTGGTTCCTTTTTGTCCCTAAGAAAGTGCACGTAAGCACCAGAGAGTCTGGAGCTTTTCCAGTAGCTCCTAAGCAGATTTGTCCAAACATCACAAAGGTCTGAATTAGAAGCAACATGCATGAGGGCAAAGGTATGCACAACATTTGTGTGAATTGAGGCAAGCGCTTCTGGTGCACCTCCTGGCTTCCTAATTCTTCCAAATCCAGGATACAGAAATAGGGTCCAGATGTTGCTAAACTTTCACCACAACCCCGTCAACCTTTTCCATTAGTCACACTGGCTTCCAGGATATATAATTCAGCAGTATTTAGAGGACCATATGTTAGCTGCTTCTGCCATAAAGCCTCCACCTTTAATTGCAACCCTCAAGAGTGAGCTGGAGACCATTTACCCATTTTGTGTTGCCCTGATACTGCCAGTCCTCTGGTGTTGAGGGGGTTAAAAGTGCTTGGGCAGGCATTAAACTATAGTTCCACTGGCAATCCCACTTGCACATAAACCCTTCTGACAAGCTCAGCTGAAAGAGGCAATTGTCCCAAAGCCCCCACTGTAGCTGGTGAATTAATGAGCTGCAGAAGAAGTGGCAGCCGCTCTGGAATGTGGCTGGAAGGCATGAAAAGTCCAGGAATGTCTCCTCCCTTTCCTAAAGCAGCAACAGGACATGTGGGGGGGATCTTATATACCATCTTCTCCCTGCATCTGAGAAAAAGAAAGAAAGGCATCTACACAAGAGCACAGATCCAAAAGGTTTCTCCTGTTTGGGAGACCCACAGCTGCTTTACGTTGTCATTGCTTAGAAGCATCTTCTCTTATGCTCAGATGGGCCCTTCCATGCTTTATGGAAAGACGTGACTTTAGATCCATTGGTGAAGTTAGTGAACTTTGCTTGGGAATGCACTGGAGCTGCTCCAGTAAAAGAATTTGCAAAGGGAACCACTTCAGCCTAAGTTGCCTTATCTTTTCGGAAGTATTTGAAAACTGATTTGGTAGATGCTTCATGCGTTTTCCTTTTTTTTTCTGTGTGTGTTTTTTTAACACTATTAGCTTTTAAATTTAAAGTTAATTCAGTGGAACGTAAATGTGCTTCTATGCATGCAAAACAAAAAAGATGCAACAAATAGGTTTAAACAACCCCCAGCATGTATAAGTTCTCATTCCATTCTGTATTCTTTTCTATGCAATAGTCATGGGTATTTTTATAGTAATAGTGCATTGTACATAGAAGGGAGACTTTTGGTCCATTTTGTTTTACATGGCTTCCTTAGTTCAGTCTTCATCCAAGCTGTTTCCTGAGGAAACAGTGGAGTTCAATGAAATTCAGCTGCCTTGGCATAGTTTTCACTGTGCCCTCCTTGCCTGAAGAAATTGGTCAGGATGGAAGTTCTCCTATTCTTGTTCTCTAAAATTGGGAAGAATTCTCTTGAGCTGTTTCAGCCTCTTAGTTAGTATTTATTTTATTGATTTATATTTACATTTCTATTCCACCCTATACCAAAGGTCTCAGGGCAAGTAACAGCATTTGAAAACAGGCATGTTAAAATAGAGCCATGTATATAAAATAGCATAAAACAATAATGTATCCAGCACTAATACAACTGGTTTGGGGGATTAAATCCTTTTTGTGATTAATGATCACTTGAACAGAAAGCCGCATTAATCATTTGGTGTAACGTCAGGATCCTAGCAATATAATAGTCATAATGCGGCATGTTCATAGTCTACCAAAAACTTCGAGATTCTGTGGTTCAGGGCAAGACTGATCCTTGTTATCACAACAGAAGTACATTAGAAAAATACTGATGCATTTTAACATAAGGGGCATGTTCCGACAAAGCAAATAATCAGCTTAGAGTTTGCCTTCCTCCATACCAACAATAATTTATGTTTCCTTACCTTTTTTGAACCAAAGTACTGAAATCCAAGCTAAAGAGTATTTGGAGTAAATGAGTTTCAGTCCAGTTCAGAGCAGTAGCCTGTTTTATTTTTGAAAGTAACAAGGGGGGGGGAAGTAAAGTAGTCTATCTGGGGAGGGAACCCTACTTTTTGGAGCATGCTCCCCATTTTTTCTTGTCCAATGAAAGACTTCATTCTGGTCATTGTAGTCAGGAGACTGAGAATGTTGCTATTGGAGTGGAACAAAGGAACACACAGCGGAACTCACATTTTATTATTTTCTCTCCCATCCCTGCAAGTAGTAGAACAATGTATCCTCCTTTTCTCTTGGCAATGTGCAAGGAAAAGCAGAACTCTGCTTCAGCAGTATTAGGGCAAACTACAGAATACAGCCTGTCATTTTCCTTCAAGAACAGCTGGGGGATTGGGGTGCATGCTGCTTGTGGCATGACTTGGCTGCACCTGTTTGGGGGCACAATCCTCTTAGTCCAACAGTACCCCCATTTTACCATCGAATTTGCCATCAGCACCACACACAACTTCAGTGTGATACACATGCCTCCATGGGTTTTTCAGCAGGGGCAGGTGGGGTGGAGGTGATTTCTGATCACTAGCTTTTCTACCATAAATATTGTTCCCCTAACACATTTCCCCCTTTTCTTTAAGCTCTCTTCCCCTTTGCAGGGTGCTTTGAAATTATATACGTAACCAAACACAGCAAAGAGTCTATAAGCTCCCCAAAACGTAATCAGTACAGTACAAACGTTTGTTTATATTGAAATTACACATTTCTGCAAAATTGCAGTTACAGAGGAAGAGAAATTGAAATTGCAAAATAGTGGGAAAACTGGGATTACAGAGGAAAAGAAAGTGGACTGGGGTTTAAAGACGCTCTACCATGTTGTTGATGTGGAACTGAAGTTGTGGTTGGGTAAATATAGGCTGGTGAGAAAGAAGGAACAAAGAGTGAATGAGATCAGGCAACATCCCCAATGCATGCTGCGCTGAAATGGGAGTGGAGGCACTCATGTAAGTGCTCCACCATTGTATGGTGTTTTGAATTTGCAAAGTAGCGCAAAACTGCTGTTTCAAAGAAAAGGAAGTGAGACTGGATTTTGAAGAAGCTCTACTGTGCTGTAGATGTGGAAGTGAAGTTTCGCTTGGGTGAAACAGGGTGGAGGGGAGAAAGAACAAATGGTGAATGACTGATAGTACCACCAAGGGAATCTATTCTGATGCAGCAGCAGGGAAATACAAAGGGGCGGAGTTTGATTCTCCTGCTCCAGTGAAGTCATGTGTTGCAGGGCATAACAGGGTCCAGTTGCTGACTGCTTGGGGAGAGGTATTTAATTGGGGAGGGGTAATGGGGGAAGGAGAGAAAAAGATATGGTTTCTACATGCTGAACGTGAGAAAAGCTGAAGAGTGAGAACTATCAAGTTTGTTTTGAGTTTGAGTTATGAGGAGAACACATACTCAATCCTCGTTCCCCCACAATATGGATTTTACATACCATGTCAGACATGCCAAAATAGTCTCATTTGATAGAAATATGTTAGAAGTTTATGTGTCTAAACTGTTGTACAATATACAAAAGAGAAATTTGAATCAATTTGAAGCGGGAACAGAACTTAAATGGCAAACAGAAAAAAAAGGGTTACTCTGAAGAACAGAACCTTTTGCAAGGACATTTTCTTCTGGAGCCAAGAACCAACTAGTGAATGAGACATAGTGCTAAATTATGTAGCATAAAATTGAAAAAAACTGATAAGTATATACATATGGCCATTTCTGTGCAGAGTATACATATACAGATTCCTTCCAAAGAGAGATCTCTGTGATGTTCAACCTTTGTCTCATCAGCTTACTGTTAGAAATAACAACAAAAATGTGTGTATGGATCAGGTTGAATGAACTCTGAGTGTGGTGATAACAAGATGACTGCTTTGTTCAGTGCAAAACATAAAACTTACATTTATCTAAATAAATTCAGTTCACATCATTTTACTGCATCTGAAGAAGAAAGAAAACATGTATCCCCTCTAGTAGTAAAATATCCCTAAACAACTGGGTACCTAATGCACCATCATGTGTGTGCTAGTTGGTTATAATGTGGGGAATGTCCAGACTTCTTAATACTGCACATCAGAATGCGCAGCCAAGATTGAGCCGTCACACACGATGGCCAATACTTTGTAGTGGTGTTGCATTATAGCGATGCTACTGCGGATTTACTTAATGCTGATATATTAGCATTTGCTGTGCTGTATTTACAAAATCTGAAGTTTCATGCCAGTCTGGACAGGACGGCGAGAACAGCCAACAGGAGCTGGGTGGGCAGCTAAACTTCCCTTGGCTACCCCATCCCATGTGATGCGCACGCAAACCCAAACTCTCACAGCTTCCGAGAAGGAAGCTACAGGAGGCTGCTGTATGTCCAGGCGGTAGAACATTGCTTCGCAGCAGGTAAGCTGCAAATTTCCCTGCAACTGTGGATTTTATTCCGCTAGTCTGGAGGGGACCATACTGCATCTGTTTGCAAAGAAGTAGCTGGACACAACTTAATAGTTTAACTGCCTTAGCATAACTGAATCTAGTTATCGCTGCATCAACTCACAAATGACAGACTTATCAGGCCTAACTTAAAAACAAAGCATCAGTAAGTAAACACTCTACAATGTTTAGCATGGGAGGAGTCTATCTTAAAGAAACATTACACTATTTCCAGACACCTATGCATGCTGAGTTGCTCCTTCTAACACTTACAGCCTCCACTGCAGACTTAATCTCTTTTCAGTAGGCTTTTTTCAAACTGTGTATACTTTTTATCATTCACAGGTCAGTAAAGGCCAGCTTATCCTTGTTGTGTGCAGAGCTGCGGGCTGAGGGAGAACCCAAGAAGAAGAAAAGGAAAATATCAGAAACTACTTACAGTGGAATCAAGAGCTCCCAGGTGAGTTCCAGAACAGAGGTTGTTTAGATTTGCCATTTCATTCCCTTAAAGTTGAATAAGAAGTAGGCTGCCAGCTTCACGGAGAAGATGGATCTGTTGAGTAGAGGATAGTTTGCTCCTAAATCAATGTGATAGTGACATCCATCATACTGGAATGTGTAAGGCAAAAGTGATGCTACCACTGAATATAAAAGCACCTGGCTATATTGAGAGGCTTCAGGAGGCAAAGGAATTCTTGATCTTTCCATGTTTAAAAAACAGTAAAACAGTGGAGATGCTGAGTTGTAGTAGGTAAAATAAAAGCACTGTTGCTAGTAGGACACGTTGAGCTAAAGTTCAGATTTGGGTTATAACAAAGCCAGCCTTAGTACTACTGGTGAAGTCAGCTAAGACTGCTCAGTCTTCTCCAACTTCTGGATTCTGTCAAGTGTCAAAGAGAGAAAAGAGTCAGAATGTGAGGATGCTGTACATTCTTTGCCAGCAGTAACATGTCTGTTCCTCCCTTGTACTTGATTGTGCAGGAGAAGGTGCGTTGCAAGAAGAGCAGCTCTCAAAGTAAATTGGCTTCGAGTGCAGTGCACAAGGTTTCTCATCTCAAGCAGAAGGTGAAGAGCAAAGGTCTGTCCACGAGCATTGGCCCATTCCGCCGAAAAGAGTCTGGCTCTGGTGCCCGTATCCAAAAGAAACTGTCTCGGCCCAAGAGCTCTGCCAAATACCTACAGCAAGATCTTGCTACCTCAGAGGTCAAGACAGGCACAGGAAATGCTGATGCAGGTACTTGTTTGGGTGGAAGGGAGGAACCTGTAGGCAAAGTGGAAGCAGATATGGTGGAAGGGAGTATAGTTGCTGACTTGTTCTGCAGTTGCTGTAACAACACTGTGCTATGGGATAATGGATGGTCTGTGTAAAGAGTGTGCATATCTAATGTGCTGTTTGCTCACACCCTAGCATGCAGCATCCCACTTTTCTCTCTCACTTTACCCCCAAGGAAGGCTGATGCAATTGATTTCTCCCAAACCATTCATGGATAAGTCAATCTTCAGCAAAATGGTTATCTTCAGCCCTCGCCAGGAGATTGCTGCACAGCATACTTCCTGCTGGCAAGCAGAGGAAGCCGCGGAATATAAAAATAGCTGCATATGATGGCCTCTGCTGGGGCCAATGTCCGTTCCCATTTGAGTGCAGCCTTTTGGGTTTCCCTTGCAGCTCCTGGGGCATCTTATCAGGAAGCCAAGACTGAGACAGGAATCCTGCTTCCACTTCCCAAAGTCAGAAGAACAAAGGCATATTGTCAAAGAAGCAAGAGTCAGGATATAGGAACTAAGATTAGGTGGGGGATGCTTAGACAGACACAGAGGAGATTTTTTCTCTCTCTCTCTTCAAAAGTGTTTGCTTTTTAGTAGACAAAACTATTTAACCAGACTTTTGGAAACCATTATTAATCTCTCCCCGGTAATACTACCTAGCTGATTATGCTTTGGGGATTTTTTATTTCACTTTTCCATAGACCTTTATGTATAAATGTGATTTTTTTGTTGTCGTTGTTTAAATAGATTTTTTTTTAATTTTAGGTACTAGTGTGTATGTTTCCTCTTAGAATTTATTTTAAGGATTTTTATTAATTTTGTTTGTTGTTCGTACTTGTTCAATAATTTATGTTGATGTAAGGGGGTATAAAAATCCAAACAAGCAAACAGTATAAAGTCCCAAACATACTAAAGTACTGTCACTTGCTGCCTCAATCCTTAGCCTTCTGTTCACATTCAGAAACAGACCTCAAAAACAATATGACTGTCTTGATATTGTTTGATGACAGAAATATCAGTGATGTCTAAGATCATGGCAGATCTCTTTTCCTTTCCCACGTTGAGTTTCTTCTCTTCCTCCATTCTTGAATTTCTCCTAAATTTTCTCCCTGTCTGCAGATAACAGTCACCACAGAGACTATGAAAGCGATGATGACTGTGGTGGTGATGAACTGACTAGTGACACAAGTTCCAGCCTTCATGTAACAGTAAACCCTCCTGTGATTGGTCCCTCTCCTTCCTCGGTAGTGAAAATGGAAGCCAATCAAAAGGCAAAGAAGAAAAAGGAGAGGCAGGGCTTACTAGGTAATTGAGTGAACAGTAACAAAAACTGCATGTAAGATACTAACTTTGATCCATCTGGCAGAGGAGAGGACTGAAGTCTGGCTGGCAAATTATTTGGATTATGTCTGGTTCTCTGAGTCCATACTTCTTGCCACTTCATGCATCAGGATGGATGCAAGGCAGCTTTTAATAATCCCTAGAAGTTAGGCTTCTTTGAATTTCCTGTAACTATTAAGTTTATCTGATAAGCTAGAGGGGGAAGCTGTGATCTCCAGCTCTGTTCACATGCTAAGCGATAGTCTCCATCTTGGGGAGACCATCACGAGCCTGCTTATTTTGCGTTCTTCACTTTCTGCCCAGGTCCTTGTCGGATCCCCAGTCCTGAGGGTCAAGTCAAAATCAAACAACGTCCCGTGAAACCTGGTGTAGGAAGATTGGAAAAGGTGCCGGTATGCCGGCCTGGATCCTGTGAGAGTTCCAATAAAAAGAAATTAAAGAGCAAAGTCAAGGACATGCAGTGTGGACCTGGAACATCAACATCCAATGAAGGACTGATCTCTAGTAGCCAGGTCCGGCCATTTGCCAGCCGGGAGGATGCAGGAACTCTCAGCAGTGAACGCCTAAAGAAAGCTACGCGCAAGAGTAAAGTGCTGCAATCAGCCCTCAGGGTGAGCAAGGGTAAAAAGAGGTGGGACTAAAGGTTGTCCTCTGGGACGTTCAGTGACAAGGGTACCTTCTGGGAGTAAAGGTAGGACCCGATGGATCAAAGCAAGACTTGTTCCCAGTACAATATTGCTGTCAAGTGAACTAGATCTTGCAGGTGCTATCATCAAGAAGAGTCGGCTTTTCCAGCCATGGCTGCCTGTAGCACCTTTCCCATTTATTCCAGGAAGTATGGATAAACTGACCTCTCTTCTTCTTTTCTTCTTCTGACAGAGAAAAAACGGGACACTAGCGCTTTCTCCCCGCAATGCCAAGGCCATTCTCAACAAGGGTAAGAAGCTGGCCAAAGTCAAGAACAAGGTGGTCAGCAAGCAGGTAGGAAACTTGCTTTTCCCCTCCCTTACAATATGTATCATGGCAATAGCAAGAGAATCACGTGCTCCCAGCAGTTTCTAGGAAATCTCTAGCAGTGGTGGCAGCTGCAATGGCCCTTACTTCCAATCTTTTTGAGTGTGTACCAATTAGTTCTGGCCTTCCCAACCTGTGCTCCATAGCAGAAGTGAGAGTTCCCTGGACAGATGATGTAAGAGGCAAATAGATGAACCTTCCTGGGTAAGGTTCCTGGCTGCCTTATTCATTCAGGATGCAAGGACACTTTTTAAATTCACCTTTGTCCAAGTAGGCGCTTTTCACCTACCTGTGCTGTGTGCCCACGTGTGTTACAAAAAAGTGATTTTTGTTGTTGTTGCTTTTTTTTTTGCAGTGTAAAGGCCGAGCAGTTAGCCGGCTGATGGAGAGTTTTGCTATTGAGGATCACTTTGAATTTGATGATAACAGCAGCTTCTCTGATGAGGAAGAGCCACCACCTTCTGGCACAGAGCAGGACATCGCTACTGGTAAGGCTTAGAATGCATGCAAAAGTACAGTTTAGCATAGGGGTTGGTTGGAAGAGAGTCAGGAGGAAATAAGGCTAGGAAGAGGGTAAGAAAGGCAACCACCACATGGTTTGGAAGTAAATACACAAGAAGGAAGGACAATGAAGTATGGTAGTGCTAGGGCTGACAAGTAAGGGTATATGTGCTGCTGCTGACCAAGTCTGAGCTAGCAGGCCATTCTAGAGGTCAAAGCTTATACAGAAGATGAGATAGAGGGAGACAGCATTTAGAAGAGAGAAGTATGGAGCCCACAGCATCTTCTTGGGGTTGACTGTGTATGGCTTTGTTCCAGACCTCTCCCATGGATACAGCAAAGGAAACCTCCCCTGGACCCTCAGTAGTGAAGTGTGTTAACCAACCTGCCAAAAACCCTTACCCATCATGAATTTCCCAAGTACGCCCAAAGTGGGCTGTACATCTCAAGGTTCAGTCTCGTTCCAAATGTCTTCTCTTTGGCTTGTGTCTCACCTGGGTTCCTGCCCTCCCTTCCTCTTGCAGCCCAGTCATGTACCATCACCAAGGAAGATCTCCAGGATGGACTTCGTGTTCTCATCCCCAAAGAGGATAGTCTGTTGTATGCTGGCAGCGTGAAGAGTCTGCAGCCTCCTGACATGTAAGGGTCCTGTTTCCCAGATACAGAATGGGCACAGCTTGTGTCAGAAGAGGGATGTTACTTGCAAAGAGGAGAGGGAAACTGAAGTCAATCGGAATGGCTTGACTAGTTGAAGTGGTGGAAAGGGCATTAGAAATAAATGTTGTTGTTGTTGTTGTTAAGTGGTGACAGGGAGATTCTTTTCCTCTATAGTCCACAACTTCCTCTTCCAGACTTTATGTTCTCCACGCTACCTGCTGATTGCAGGCAGTCTCTGTAACTAGACATTTAAGTGCCATTTCCTTTAAAGCAACTCTTTTGCTTCTGTGTTCACATTTACTTCAGTTTAAAGCTGGAGCCTAACTTTGAGCCTATTTGCAAACAGAACAGCAGGACATCACTATCCCACCTTGTGCTCACTGTAGAGAATCAGGAGGAAATCTGTTTTCTCTTATCACCTGTCTGCCCCAAAATCCTGCTCTGCAGTGCAAAGGGTAGAGTTAGGTTTGGGAAGTCTTTATTTTAGGGTGCAGTTACAGGTAGGTGGGTTAGATTAACATTCGCTTTAAAAAGCAAGGTATTCTCTCTCCATGCAATATATCCTGTCGTCATTATGACTGATGGCATTGCAGGCTTGGTCACCTGTGATTGGCTGATCAACTTGCATGGCCCTAAAGGCAGTGCAACCTTCCCCACCAATCAGAATGCTCAGTCCTTCCCCCAGAGTGAAACAGGGTTTTAGGGTTGTTTGTTGAGTCCTTCTTAAATCAAATCCTCGGATCCTTTGCATAGTGGGAGGAATTGTTCAGGGGAGGATGACTCCAAGTGAAATGGTTTGATATTTTGTATACTTATTAATATACAAAATAAAATTTGAAACAGTGGGAAGCAGAAAAAGTGAAGATAATATTCTCAGAACAATCAAAGCAAACAATAATGAAATCAAAACAGTTTGCCCTCCCCCCCTTTTGTCTCTTCATGAACACAGACTCAAATAATTTACTGTGCAAACTAGTTGCAATGTTTCTGAACCTTCCTTACAGGCTTAGTCTGGCAGGAAAACAAGAGCAGAAACATGTGGAGCCACAAGAAGTCTATGAGGCAGGCTTAGAAGTATTGTAGCTACTTTGCCGCTAGCAAATTATTCCAGTCTCTGGCTTTCTTTACTTAGAAACATGCAGATAATTGGACTTTCTGTACCTGGTTCTGTACTTCTTTTAAAGAGAAAAGAAAGCCTGCTGTGCAAGTGAAGAAGAAGGTTGAAAATTGCAAGGGCAAAGGGGCAAGGAGTGTTGATGAGATATATTGTGGTGGCAGAGGAGGCTTATCACCTTGTGTGGTGACCCACTGCCCAACCCTAACCTGCCCCCCTGGTATCTCATCCAGAATCCACCTGATTCTAGATACCCAGGCCTATGAGTTGGCAGAGTTCACCCACATTCTTGCTCTCAGAACGTAAACAAGAGGCTTTTTCTTCCAGCACTGTGCTGGGATGTAGCGATACGTATCCCTCTCTCTTAAAGGCACAGTGCACCACAGTTGGTTACTTTGTAAATGCTCAGAGGCAAAGCAGTCACTAGCACACACTTATAGAGGGAAAAAAATAACTTTAAATTTTATTTGTATCAGCACTCAAACATAAGTCAACAGTTTTCAGTGATGAATGACTGAGGCAATCTACTTGAATTAAAGTTTTAATGAATACAGTTCTTGAATGTATTCAAACTAGGTTACTTCTCAGGAGAGGCATTCCCAAAGCCATTCAGAAATTCAGCCCTCACTGATTGCCCAGTAGTCATGAATATTTGTGTACCCAAGTTTTTTCTTTTTTAAAAGAAGACTTGGAAAATTTAACTGGTGTGCCAACTAAAGTGCACACCATAGAGAACCCCCATGTTCAGTGTTCCCCAAAGCACTCTTTTTCTGTCATGGGATATCCTCCCTAAAACCCAGAGCAGCTTTGAATTTCATGTGCAAAACTGTGGTTATCACCCTGAAAACCCAAATCTCTCCCAGCTGCTTTTATTATGCGTGGAAACTCCCTCAGTGTTTCCTTCTGCCATTAATTTCTTGAATGGCTTCGAGAAAAGCACTACCTTTCTGTTAACTGAGTTTGCATCAAAATAAACAATCCTGCCAGTTTTAAGATGAGTTCCATTAAAAGATACTGCATGTGATTACAGTAGCATTATTTTCCTCTTTTCCCTTTGTATTCCCAAATTGAACTGAATGGGCACTTCATCTGATACTCCCTTTCCCCTTTGAGATAAACAGGGAATATTTTACACTCATGTTGCATTAAGCCAGTGATGGCCAACCTATGACACACATGTCACAGGTGACACGCCAAGCCCTTTTGGGTGACACACATGGTCACCCTGGCACCTGGGCATGCAGTGCTTGCTTGTTCTTGAAGTGTGCTAAATTCCAACTTTCAATTGAAGATTTAGCAAACAAAATTCAGCAACAAAAGTCACTAATGTAAAGAATTATTCGTTTTTGCTTTCAATAAAATACATATATCAAAAATATAACTTTTTTACTAGAGCTACAAATATCACAAAATTATGGATATTTCTAGAAGTGACACAGCACCCGAGTTAAGCTAGGTTTTCTTGTGAATTTTGACACACCGAGCTCAAAAGGTTAGCCACCACTGCATTAAGCTAAGCCAGAAGGAACAGATGCTTGGTTCTCCCAGCTACAAGTGGATTCCATTTCATACCTGCTGACCTTTCCTCCACCCTTTTGCATCTTTGACTCTGTTAATACTTGTTATTGATTTGTCTCTCCTGTAGATACAGCATTGTCATTGAGGGAGAGCGAGGGAACCGGCAGAGGATCTATTCCCAGGAGCAGCTGCTTCAGGAAGCAGTGAGTCCCCATAGATCATGGCTTAGAATTAATCAAGCGGGATTTAGGCAGTTAATGGCAGAGAAACTGGTCTTGTCAATTCAGCTGGAACAATAGCAAGTGGTGTGTTCCTGTATCCAGGATGTACCTGGGTGGCAAGATGAAAAAGTGCTGCTCTGTAGTGAAAATATTGGAAGCACAGATTGGTAAGATACTGTCATTGCAGTATTTAGACCAGAGACAGAACAGTTTCTGGCCAAATGGCACAAGGTACATTTAAGCAAGTATACACCTGTGTGATGTCATCAGGGGGGAGGAATCAAATGTGCTTATGTGGCACACCTAATTACCATAGTCAACCTGCTCTTCAGTACCGGTTCTCTTCCAATTATGCAGCTGATGAAACTATTATGAAGCTTGCGTGAGTTTTCTAGTCGCAGCTGGCATTTCGCTTTTAATGCTGCAGCATTCTAGGGACAGGTTACTTGTCTTTTCCAGGGACGCGTCCATATGCCTATGTCCGTGGAAGGCTGTTGTTTTGGTGATGGGAGTATAGTGGTGCTCGTTTCCCAGAATTGGCAGGGCTGTTTGTGATGACATTCTGAGCTGCTGCTGCTGCTGCTTCAACCTATTTGGTGTGCAGAACTGCAAAGCCTGAGAATTTCTCCCACAGATACCAACTGTCTTCTCATCAAGTTTTGTGCACATCAGCAGCTGCTTGCAAAATTACTGATTATTGGATAATAAGCCATATTGGTTTATTGTAAACCAAATCTTTATGGAGTGCGTTAAGGTTGAAGTGTGGGGGGTGCTGATCAGTGGTACCTAAGCAAAAGGCAAGGAGAACAGGGGGCTATAACCATATATGGGTAAATAACCATATAAGGCATGAAAGGGTGTCTTCTGATGATTAGAGCTTTCCTCTGCCCCAAGTTCTGCTTAAATGTCCCTATAAATTGTACAGTATATGACCAAAAGAAGAAAGAAAAGCCACACCCATCTTTGGCTGGGCAATAGTGTCAGCAGTTTTTTGTGTGCCTAGCTGAGAGCATGCAGGGCCATCTGCCAACCCAAAACTGTTTTTTTTCTCTCTCTCTCTCTTTAGGTTCTGGATGTGCAGCCACAATCAAGTCACAGCCTTCCACCCGGGACTCGGGTCTGTGCTTATTGGAGCCAGAAGTCCCGCTGTCTCTACCCAGGCAATGTCATTCGAGGTAAGTAAACAGAGCTCCTAAAGTGCAGAGGAGGCAAGTAGAATGTCTGCCATGCCAACTTTTGAGCTAATCTGGAACGTTGCTACAGTTGATTCATTTTTTTTCCCTCACAGGTTCATCGAGTGATGAAGAGGAAGATATGGATTCGGTGCTGGTTGAGTTTGATGATGGAGACACAGGCCACATTGCAGTGTCCAACATTCGCATGTTACCTCCAGACTTCAAAATCCAGTGTAGGTATCCTTAGATGGCGTTGGAGCCATTTGTACATGACATGTTTTGTGCTGCTGTGTCTAAGCAGGTGCATGTGCAGTATTACATCTCATAGCTCAGAGCCTCATTTCCCCTGGGACCTTTGCTAAGAAACATTTGCCTTGTAGCTATCAGGGTCTGGGGTGTGTCTTTAGTGTATCTTGTGTTTTGCCTACAGCTTAGATCACAGTGGCAATTCCTTTCTTAGGAAGAGCACTGTCGTTTCTTTACTTCGGTGTTGTGGAGGGGCTATGGCTATCTGTACAATTCCATGAGAAAGAGCCATGTGGACTTGCAGCACTTTCACATTTCTAATTACCCTTCTTTGCCGCTCTAGGCACAGAGCCTTCCCCTGCACTACTGGTCTCCACTTCCTGTCGGCGTAACAAGAGGTCATCTAGTGAAGTTCCCCATTCCAGTGAACCTGCCCCAAGTGTGTGTACTGAGGGCCACGAGGGCTCAGAGTCTTCCAAAAGCACTGGCAAGAAGGCTACCAGCAAAGAAAAGGCTGGTAAGGTGCACCCCAAATTATTTTTTCTTTCCTTCTGCTTATTTTTGGGCCTTTTATCCCATTTTAGACCCCCACCCCCGGAGATACATTATGCTTAGATAAGAGTTTTTCCAAAGTTCAACCTGTAAGCTTTTGTAGTGGATGGGGGACATACTTCTATTTGTGTTTGCCCACTGAGTCCAGAGCAAAAAGGCACAAAAGGGTGAGCCCAAATCCCTGAGTACTGACAAATAACGGATGGAAAGAAGTTGTGGCTGGAATAACCAAAGGGCTAGATCAGGTTTGGGAGGGCAACAGTAGGGAAAATGAGACAGGCTTAAATTTTATTCATTGGCCTTTATATCCTATTATCTACTACAGAGTGACCCCAAACTCTTGTTAAAAGCAAACGATAGAAACGCTGCAGCACGTTTTACTGTTCTTCACTTGTCTTGCCTTTGCTGCTGGTTCTACTGGTTCCTTTTTCCTCTTTCTAGAATCTCCTTGCATAAGAACATAAGAGAGGCACTGCTGGATCAGGCCACAGCCCATCTAGTCCAGCATCCTGTCACACACAGTGGCCCACCAAATGCTCATGGCCTTCTCAAACAGAGACAAGGACAAACCTTTGCCTGCTCTTGAATCCCAGCAAATGGCATTAGAAGCATCCTGCTTCCCCACCCCCACCCCCCCAGCCTGAAAGATGTACTTAGGCATTCATTCTCATAGCCATTGATACATCTTGCAGAAACTATGTACCTTATGCTATAATGCCATATTGCAAATTTGAAGCTTGGCCAACCTCAGCAATTTGATGAAGTCACTTGTGACGATCAAGCACACTTAGAATAAAGGCAGCCGTTTCGGAGAAAGCCTAGCCAACTGGGATTGTGTGAACAAAATCAGCATTTTAAAGCCTTTCCTCAGCTTGAATAAGGGTCCTTGCAAAACAGAACCCTTCTTTTGCTTTACCTTACCTTTACAGCATGAGTACCGCTAAATGTGGATTATTTTTATGGCTTAATTCTGCATCGTAGAAACCTGGGCAAGAGGAAGGGGGAAATTAATGGAGAGTGCTCTGTCTTAACAAGTGGCACCTTCTCGCTCCTGGCTACTGCCACTGTGCAGATATCTGCAGAATTTAGTGTCTAGCTATGGCTGCCATCTTTTATGACTATTTTATTGTTTTCTATTTCCCTTCTGGGTGGCTGGATTTTGACAGCCCTAAGATGGTATTTTGCATGTCTTTGAATGAATTAGCTTCTGTATATTTATTAGGGCATCTTCCACCATATTTTCTAGAAATGCAACATCTTAACATTCTAGACTATTCTGAGAAATTCTGAGACTGATCAGACAAAAGATTTCATGTTGCAATATTAGGTGCCGTTGTTTAGCAAAGTGGGCAGGACGCCCCTCAAGGGCATTTTGAGGGATTTGAGAGTAGGTGAAGGTTTTGCCTTTGTCTTTTGCTTGAGATACCCAAAACCAATTGATGGGCCACTCTAAGACAGGATACTGGACTAGATCAACTGTGGTCTGATCCAGTAGGGCTCCTCTTATTTAAGTAATCTCATCATTATTTGTCTGACCCTTTCCTTTTCCTCCGCCAGGTAAAACTGATTTGCTGCACCCGAGTTCTAAAGCTTTGGCTGAAGATCATTTCATGAGCCGTCGTGCCAGTCCCCTGTTGAGCTGGTCAGCTGTGGCTCAGAGCAAGCGCAAAGCATCCAGCAAGGCCACAGTGATGCGACAAAACCTGTTCCAGCTCAATGGCAGCAGCAAGAAGCTACGGGCCAAAGAGGTTCTCTTCCCTGTGCACAGTGTAGCTGCCCCCATTTTCGGCAACGGCTTTGGCTCAGACTCATTCAGCCGTATTGCCAACTCTTATTCAACTTTTGGAAGTGCTGGCCTGGTTCTGCCATATGCCCAGAAGCTCCTGCGTGCCAAGAGGGCCGAGAGGTTAGAATGTGAGATGAGCAAGGGGGGGCGTCGGAAGGTAGGGAGCGAGTATCTGGTCAAGCTGGATCATGAGGGTGTGACATCTCCCAAGAACAAAAACTGCAAGGCCTTGTTGATGAGTGACAAAGACTTTGGGTCGTTGCCTGGACACGGCTTCTCTCACCCAGCCTTGGGGATCAAGGAGAAGAAGAGTGCATTGCCCATGGGGTTAGCATTACGCAAGTACTCAAGCCAGGCGGAGTATGGGATGCACTGCGATAGTGACTGTCACAGCTCCTATTCAGACATGGATGAAGATGAAGTGGATGATCTGGGCAGAAGTGTCTCCTCTCGCTTCCTGACCCGGCTTTCTGTCTCTTCATCCTCTTCTGGATCATCCACCTCCTCCAGCTCTGGTTCTGGTTCCACCTCTAGTCTTTGCTCATCTGACAATGAAGACTCCTCCTATAGTTCAGATGATGAGGATTCCACATTGCTTGTGCAGACCTGCCTCACGCATCCCGTTCCAGCCCTTCTGGCTCAGTCCGAAGCCCTGCGTTCAAAGGGCAGCAGTACCCTGCAGAGGTGCTTTGGCACTGGTGCCAAGGGCAAGCTCAGGCGCAAGGAGTCCCTGAGCTTCTCTAAAGCCAAAGAGTTCTCCCGCCGGCAGCGGCTGCCCTCGGTGGAAAACCGGCCAAAGATCTCTGCTTTCTTGCCAGCTCGCCAGCTCTGGAAATGGTCTGGGAATCCTACTCAGGTACAGGAAAGGGATAGAAGTCCGCCAGTGCTTTTAAGAATTTTGACTCAAAGCGTTAAAACATTTATTGATGATTCTACATGGTTTGTTCCAGTTATGTTATGCAAATTTTGAAAAGTAATTTGATTTGCTGCTTGTTAAAGTTATAGTGCTAAGAGTATTAGCAGTTATTTTGGTATGAATTCCTGTGATAGAGCTGTTATAAAATGCTAGAAGAAAGTGATTCATAAGTGACTTCAAATTCCATTCTTCTTTAACATTCGCAGGAGGGTAGGATAAACTTAAGAAGCTCCCTTTTCTGTTCTGATTTTCAATCATTTGTCTGAATCAAATGGCCAAAGGTGTTCTTTCTCTAGAAAATTGATATTTTCAGCTTGTTCTCAGATTAGCTGATTAAAACAATGAGAATGCAGTCTTGGGTACACTTTCTCTGATGAGTGCCTCATTTAAAGCTTACTTATCACATAAAGATTTACTCATCCCTGTACATGGTGAGTAATAAATCCAATTAACAACCACAAGAATTACATTGTTAATACTGCATCAGTTCGTTAGATCTGAGGATGTGGACATCCTTTTAGCAGAGCTTTTTTCAACCATAATAGGCTGTGTTCACACCCATGTTTTAATCCACCTTCAGTCCATCTCTAGAGTGAGAGGGTACCATCAGCAAAGTGATTATTTTTCCCCATGTTATCCTACCCCAAAGGTAGATTTTTTTTCCAAATTAGATAATGCTGAAATAAAACAGCTTGTCAGTTTGCTGATGTGTTCTCTTACCTTGAAAGTGGACTGAAGCTGGATTAAAACTTAGGTGTACACGTAGCAATAGATTTATTTATCCCTTTTCCCCAAAAAACCCAGAATGGTCAGAGTGGTTTACAATAAAGAATATAATATATAGTATCAATATAAAATAAATAGAATGTTATATATCAAAATAAAATTATATAATTACAGCTGTTAAACAATATTTGTTTACAGAAATTAACACTTTCTGTAAATGATGCAAAATACAGATAAATAGGTTTGAGGCAAGGGTATGGCACTAAGACTGCCTTGGCTGCCCTGATGGATGGCCTCGCTGGTTCTCTATCTCTCAGCAGCTTTTGTTACCATTGACCATTATATTCTAGTGGAGCAACTTCAGGCACTGGGACTTGGAGGCACTGTTCTGCAGTGGTTTTCTTCCTGTCTCTGAGGCAAAATTCAGTAGTAGCCACGGGAAATTTTCATTCAAATGCTCGGGAACACCCAACTCTGAGGCAACTGAGGTGCCTGATCACTGCCTAGAGGTAGTAAGGTGCTGGATGTGGACCAATAAACCGTAACTGAATCCAGACAGGACAGAGCTACTGTATCAAGGGATCTCGAGTCTAGGAAGTCTCTGGGTACCCAATTCTGGATGGGTCTGTTTTATCCAAGAAAGGAAGAGTGTGTGGTCTGAAGGTGCTTTTGGATTCATTGCTGTTGCTTGAGGCTCAGGTGACAGCAGTAGCCAGAAGCGCTTTCTTTCATCTCTGACTGGTTCACCAGCTTCACCTTCTCCTGGATATGGACAATCTGGCCACAGTGATTCATGCCCTAACTCCAGATTAGGCTATACAAAGCTACCTCTGAATGTAGTCCTGCTAGGGGGGAGGGGGGAGGGTTGTTTTAATGCATTTTAATCCTGGTTTCATTAATGTTGTTTTTACTGAGTTCTGTGAGCCGTCCCAGGACTGTTTGGTGAAGGATGGGATATAAATGTAATGAAATAAATAAATATATGTGGGCAGGCAGGCAATAGCTGCTGTTCTTGCACAAAATATCCAGCAGGACGACTGGCCTCAGGTGACATTGACTTTGGCTTTCATCTTTTGGTTCATACCAGAGACTCATGCCTTTAACCTGGTATGAGCTACTTTTTCAAGACTGTCAGTCCATCACACACAGACACCCATCTGCTTTGGTCTAGTTTAGCTGGAAATACCCAACATACCTTTGTTTTCCCACATGCCCTTTTGACCCATGCCCCTCATGGTCAATAAAATCTAACCAAAATGGAAAGTCTAGGTGGATCCAGAGTATAATAAATAATTATTTGAGACAAGGGGAGCACCAGCAGCCCTTCAAGAGTCCTTTGTACCTTTGCAGGTAGTTCTCCTTAGATCCTGAACTGTTAAGTAACAACCATCAGCCTATTGCCAAGGTTCTTCAGTTGAGCAAGATTCTTGAGAGGGCTGTGGCAATAAAGTGAAGATGTTTGTTTGTTTGTTTGTTTGTTTGTTTAAGCATTTCTATCACAATGTTCACCCAAGGGTTCCAGAGTGGGTTGTATCAGTACAAAGATAAAACTTATAAGAATTAGAACATAATTAAAATACAGCATAAAATACAACCCCCCCTCCCCCCCCCAAAAGCAGGAATATAGAGAACTTAACCATCCAAGACCTGGGTGAAAAGGTACATTTTAACCAGGCACCAAAACCCATATAATGTTAGCTTCTGACGAACCTCTATGGGGAAGTTGTTCCAAAGTCTGAGGGCCACCACATCATGTGTCTACAGTTCATGAGCCAGTTTGGTTTACTGGTTAGGGTGCCGGACTCTTATCTGGAAGTACCGGGTTTGATTCCACACGCCTCCACAAGCCAGCTGGGTGACCTTGGGCTAGTCACAGCTCTCTTTCTGACTTCTTACAGCCCCACCTACCTCACAGGGTGTTTTGTTGTGGGGAGAAGAACAGAAAGCTTTGTCAGCTGCTTTGAGTCCCCTTAAATGGGTGATAAAAGTGGGGTAGAAAAGCCAACTCTACTTCTTCTGTGGATAGTGGAATTACAAGAAGGCCTTCACTTTGGGATCTTAAGTTCAGTAAGATCTATATGGGAAAATATGCTCCTTCAGATATTTAGGGCCTAAGCCATTTAGAGCTTTATATATCAACACCTTGAATCATGCTTAGTAGCCAGTTGGTAACCAGTAGCCAATTGGTAACTAAGCTGCTGCATTCTGAACTAGATTCATTCCCCCTGGAATGCACCTGGTTAAAACTTTTCTGTTTATGCAAGAATTTGGGCTTGGTAAGAAATATCTTTGTAGGGAGGAGTTAATGTGTTCTCCTTTTGCTTTTATTTGTGTGGGGTTTTTTAGAAAAAAGAAATTGGTTTTTTATATCACCTACTTAAGCCTCACAAAAATTGGGCAAACATTGCTGTAGGAGAGTCTTCCAGACTGGAAAGGTCTATTAGGCTTACTAGCTGATGTTCAGATATTTCACCTATATCAGAGGCCTACAGATGTTATTAAACAAGAGCTCCCATCAATCCTTGACTTTAATCACATTGCTCAGCACTGTAGTAATTGTAGTACAAGAATATCTGGAGATTTATCTTTGGGATCCTCTAGGTTCTATGCTAATAGTGGCCAAATTCTGCAAATTAGGGGGGTGGGCTTGGAGTGCAGAGGAAAAAAGTTAGCTTTAAGTACTCTTGATTTTCAGAAGAACCTTTGATTCTGTCTCATATGAATAATTTGATCAATTATTGCATGGAACTTGGTAAGAAATGTATTAGTCTTATATAAAATATCTATCGTGAGAATTATCTTAAAGGATAAACAAATTTACAGAGAATTTTCCTATCCATAGAAGAACCAAGCAAGGAGACCCATTATTCTCTATTTTGTTCAATATTTGTTTGGAGGCATGTCTTAATGCCATAAGGCAAAATAAACTAATAATTCATTATAAGATTCGACATACTGAGATGAAGGTGCAAAATTGTGCTGAGGATACAATTTATTTACATTATTTACTATTAGTGTTTTCAGGGAAGAATCTGAAAACATTAATAGATACATAGTCAAAAGGATCAGGTCTAATAATTAATTTAGGAAAGTAACAAATACTTTTTAAAATCTCCTCATGGATACAACTGGAATCTCAAAAGGATGTAAGTCTTAAGATACAGCCCACAAAATTAAATATTTGGGAATGGTAATAAAAAAAGTTAATAAAATAATACCAAAAAATTATTTAATGGGTCTGTCCATGGTCCAGGAGCTACTAGACCAGCTCTAGGAGGCTTGCACACCTCCATGGACTTGATGTAGCAAGGGGATCCATTCCATCAGGATGCCAAATTATACTGCCAAATTGCACCTTCTTAGAGTTCCCTCAACCCTCACGTCAGGCTCGGAAGCTCACATGAGCTACAGAGAAGTGCAAAGCTTGTCCTGGAATAAGTTGTCCAAGTGTGGACAGCCTTATTCCAGGGCAGGTGGACTATTCCAGGCTGGAACCAGTCCACCTCCTGCAAGTGTGGAAACATCTTAGATCCTAGCCTTTAATGTAGCTTGCATCTTATTGTGGCCTCTGAGGTGTCTCATGTGTCTTACTCCTTGACTGTAATCTGTGCCAGTCAGTCCCTCATGGATCATAATACCTTGTAGAGGGCATAAAAGACATTTGCTTTCTTCTCTCAGGCTTTCTCAAACAAAAGCATCAGGGATTCTCTCTGGAGCAGAGCTTGCTTTTGCTGCTGAGTGGCCCCCAAATTAAGCCCTGTTGCTATAGGCTCTAGAAGGCTTATTGCACTGCTAATACACCCAGAGCTTTGTTTCCATGGCAACAACTAGAGTCCTTTGAGTAATTTGCAAGACTGTTGCAGCCCCAAGGTGGTGATGGGGGAAGCCTACAGGCGACTGTTTGCCTCAGTATGCTCTATCCTTCCCTACAGCGTCGTGGCATGAAGGGGAAAGCACGGAAATTGTTCTACAAGGCAATTGTACGGGGCAAAGAGATTCTGCGCATTGGTGATTGTGCTGTCTTCCTGTCAGCTGGACGGCCCCATCTGCCATACATTGGCCGCATTGAGAGCATGTGGGAATCCTGGGGCAGCAACATGGTTGTCAAAGTAAAATGGTTCTATCATCCTGAGGAAACCAAGCTGGGCAAGCGACATAGTGATGGCAAGGTGAGTAGCAAAGCCATTAGGCATGGGAAAAGAAGAAAGAGAGCTAAAATTAGGTGGAAGGAGAGTGAGACGCAAGGTGTGAAGGACAGGATGGTTGTGGACCAAAGGGCGCCGAGCTGGAAAGGTGGCAGCTCAAAGCAAGGATGAACAGAAGCTACCAAAGAAATTACCTAATGGATGCTTGAGTGACTTGTAAATAGTGTTTTGAGTCTCAAGTTTTTTGCATTGGGCCTTATTTCTCATTATATCTCAGAGCATGTTAGTACAGTCTGTGTCAGGCCCTGGCCAGGGTTTGTCATAGTCTGCACCCACACATGAGGATAGCAGGTCCCTGATCTGAGATATCAACCAGAATAAGGCCCAGTAGAGAAAGGGCTTCAGTCCCTGTCTGGATTCCTAAACTCAAGGATAGATTAAATTATAGTAACACCAGTGTAATTGTTTCTCGTTAGGCAAATCATTCCAGTATATATAACAAATAGGATGCAGAAGCTCTGCCATCTGAGTTACTGTTTGCAACTAGCTCCGCTTCTTAAAATATTAGTTCGCATTTGGTTAGTTATATGAGATATGTTACTGAGTAGTCTTGTGTTATGCAAATCTTTGGAGTTTGCCAATTTCATTCTGCTCTTCCTCATGCTGACAGTTAATTCACATGTTATGCTGAGGGCAATATGATGAGCAAACATGGTGGAATCCAGGGGGCCAGCAGCCACTAGGAGAAGCAGTGTTTAGGAAAGTGGGCTGCTACACTGGGAAGGACCTGAGAGCAGACTTCAGGGCTGCAAGTCCTCCTAGCATTGGAGTCCATCTTGAGATTTTTGTTCTTGAGACACAAACTGGAGTGCCATTTCTTGATGTCTCATCTTCTTGCAGAATGCTCTGTACCAGTCATGCCATGAAGACGAAAATGATGTCCAGACCATCTCGCACAAATGCCAAGTGGTTGAACGTGAACACTATGAGCAGCTCACCCGCAGCAAGAAATACCATGACCGGCAAGACCTCTACTACCTAGCCGGGAGTTACGACCCCACCACAGGCCGGCTTGTGACTGCAGATGGCGTGCCCATCCTGTGCTGAGACTGCAGGACACAACCACTGCTCCATGGCAAGAACATGGCTCACATGGGGTTGAGGGGAGAATGACAGGATGGCCAAGGGACAGTGGAAGGGGCAAGTTTCCTTGCACCATTTCCTGGCAATTGGATGCAAGGCCCTGAAATATGCAAGTTGCCCGGCTTTGCCATGCCCGGGGTTGCAGGCTGATCCCGGCTCCCCACATGGCTCTGTACAGATTTGAATCCAAGCCATACTTTCCCTAGTACCTCTGACTGTTTGCCGCAGGCCAAACACAAATCAGGTTACCGCTCTATTTATTTTGTGTGTAAATAATGTATTTCTGATGGGAAGTTTTATGGAAAAGAAGCAAACAAGACAAAAAGGCAGGTTTTAGGGGGTGGGAGGGTAGGGCTATTTGATGGCTTTTATTTTGTGTTCGATGCACTGTTTTCCCTTCAGCTTAGCTGGAGGTGCGGACGCCAGGCAAGCGTGTAAATACAGAAGGGGGCACTTGAACGATGTGGCAGCGCGGACTTCGAAGGCTACGCTGACCTCCTCACAGAACTGTGTATTATAGACTCACCTCACCCATCCTCTCCTTCCCTTTTTTATTATTATTATTGTTATTATTATTATTATTATTATTGTTATTATTATTAATTATTATTATTATTATTGTTATTCTAATGATAATTATTCTGACAATGTCTGCGGATGTTAATATGCTCCTGTTAAAGAGAAGATTATATATATTATTATAAAATCAGGATCTTGTATTCTGGTCTCCATCTTGGGTTGGGGGGTAGCTCTAGTTTTGATCTAGGGCTGTAGCTCGGTGGCAGAGCACATGTTTTGCATGCAAAAGATCATAGGTTCAAATCCTGTTCAATTCAGGTAGGGCTGGACCTTTGCCTGAAACCTGGGAGAGCTGCTGCCAATCAGTGTTGACAGTATTGAGCTAGATGGGCCAATCATCTGGCTTGGTATAAGTCTGGTTCTCATGACTTCTTTGTACAAAAACTACTTGATCTGTCCCATAGGATACAGCTTTGTTCAAGGAACTGCTTCTGTGTACATCCTACCACAGTGAATGAATGGATTGTGCACAGAATGCCACGCCTTCACCTGTAAGCTGACAGGACTAGTACAATAGATGTTTCTGAGGGTTTATGCTTTCCAGGCATCAACATTTGATAAATACTGTCTCACTAATGGGAGTAGTCTATTCCTGACTGGACCTAGACTGTGTGTGCATAGATACATAGATATTACACTTTATGTGTGCCTCTCTGAATGGTCCTTGCAAGAGTTAATTTTTGATTAGTCAATGTATGGTAAATGTTATCTTTTAATTATTTTACATGAGAAATAAAGATGCCGTCACAACACACATCATTTACAAGGACCCCTCCAGCCAAAATAGCAGATGAATGTTCTATTTCAGATGTGCAAAGGATCACACAGAAAACAACAACAGGTTTCAGGATGCTCCTTACAATGTGGCACAGGTCAGATCTGCATGATTCCGTGACTCATCCCTCCATCTGTACAGCTGACAGATATTGGATAATCTACTGTTTTTGCAGTCTAAAGCAGGTTTCTCCCAGTTCCCACACTGAAAGGTTACTGACCATATTTGCACCTTACCTTGGAACCTCTCCTGCAGAATCCAATCAATGAGACAATGCCGAGTTGCATTCTACCTATCCTACATATAGCCTTCAATATATAAGTTCTGCTGTGAAAAAGGAAAGCAAACAGTGACAGAGCCCATACTATTTTGTGTGTCCCTATTATGCTAATGATAGAAGCTTTGTACAATAAACTCTGCAGGAAGCAAGTTTATCTCTTCTTACCTATATATATAGGTAATATATATATGTGTATTTATGAGAAGTCTCCTAGTAGAATACAATGGACTGAGTCCAAAATAGATGTGGCATGGGTAATCTGTGACTTGAACTCCTATTTTACGTTATTTTATATTTTATTTTAAATTAGTGCAACGTGCAAGGGAGGGAGGGTATTTTCCCTTGTCATTTTCCTAATCTAAATTTCAGCACGCAAGCACAACATTCACACGGGTGCCATTAAACCTGTAGAGAGAAAATACAAACACAATACGTAGTGGTTAGAAGGGAGCTCAGGGGGAAGATTAAACACCTCCCTTGGCTCAGCACTGATGCTTGGATCAAAATTGTAGCTTCCTGCAGCTGCTTTGAAATTTGAAAATCTCCAGGCAACCTGCTCACAGACGTCCCATATCATGCCTATTTTGGCCCCAAGTATTCCAGTGGGGGGCTAAACTGAACAAATCCTTTAAACTCCAGCACTTCTGAAATTTATCCTTAGCTTCCACTAATTCTGGATGTACAGTATCTGAAAAAGAAATTTTGTCTGATAAATCTGATTTTAAAAAAAGTCCACCACTGAACTGCTGCTTATATAGTTGTTACATGAACTCCTGCTTATACAGCTGTTCTGTGGCCACCTCTTTTCTTTTCAGGGCTAGAGTTCATTTTTCACATGCCTGTTGCCATTTCCCACTTGGCTGTATTACTCTGGTGCTGACTGTTTTTCCTATTGAATTTTTGTCATGTAGCTAGCAGCTTGTTTTATTATTTGCAGCAGGAAGCATGGAGAATGGCTAGCTGGCTCTGACCTTGTTACTTCCTGTGGCAGCCATTTTCCTGTTGTGAGCAGGAGAGAGGAGAGGCAGCCACCAGACATGTGGATCTACTCATGACTCATCTTATTAACATGGGGGTAGACAAAGCTACTTTTTTTGTTGCTGATTTGTGTATAGAAGGTGCTCTTTCCAGCAGGTTGAATCTACATAATTTGCTCTATGATCAAGACGGAAGAGGCCTCTTATAAGCAATTGCAGGTAGGTGAATAATGGCAACAGTGAGCAACTCTGATCAATAAAAAGGACATTTCTTCAGGTAGCACTGACAAGAGGGCCTGGTGGCAATTAGTTTTTAATATTGCAAAGCAGTCAGGAATGGAGCAGGCTTAATTATTCATGCAAGAAACCCTGGCATCTTTCCCTAATAAGGCAGAAAGAGCCTGAGATCAACAAGTTCATCTGTTGTTTCCATAGCCCGTGGCTGGGCTGGGACGCACATAAGCTATTCTGTAAGGGGATGCTGATATGTGGAACTTCAGAGTTCCTTCTGCCAGTGTCATTTGCTTTTTACAGTGATATGGCTGCAGAAAAATGCCAACACTATGTTATGTAATCTATCATCACATTGCACCGCATCCTAGGATTCCCTTCCTTCTTGTCAAAAAGCAAAACCTGGCCACTGAATGTAAAATTAGCTCTATGTAGAAAAGTGGCTAAAAGTGAGACGAGAAACTCAACAGCATTTTCAGTGGCCAGAAGGTAAAGCTTCAATACCCAACACTGACTTTTTTTTTTACTTTACATTCATACTTATTAAATAAAATCTATTTAGGCTAGGTTCCTACTTGGCAATTTATCCAGTTTTAAACCAGTTTTTTTTTTTAATCGGCAGCAAGGTCTGGATTTTTGTGTTCCCACTAATGCAGAATAACTCTCCATTCTTCTGCACCTGGCAGAGAAAGAACCCCCTTAGCAGAACCCCCTCCCTGTGCAGTCAGCAATTGGATACTGTCATGCCCTGACTTCAGCTGGGAGGGCAATTCAAATCCCACCTTCTATATAAACTTTCCCTGGCATGAAATCATGGAGTCCTTTGGCAGCAGTTTTTATTCACTGCTTCTCCCCTCCAATCTTGTATCCACCATAGGGATCAAGGCAAAATGGCGTGGATGAGGCGATTGGGAAGGAGGGAGAGGCAGGCAGGCAGACTTTTACATGAGCTGACAATGGAGCTTTGTGCTGGATTGTGACAGCAGATCAACACGAAGTGGCAGGGATCAAGGCAAAAAGGCATGGATGATGCAATTGGGAAGGAGGGAGGGAGTGGGCAGGCTTTTATACAAGAGCTGATGATGCTTCACAATCCCAGGATGGAAGCCGAAAGCATTTCATGATAGCTCTTTGTAAAATCAAACACTTTAGACTCATTCCCTGCTACATCTGATCCTTTGTTACATTTCACTCCTCGATACATATATCTCTTGTAAGCTGCTACAGGCTCTTTATTTTTCACCTCCTTCCCCCACTTCCCTTTCAGCCAGCCTGATCTCCATAGCAGGTAATGGTGCAGAGCCTGGGCGAGAGGGGACGAGGACAGTGGAAATCATGGCTTGTCACTGGATCAGGGGAAAGTGAGGAGAACAACCCTAAAGCATGGTCCCCCCCCCCCGCAAAACTACTTGTGTTCCTGTTTGCTAAATAGTATGGAGTATTTCTAAACCCAGCAGCGAAACCCCTTTTAACCTGAATAGGGATTCTCCACATTTTGGGGGCTTAATTCACAGAAATTAGGGTCCCCTTGCAAACTGTCAGAATGGGGACAATTTGAGCTGACTTCAAGCCTGATTATATCCTGTGTCGGACCTTGCCCTTAGATTTACATGCCGTCTTCCATGAAAAGGTCTCAAGGGAGTACATGAGACTACTTTTTAAAAATAAAAAAAGTGAAAATAAACCACACAAATCCCATAAAATCCAGTAGATGTAAGCTGCACAGCACAGTGACATATTTTGACCATTACACTTTTTATGACCTTTGATTGAACAGCATGCACAAACAGGTCCTACTGTCGTTTTGGAGAAGCTTCACTTCTCCCTCCTCCCCAGTAGATAAAGTTGCTGTTAATGGCACAAAAGAAGGCAAGCTGTATTCATTATCAGAAGAACTTGTGCATAAAAGTATATGGATAGAATAATAGTGGAGACATTAGGTGCAGGTATGCAAAAATACTATACATATTTTTTGCAGGGTCCCACATACATTATTTACATTCATAGATCCAAAATATTAAACTTGCAATACATCATAAGACTCAAATAGTTTAACTGAGGACTTCAGGGAAGACTGAACAGGGATGGCCATCTTACCAGTGGTGTTTGGATGCTCAAAGGGCTAAGTAAACAAACATGACATATAGGTAACTTGGCTTTTTGGTATGCATTGTCCAATTCTGCACATAGTGGCCGCATACTGTGCAAAAACAGATCCATGTGAGCAGAAGTTTCTGGGGCAATCTTAAGTGGCTGTCAGCATTGATTTGCATCAGTCCTGCAACGGAAGAAAGCCTAAACTGTAAACTAAGGATTTGAGACATTAAGAGGGAAGCAAAACTACTGAAGTGTGTGGTGCTTAAGTACCCTGCCATATAGAGCAAGACAAATCTATCCCTCTGTTGATGACCAAGAAGAGTGAAAAAAAGAGCCAAAGATGTTTCTGGCTGTAACACAGGCTAGCAGTCAGTGATGCCGCTGTGCTAGAACTTTGGGGCAGAGGTCCAGAAAAGGTATGGGTCATACAGAATGTTCATCACTGGGTTGCTACAATTTAATGTAAGTACTGCATTCTTTCAACTAAAAGGGAACAGGATCCTGTAACACTCATGATCCCCGAGTCCACAACTGGAGACACCAAGATGTTGTTAGATAATGTCATCAACTCCAGCCAGAATGGACTTTCAACAAATGGGGTGGTGGTGGCAGGAATTTCACCTAAGGTAGCCTGTATCACAAGTCACACCTGCTGAAATTCTGTCTTCTGCACTGCACTTAAAAAGCCCTGCTCCCTTTGCCATCTGCCCATCATAGAAGGCAGCCCAAGGTATTTTAGTGCCAAAGGGGGAGTAGCACTGAACACACCCTTCTTCCCATGTCAAATTGCATAACATCCAGGCTGTATTATTGGCATCTGAAACAGGTAATCCATAAGCATTTTCTTACTTCGACAGCACAAAGTTTCTGCCCTTTTGTGGAATCCCAAGGCAACTATCTTACTCTATCCAAGGTTAGGGCTGCTCTGGGTTAATGCTATTGGCCCCTATCATCAACAGCCAAGAGTGTGAAGCCATGTCTCCATTTACCACTTTGGGGGCCTGCAGATGCACCTTTGGGCATCATGGCCCTTTCTGCACTAGGCTTTTTTCTGGATTATATTCCAGAATAGGAAACCTGCCATCCACATACTAATGGAGACTAACGCACTTCCCAAGCAGGGCCTGCTGCACTTGCAGACAGTTGGCAAGTCCCTATTGTGGAATATAACCTGGAATAAGGCCTAGTTCAGAAAAGGCCCATGTCTCCATATTTGGCAGCATGATAAGGCTGTTGAGTGTGATGTCTCTCTGAGGCACCTGGGATCAAACTGGATACACAGAAGCACCCAGTGACATGATTGGGTGGGCCCTTCTGCCAAAATGCCTGCCCTCACTTGTCTCCCATGCTGTGTATTGAGTCACAGCTGAAGAGTTGTAGGCCAGCAGTTTCTCTGTCCTTGGTTTAACATTATGGGTCCTTGCATTTTCCCCAAAAAAGGAAAAGTGCTTCATCCTGAAGATTTTTTTTTTTTTTTGCTTCTTTGCAAAGATATCCTTCTCTTTTTCAGTTCTCTTTAACTGTTTATGTATCATAGGCAAACAGGAGTTACAGAGCCCAATGTGTCTGGGAAACAGTGAAGTAACTGAGGAAATAAGGTGACACAGCAAAGTGGTATTGTTGCAATATTAGACCAAGAGGCGGGAGACTAAAGTTCAAGTCATGGAAGTGTCCTGGCCTACCTCATAGGGTTCTTGAGGGGATAAAATGGAGACAAAAGTAATACAATATATTGGTGTTACTATTGTTTAGTTGTGTTAAGTTCCTCTTGATCCTCACAGCCCACACCATACCAGGGCCTTCTGTTCTCTGCTGTCTCCCAAACTTTGTTCAAGCTCATGCTCATTGACTGTCACTTGCTTATTCCACTGTATTTGGATATTCTGAAATAAAGTGTGGATATTCTGGGATAGCTGTGCTTTACTCTGGAATATCTAAATACAGCAGAATAAGTGACTGATGTCTGGATGTAGTCCTTATCTGTCCATCTCATCCTCTGGTTTCTCCTTTTGCCTTCAGTCTTTCCCAGCATCAGAGCCTTTTCCAGTGAATACTCTTTTCTCATTATGTGGCCAAAGTATTTGAGCTTCACTTTCACTGTTTGTTCTTCCAGTGAACAATCAAGGATGATTTCTTTTAATGCTGACTGACTTAATCATCATAAATATGAATAAATGCGTTCTCAGTATGACTCTAGAAAGTAACTTCAAACACACGGATGTACTGACGTTCTCATTTTAAAAACAAGACATTTCTTTTTTAAGTACACGGGGGCTGCAAAGCAAGAGTTTCAAAATAAGCCAGCAATAGGTGATATGGTAATATTGCATTTTCAGATTTATTTCTGTCTTCTTAATGTCTGCTAAAGGGATCACAGTGCTGATACTCACGGCCACCACCACCTACAGAAGACAATATGCTCCTGCGTTACGAAACTGCTCTGATAGGTTTGCCAGATTCAGACCCTGAAAAGGGGCATATGTAAGAGCCTCATAAATTGGTATCTTTAACCAGCAACTACTGTAGCAATGGGACATGCTCACTGTGACAGGAAAAATCATATCAGATGGTACTCTCATATATATCTGGAAAGCACGGACGGAAGCCGTTTCAAGGGATGCCTTTGGCAACCCTGTAATGCTGGTTTCAACTGCAGGAATTCAAGTAGATTCTTTCCTCCATTTCCAATCTGTTTTGCAAAGGAGAGGTGTTTGAAAGCCACAACATTATTTTGCTTTTGAAATTCAGATACCTGTACCAGCATTCAGAGAAGAAAGGTTGTGTTCACCCTCCGAGTCTATTCTGAGCTATTAGAATGGGAAGAGTGAGGAAGAACTGCGAGATCCTCTTGCAGATGATAAATCAACAAATGTTTTTGCATGGGGAGGCACGATGAAAGCAGGTGCAGCTTTCGAGGCCTATTGCAGGGTGCTGTTCAAGGCTTCACCCCAGAGTAAACACAGCAGCCAAGTCTCCAATGTCTGGCAAACTCCAGAATGTCAGTGTGTGCCTCTATGTGTGTGGACGCAGGTAAGCATGTTGATTTGAGGCAGTAGCTGCAGCTGAGAACCTGGCAATTTGGGAGTGTGTGTGAGGAGAGAGAATGAAATCAAGAAAAATCGTCAGATGGAAATTTGATAAGGATGATATCATGTGGGTTGTGCCAAAATTTGATTCATATAAGTAGCACTCAAACTTGAATAATCTTATATCTACCCATAACCTGGATTCACCCTTGTTATTATGGACAGTTAAACACATTGAACAGCACCTGCACTTTCTGCATGTTCCTGTCAGTGAGTATTATGGATGACCGTCTACTGACATCACGAAAAGCACGTGTGTTTGTGTCCTGAATTATCCATTTATCCATGTCTTTAATCTCTGATTGTGAGAATACCCAGATGTGCAGATACACAGAGAATAGCCTTTTATGCATTATGAAAAAGGAAATAAAGCATTCCACAAAAAAAGAAAAGAAGCCATAGATCTGCCTTGGCTAATCTGTTTCTAGATTTAGACAGAATTCTAGGCTCTGCGTGTTGTCTTTCTCTTCTTTATTGGGGAGGTACTCAATTGCAGCTTCCCAAATATTTCTAAATTACAACGCTAATCATTCCATGACAGACCCAGAAAAATCTGGAGGGTATTCCTGTTTTATCAATAATGTGGATTTGGATTGACCCACTCATCAAACAGCCAATACTTTGCTTTGGAGAACTTCCCACTACTTCAATCAATCAATTGATGCCGCCTCTCCTCAGGCTGCAGAGCTGGTCTCGTCCATGGCGGCTCTAGACCTCTCTTTACCTGGAACCAGTCCGACGCATTCGTCGGGTCATGCTTTAGATCTTGTTTTCTGGTCTGGCATTGAAGTGGCCTTAACTGGTCTTGAACCAGTTCCATGGTCTGACCATTTTATCCTGAGGGCCTGTGACGGTTTCAGGGTACAGGCTGCCAACTGCTTTGCTTGCTGGCCTTGCAGGCTTCTAGCAAGCTGCAATAGCCAGCCTTTGTGCAAACAGCTTGTTGCAAGACCTGGGCAGAGGCTGCAAAAAGGGCAGGAAATCCCGTGCGGGTCCGGGTGCAATGATTGGCTGCAAGTGAAATTTGGAGGGAAAAGCTGTCCGGGGATCTGAGTGCTGGAGGGGCTAGAGCAAGAGTTCCCACCAATCAGAGGAGGGACAGGAGTTTCTAGCAGGAGTTTCCAGCAGCATTTTATTGCAGCAATCTTCCCCAGGAGGTGACAGCCAATCAGAGCCACAGAAAAAAGGTATAAAGGAACACAGATTACAGCAGACTATGTCTTCGTGCTGGGACAAGAGCTGAAAGGAACAGAAGAGCTGAATCCTGAAGGAGCCGGACCAGTAGTTGACCAGGGGTCTTTTGACTGGAAGATCTTGGAGGAAGACTTCGCAGGCAACTGACCAGAGGGTGATCAGTCAAGCAAGGATGGACTGGGCCTTGCGATCATCCAGAGCTGCGTTCTAGGACACTGGCTTGGCTTGGGCTGTGGCAGAGCAAGTCAGGGGGGGAGGAACGTGGAGAGGTTTGTCTTTTGAAAAGGAACTATTTTCCTTTAGAGAAAGGGGAGCTGATAGGCTGGGAAGCTGGTAACCTTAAGAGACTCATAGACTTAAACCAACAAATACCTGAACCTTATTTTCTTTCTAGTATTGCTTGCGTATAATAATAAACTTGTTTTAGTTTACTGTTGAAATGCTTGCTACCAGTGTTTTGTGTCCACACTGTAGTATTCACTTGGCCGTTGCATGAACTCAGCATCCTAACAGGGCCAAGCTACTCCTTGAGAGGGCAGGCACTCACTGGAACGCTGGGGAACGTGACAGGGCCCGTATCCAGTTCTCCCCCACCCACCCCGAGCTACACTTCAGACCGATTTTTGTCTGCCCACGTGGCTGCATGGATCCAGTTAGTTTCCAGAATGCCCTGCAGGTTCCTGTTCCTATTGACGGCTCTGTCAATGAGCTGATTGAGAGCTGGAATATCAGACTCTCTCAGCCATTGACAGGATTGCTCCCAAGCAGCCTCTCAGGCCCCATAAGAGGTTCTCTCCTTGATTCACCAGAGAGTTGTGTGTCCTCAAATGGTACCTGAGATGCCTAGAGAGAGTTTGGAGGCGAGCCCAGGATGAGGCATCGAGAACATTGTATCACAGACTAAAGAAAGTCTATGAGATGGCGACCAAGGATGCAAAGAGAGATTATCTCTCTGCGGAGTTTGCATCCATAAAGTCGTGCCCAGCACATTTATTTAAAACAATTAGGCAATTAATCTCCCTTCCGGGGAATCAAAAATTTTCAAGTTCAGCAATTAGCTGTGAGGCTTTTGCAGCCTTTTTTGTGGATAAAGTCTCGAAGCTCTGCCTTGACCTTCCTCCAATGGTCGACACCGTAAGAGAGTTAGGGGCCTGTTGACTGTCTCCAGGTCCTGTGTTGGACCGCTTCAACAGACCTGACCAGACAGACGTGGAAAAGGCACTTGCAAAGGTGAGATCTACCACTTGTCCTCTTGACCCGTGTCCTTCATGGTCGGTCAAGGCCAGCAGCAAGACACTGGGTGCCCATCTGTTGGAGACTGTCAACTCTTCTCTTGAGCAAGGAGTGTTCCCAGACGGGTCCACCCCCTCTTAAAAAGACCTAGTTTGAATCCTTGTGATCTGGCCAATTACTGCCCAGTATCGAATCTCCCATTCCTCGGCAAGGTAATTGAGAGAGTGGTGGTGGAACAATTACAAGTGTTCTTAGATGATGATGCTGTTCTGGACCCTTACCAATCTGGTTTTAGGCCAGGTTATGGGGCTGAATCCGCTCTTCTGGCCATCACAGATGATATCTGGAGGCAAACAGATTGAGGTGGTTTGGCAATGCTGATACTTTTGGATCTATCAGCAGCATTCGACACTGTGGACCATGACATCTTGGTCCACCACCTCAAAGAGGCTGGAGTTCAAGGAACAGTTCTCTCTTGGTTCCCTTCGTGCCTCCAGCACAGAGGGTAGCGAGTAGTTTTCGGGGGTCAGATCCCCCGGTGGTCCCCACTTCAGTGTGGGGTTCCCCAGGGTACACTGCTCTCCCCACTGCTCTTTAATATCTTTACGCACCCCTTGGCTCAGTTAATCTGGAATCATGGACTGATCTGCCATCAGTATGCTGATGACATTCAGCTCCTCCTGCTCATGGAGGGTCAGTTGGCTTCTATCCTGGATGTTCTCTCCCATTGCCTGGATGCATTGCAAACTGGTTAAGAGGTAGCAGGCTGAAATTAAACGAATCAAAGATGGAGGTCCTCTGGCTGGGCCACGGGGCTGAACCTAGTGGCTTCCAGCTGCCTCTTTTCGGGGAGAGTCCCTTGTGTACTCTCCCCATCGTCAAAAGCTTGGGTGTCTTTCTATGGAGATCCAGGTTGTGTGCTCAGCTCAGATGGCCTTCTTCTATCTGAGGCACACTCAGCAGTTGGTCCCCTACCTCTCCTGCCCTGACCTAGCCACTGTGGTCCATGCAACAGTTACCTCCAGGCTAGATTATTGCAACTCTCTCTACGCTCGCCTTCCCCTGGGCCTGATCCGGAAGCTGAAATTAGTCCACAATGCAGCAGCCTGCTTATTAACAGGCACCCCTCATGGGGCTCACATCTCCCCTATCTTACAGGAACTGCATTGGTTGCCGATTGAGTTCCGGATCCAGTTCAAGGTGTTGGTTGTGACCTTTAAAGCCTTACGTGGCTCGGGGCCCTCATATCTGTGGGACCATCTTGCCCTCTATGTGCCAGGAGAATATTAAGGTCATCTGCAGACCTTAATTGGTTACAGATCCCTGGCGTCCTTGAGCCCCGCCTTTCGGCCACCAAAAATTGGGCATTCTCATGCATCTCTCCTACCTGGTGGAACACTCTGCCTGCAAGTACTCGAGCAAGCCAAGAACTGTCTAGTTTTCGGGGAGCTTGCAAGGCAGGGTTGTTCCGCCAGGCTTTTGGCTAGCTTCTGGTTTATGACCATTTAGATCAGTGGTTCTCAACCTTCCTAATGCCGCGACCCCTTCATGGAGTTCCTCATGTTGTGGAGACCCCCAACCACGGGGGCGGAGCAGCTGGGAGGTGGGAGGGAAGGGTGGTGGGAGACTCGTCGCGACCCCTCTGAAAGGGCAGTTTGACCCCCAAAGGGGTCCCGACCCCCAGGTTGAGAACCACTGGTTTAGATTGTTTTAAATATTATTTTGATTTTATATAATTCATGTTATATCTTGTCTTTTATGTTTTGTATTGTGAGCTGCCTAGAGCCCACTTGTGGGGTGGGCGGGGTATAAATCAAAGAGTAAAGTACATCAGTCAATCAACCAACTTACCTACCTACCCACTTATCTATTTTCCAAATATTGCTGAAAGGGGCAAAAACTTGCTGTAAATCAGAGCGTCAACAATGTAATTGTAGCACAAACATAAAACATGAAGGCATGCGTTATTTTGATTTAAATAATTCGAAATAACTGACCCGGAACAA
>MTQE01002208.1:32375851-32400158 GCA_014337955.1 Aspidoscelis marmoratus
ACGTTTTGAATTCGAGATAACGACGTCGTGGGGATGCGGCCATAGTGTCGCACAAACACAGAAACACACCAGGATTCAGACTGCAACTGATCTTAGAATTCAAAATGAGTTACTGGCATTCCAGGAACTCTTCCAGCAGCTAAGCATAGGAAGAGCTAGGGCAGAGGGTCTAGAAAAAATTCCTTGAACAGTTACCAATGTGAGATGCCATAAACAGTTTATAATACATTTAGAGGTCAGCTAGATGTACCCAGCTAATATCAGGCAGTTCGAGGTCGGGCCTCCCCAGACCTCTGCAACACTGAAATAATTTGCAGCCTCAAAGTGGAAGAGACAGTTCAGATCTCTTTCAGAAATAATTTCAGTGATGTTTTTCTTAAGAAAGGGAACACAGCATGCACACACAAACATACAGTTCAGCTCTTCATAGATCTTGACAGCAGAGATGTAGGGTGATGGTCCTTAGCTAATATAAGTACATAGAAGTGGGCCTTGGGTGAATGAAAAATGGAATGGACCCTAGACAAACTAAGGACAAAATGGATGGAATAAAGAATTTTTGTTTGTATCAAGTTAGTGTAAAATTTGGCTCACAGGCCTTTTGTTCTACCTTAACTGACATGGGGGAACCGGTTTTAATAACTCCGGATCACAGACAGATCCGGTTTAATGGGGTATATCCGGATCTAAGAGATCCGGATCTACCCCGCACCCCTGCCGCCGCACACACGGTGTAGATCCAGATTGGAGGTGGGTGCTGTGCGGACACACAGCACCTGGCTCTGATCCGGAACGGAGGGCCCTCCCCCCGCCCGCCATGATTGGCTCACTGGAGCCAAGCATAGCGAGCTGGGGGACCTCGCTGCTGCGGCTCGCCCTGGCCCCAGAAGTGGCGGATCGCCGCTTCTGGGGCTAGAGCGAGCTTGCCAAAAGCCCGCCCTGCTGGGAGCACGTCGAAACCCCTCCTTACCTCGTCAGCGTGGTCGTCTTTCTGAGGGTCTTCGCCCAGGATGCAGCGCGCCTGCGTCCTGCGCGGCTCCTGAGTGGCTGGGGCTGCTGAATCCAGACAAGATGGAGGTGCTGTGTGTCACTGGGTCTCAGGTCCATGTAGCTGGGAGACACCCTGTCCTCAACGGGGTTGTAATGCCCTGGAAAAGACAGGTTTGGAATTTGGGGGTGCTCTTACAGCACTGACACTTGAAGCTCAGGTGGAGGCTGTGGCCAAGAGTGCCTATTCCCAACTACAGCTGGTGTGTCAGTTGAAGCCTTTTTTGGACAGAGATGACTTGGCCATAGTTATCCATGCTCTGGTAATCTCCACACTGGACTATTGTAATGTGCTCTACGCAGGACTGCCCTTGAAGATGGTTCAGAAGCTGCAGCTGGTGCAGAATGTAGTTGCTAGACTGCTCACTGGGACAGCTGGCTGGATGCACATCATGCCGGTCTTCAAAGAATTGCATTGGCTGCTGATTCACTACCGAGCCCAATTCAAGGTGTTAACTGTGACTTATAAGGCCCTAAGTAACTTGGGCCTTCTAAAGGAACGCCTTCTTCCATATTGACCTGCCCGTGTCTTAAGATCTGGAGAGAAGGCCCTCTTGGTTGTCCTGCCACCCTCAGTAGTAAAAAGTATGGGCATCTGGGAGAGGGCCTTCTCAGCAATGGCCCCTAGGCTATGGAATAGTCTCCCCCTTGAGGTGCATCAGGCTCCTTCACTATATATGTTTAAGAAGGTAGGAAGATGCACCTCTTTGCCCTGGCCTTTGGTTAAATGGGAATATACTGTCTCTTCCCACTTTACAGACACTGATATTGTTTTAATATATGTCTGATTTTAAATGTTGTTACCTGCCCTGAGACCTTTGGGTATAGGGTGGGATAGAAATACAAACAAACGAACAAATATCATTGTTTTGCTTTCCATCGTCTTGCATAGATAGGATTGCTGTGCTCTTCTATCTCTCTGGATGCCCAGCTATTTCCTTAGGTTTGCCCAGCATTCAGGCACACTTCCTTAAAAGTAAACTGCAGCCTGAATTCAGAGTTCATTCTGTCAGTAGTGGCAAACCTTTTGGAACAGGGCATTACAGCTCCACCCCAAAGTATGGCCTAGTGACACTCTAGCACAGCGGTTCTCAACCTGTGGGTTGGGGCCCTTTTGGCAGTTGATCCACTCTTTCACAGGGGTTGTCTAAAGTAGCAACAAAAATAATTTTATGGTTGGACGTTAGGGTTAGGGTTAGGTTGGGGGTCACCACAACATGAGGACCTGTATTAAAGGGTCATGGCATTAGGAAGGTTGAGAACCACTGCTCTAGTATGTCTACAAAGATCACTCAGTACCTGTCATCTCCCACTCCATTTCCCATGCTGTGGGGCCTAGTAATAGTATCTTCTTTTGGGGGCAAACAGCACACAGAAGACAACGACCTCACATGCTTCTTGCCCTCTGTTTATCCAGCTGGTGCAAGGGCATATCTGGTCAGCAATCAGTTGTAAAGAAAATGTACAACTGCAATTCCCGGACACGTATTCCTGGCAACCATACAGAAGTGATCTGCCATCACCTTCTTCCAAGGATGTGCTAGGAACTGAATGGATGCCCCTAAAGACCACCTGCAGGAAGTCGAGGGCAGGTGAAGGTTTTACTTTTGCCTTCTGCTTGAGATGCCCAAACAGGATGCTGGATTCCAGCAGGGCTCCTCTTATGCTCCCATGCTCTCTAGCCAGGACTCTTGTCTCTTTTGTGATTTATTGATTATGTCTATATACACCACAAATTGGTTACAGCAATAAAATAAGGCAACTAATTAAAGCTCCTCGACCTCTGTCTCACATGTTCACCTGTTGCCATGGCCTCTCAGGTCAGGCAGCCCCAGGATAAAGCCCAGCACCCGGTCCGTTTGCTACCAGGCATAAGTCAGCGAGGACAAAGGACGCCAAAACACAGAAGTCGTGGTGTTAGCAAGAGAAACAAAAGCAAACAGCCCCTTTCCCCGTAATTCCGCACATGCACAAATGTAGCCAGCGCGTCCTGCACCGTTTCCATGACGACCAAAACTCCCTCCCCACCCCACGAGAGGTCCTCCAGCCAGGCGATGCGGAAAGAGTTTATATTCTTTCTCAGCTTCTTCGCCACCGCTCTAGGCCATCATCTGCCCTCTCTCTGGTTCCACATCGCGGAAATGCCAACGGACCAAGGAGGGGAACTAGGAAGTGTGTCTCTGCCCGAGTGCGACGTGGGCGCTTGGAGGCTGGAGGAGCCGGGCTCGGGGAGGGAAGCGGGTGTCCTTGTAGCGGAACGATCCCGGCAGCACAGGGCAGGTTGTACACACCTGGCCAGGTGACACCTGCCTTCCTAGGCCCACCCGCGCGCGTGGAGTTAGAGGGCTGCTCCTCCTCTTCCACCACCCCCCGCCGCCTTGTGTTGTGTTGGCTGGCTCGGTCTCCCCCTCCTCGCTCCCCCGGGCATGGCTGCCGCCCCTCCATCTGGCTCCAACTGGGGCCTGATCATGAATATAGTCAACAGCATCGTTGGGGTCAGCGTGTTAACGATGCCCTTCTGCTTTCGCCAGGTTAGTCTTGCCGTCCTCCCGACCCCCTTAAGGTGGCCCCCTATTTCACGACGGGAAAATGTCCCTTTCCTCTTCTTTCTTTCTTTCTCCCTCCCTACCCATCAGCTTCATCGCAGAGAGTTGCCCTCTGTCCTTGCTACCAAGGTATCGTCGTGGTTGCCAATAGATGACGCTTTCCTCAGGAAATAATTGTATTACACGTGTTGTTGACGTTGCACACGCCCGTCGGTAACCTGCCTTGAAAGCGAAGAAGATGTTCTACACGTGTTCCAACTGCCTAAACAAACTCACTCTTATTGCTCTACTGATTCTATAGTTTTGTTTTGTTTTGTTTTTTGAAACAGAAGTTGCTGGATCTAGAGTTTTTAAAGGTTCCAGGCTGCTCAGCATTTATAGTTAACTCACTTTTTTAAAAGGCTGATCACACCATCCCTTTATTAACTGTGTGTTTTCACTTACTCAGGTATCTATGCCTTACAGTTATTTTGAATTTTGTTTTGAAAAATCACAGGTTGAAGTTTGTTTTGAAGGAAAGTTGGCTTCAGGTAGTTAAGTCTTTCCCTAATACTGTAAGGTGTTGCCACAGCCGTGCAAAAAGTCACAAATGTTGGTTTGAGGCGCACAAACTTATTTCTAGCTTTAAAAAATACACTACATGTCTTGAAAACACTTGCTTCATAAAAAAAAATTAAGATAAAATACAAAGTTGCAGACAGAGTTCCATTCCACTCTGCCACCACTCTAATGTTCTGTTTCATCTTTTCTGTTTGTGTTAGTATTCTGAACAAAGTTCCTGCTGAAATATTTGAGTTCCTTTTCCTTAGGTTCCACACAATTGTTGTTGTTGTGTCTTCCAAAGTTCGTCCAAGCCCATGTTTGTTGTCTCCACAACACTGTCTAACTACCTCATCCTTTGCTGTCTCCTTGTCGTTTTGCTAGCATCTGGGTCTTTTTCAATGCATCTTGTCTTCTCTTTATATGGCTAAAGTATTTTAGTTTCTGCTTTGCTCACTGCAAGGGCTAATACCAACCAAGGTTGGTTTCCTTTATTGTTGACTGATTTGATCTACTTGCAGTCCAAGGCCTCTCAGAGGTTTTCTACAGCACCACAATTTGAAAGTGTTAATTCTTGAGCACTCAGCCTTCTTTATGGACAACCCTCACAACCATACATTACTACTTGGAAGACCATAGGTTAGACTATACAGATCTTTGATGATGAGGTGCTGTCTCTGCTTTCTAAAATGCTGCCCAGGTTTGTCACAGATTCCTCCCAAGTAACAAGTTGATAGCTACAGTTCCTTTTTGCAGTTATCTTTAAACCTAGGAAAGTAAAATCTGTCACTACTTCCATTTCTTCTCCTTCAGTTTGCCCAGGAGTGATGGGACTCAGTGATCTTAGTTTTTTTTAAAAAAGTTAAGTTTCATGTCAGCTTCTGCACTCTCTTCTTTCATCCTCATCAATAGGCTCCTTAGTTTCTCTTTGCTATGTATCATCAGAGTGGTTCATCTACATGTCTGACGTTTCTCCCAGTAATCTTAATTCCAGTTTTTTATTAGTCCAAGATTTTGCATGATATACTTTGCATGTAAGTTCAATAAATAATATGACAGTATACAGCCTTGTTGTACTCCTTTCTTAACCTTTGTCAGTCACAATTTGTGATCCACGCAGTCCAAGGCTTTAGCATAGTCCATGAAGCAGAAGTGATGCTTTTCTGAAACTCTCTTGCTTTCTCCATAATCAAGCCATTTTGGCAGTTTGATCTCTAGTTCCTCTGCCTTTTTGAAACCGGCGTGCACTTCTGATAGTTCGCAGTTCACATGTTGGTGAAGCTTAGCTTGCAGAATATTGAGCATAAATGTGTGAAACATTTGAACATACTTTGGCATTGCCCTTCTTTGAGATTGGACCATAAACTGACCTTTTCCAATCCACTGGTCACTGTTAAATTTTCCAATTTTTCTGGCATATTAAGTGCACTTTAACAGCAGCATCTTTTAGGATTCTAAATATTTCAGCTGGAATTCCATCATCTCCACTAGCCTTGTTGTTGACAATATTTCATAAGGTCCACTTTACTCTCCATGTTGTCTGGCCCTGGGTCAGAGATCACACCACTGTGGTTATCAGTGATGTTAAGTTCTTCTTTGTGTAATTCTTCTGTGCATGCTTGCCTCTTTGTCTTTTCTGCTTTGGTCAGCTCCCTACCATTTTGTCTTTGATCACACCCAGTTTTTGCATGAAATGTTCTCTTGATATCTCCAATTTTCTTTAGGAGATCTCTTTTCTTTCTCATTCTGTTTTTTTCTGTTCTTTGCACTGCTCTTTTAAGAAGGTCTTCTTATCACTCCTTGCTATTTTCATTTCTACTTTATTCAGTTTAAGCCAAAATTTTGCGATAACTTGCTCATGATCTGAGCCACAGTAAGCTTCCAATCTTGTTTTGACTGCCTCTGTAGCGCTTCTCCATCAGTGGCTGAAAAGTATATAATCAGTCTGATTTCAGTATTGACCATCTGGTGATGTCCATGAATAAAATAGCATCTTTATCAAGATATCACACCGGTTGTAACAAACATTATTTTCCACACTCCATTTTTTTTTAAATCTCCAGAAAGGAGCTTCCTAAGTTGCAGATGCCTCCCTATTCTGCATAGATGATACTGTTGTGCTTTTATAAGAACATGTTTTCTGGTAGTTCTGTGTGTTTTCAATCTGTTAAATTCTTTCAGATTTTTTAAATTGTCTCTTATTAGCTACTTGAATATATAACATTTGTCTAAGGTAGCCATTTATTATAGTGATGAGAGGTGGACTTGAGAGTTCTTAGGAACATACGCCATAAAAAAATTAATGTAAAGTTCAGTTGAAAGCTCCTTACATGAGTAAAATATTTAAGTGAACTGGTTATTAATGATATATAAAATAATAGAAATAAATTACAAACAATATAATAACATACAGTACAAATGAATGCAAATTTATTTCAGTGTAAGGATGAGGAGATATTAAGGTCTGGTGAAAACCAGAAGAACTGGTTGTGTCACATAATTTGAGAAACATGTATTATGACATGGATGGTTAGATCCATCCTTCCTGTGATTTTTTTGTTCTTGTTTGTTTAGATTACAAACTATAACAGAATTGGGGATCTTAGCACAGTGGCATTATATACTGTACATTCATCTCTTGTATATCATGGTTTTGCTTTTATGTGGTTGGTGATATGTGACTTCCCTTGTTCAATGCAGTCTTGGAAACTGTCAGTAGTGAGGATTTGGCCTCCAAGGCACTGGAAATGGTCAGTGGTGAAGTTTGGCCTCTGACTTAGTGGTGGTAGGTTGGTTCTTGCCTCTAGTGTTGCTTACTTATACAGGCTGATTGGGTCTCTGTATGCCATTGGTCTAAATTGGAGGTATGAGCCACCAGTGGTTTGTGGGAACCAAACCATAGCTCTATACAAGATATGATTGCAGTTCTTAGAGACAAGTATTAGCCCTCATTTCTGATCCTTTCCCTCTTCCTATTGTTCACTTCTAGACTTTTCACATGCTAAGTGTCTAACAAGTGCCTGTCATGTGCATACTCTGCTTTAATAGATTCTTGCATTTTTTTAACAAAATTGTGTAATATAATGTTCTTGCATGATTTGGGCCATATTATGGGTGCATGCAACATACAAAAGTATCTGGAGAGGATATAGTGGCTATCTTTGTACTGTAAAGGTATAACAAGGATCTTGAATGAGAGCATGGATCCATCTAGTCTCCCATCCTCTTTCATCATGGCCATCCAGATGGCTTCCACAAGCAGGGCACGGAGGCACTGAATTCCTGCTCATTTGATGTCTACTAACAGCTTATATCCAACTCTCTACCTAGAAATTCCATAGTCTAGAACACACTTTGAGTTGTCCCGCAACTGGGTTAACTTTGCCACCAAGTTGGATACAGTTTTAGATGATCTTATGGACAAATGCTCACTATTTTGTCATGCATCTAGTAAGGCCTCATATCTCTTTCGAGGACATTCCAGTAGTTTCTTAGAAACTACCCAGCTATCTTGCCCATTCCTTCTCTTCCTTAAGCTTTTCTCAACCTTGCTGAGCATAATCTTTTCTTCTGGTCCTCCATCTGCTTACACCACATGTCCAAAGTATACTATTTCAGTTTTTGCTTGATTCTGGTTGCCTTAAGGAAAACAATTCATTCATGTAATCAATGATATTCTTAGTAGATGTCTCTAGATTCATAGCTGAAAAGCATCAATCGTACTTTTCTTGCTTCTTCAACATCTAGCATTTAACATACACTAAAATATTGTTTAACTATTCTGATTTTTGTTGTCATTCTGTTTGTCCTTTGTTGCTTACTCCTTAGGGATTGCCCTCTTAATTCTTTAATACATTGCCTGTCAGGGTAGAAAAGCCAACTCTTCTTCTGTGGTAAGGCATACAACTGAAAAGCAAAAAAGTAGCTTTTTGGGTTGGCAAACTGAACTGCCATGCATGCTTATTGCCTATTCCAAGATAGCAAAACTACTTGTCACTGCCACTTGTCATCAAATATAAATTCACTAAGCATTCAGTTTGACATTACCTTTGTTTTCTTGATATTTTGACTTAATCACTTTCTCAATGAGTTTTTAATTTTGGGGCAAAAGAGTAGTGTTGCCTGAAGATATCAGATTATTAACCTCTAATTTGAATTTTAAATGTCATTTACTGCAAGCTCACCATTCACCTTGAAATGTGGAAACTTTTCTCTTTACCTCTTTTTTCACAATATCTCTTTCCATAGCTCCATAGATTCTCTTCCACATAGGCTACGTGTATCAAACCCCTGGGTCTCAATATCCACAACCTTATTCTTCATAGGTTAATAGGGGATTTTGGACTGAAAACTTCAGCTCATATCCTTGAATAGTTTAACATAATCATCTGAGTTAAAGTGATCCATTCTGTTTCACCTGAGCTGTATGATTGCCTTTGGATCTGGAAGTCATATTATCTCGCTCTATAACTTTCATCAGTGGTAGTATTCATATAATTTTTCCGGGTAACAGTTCAGAACATGTTTGCCACAGCCTTTGTCTAGAATATTTTTCAAAGGTGTTAACTTTGACTTATAAGTCCCTAAATGACTTGGGCCCCAAATATCTAAAGGAACACCTTCCATATCAACCTGCCTGTGCTTTATGATTTGGAGGAGAGGGCCTCCTGGTTGTGCCTTCAATGGCATCTGGGAGAGGGCCTTCTCAGTGATGGCCCCCAGACTATGGAATAGTCTCCCCCTTGAGGTGTGTGTCATGCCCCCTTCATTGTATATGTTTAGGAGGGCAGTGAAGATGCACCTCTTTGCCCTGGCCTTTGGCTAGATGGAAATATACTGTCTCTTCCCACTTTACAGACACTATTATTGTTTTAATATATACTATTGTTTTAATGTATGTCTGATTTTAAGTGTTGTTACCCACCTTGACACCTTTGGGTATAGGATGGGATAGAAATGCAAAGAAACAATAAATAAAACGACTCAGAATAAATTTGACTTAGGATGAAGGAAATCTGGGTGGATAGTTTATTCTTCTCGCCTTCAGGATTTCACCTGCCATCATCTTTGTTGTGGTGTATTCTTTGCTTCACATCACCTTCTTTGAACTTAACACCAAGTGTAGCCCTCCTGGCATTTATGTTCCTTCCAGAATTGCTTGCAAGTTCATTAGAGCTACCACATCCTCCAACCTTGACAATCCATGTAAAAGCTTGAGATTCAGAATTCTAGAAAAATGTATAATGGTTGTCTTATATTGAGATCATCATTGTGCCTTTTTTGTCTCAAGCTCTTCTGAGTCCCTAATTTTTGTTATTAAATGCCATTTTCTAAATTACATAGGCCCAACAGCTGTTCACTGTTCCGTTTTATGCTGTGATTTTTCATAAGAATGTTTTATGTATTTCGTATCCTTAATCTTCAAGTTGCTTTTTTATTCCAAAAAACCAATGCCATTTCATATTCAAGATTCACCTGACAATATCTTCTCTAGAAGCTGAAGTATTAGATCATAACTTTGAGTGTCTTCTTGATTTCACCTTCTTTTCCTAACCAGCTTCCTGATGATCTACCAAATAGCTAGATATGACTGGCCTTGACTGATGTTTACATTGCTTTATTTGAAATATATTAATGAATTGTTGTCCTGCTTCTCAACCAAAAGAAGCTCTTAGGTGAGGTTATAATAATAAAGATGATCCTTGATTAATGCCTGCAATCTAAAAGATATATCTCACAAGGAAAAGTGAATGGGAAGGAAAAGAAAACCAAGTAGCATTATCTTTCTGGTTTATATTCTACATTTTTCCCATTGTCATTTCAGAGCTAACCTATATTTATTTTCTCAACTACCAGTCTTGTTATGTGGAAAGAACTTTATTTTGTACCTGTAGTACATAATACCCAGCTTTTCCATAGTCTACAACAGAAGTGGATAATTCATTTCTACTAAAGTTATGTTGTCACTAATATTCAGATTAACTCCTGAATTCATGAACACTTCAAAAATTAGTCACTTTTGTTTAAAGCTACAATTCTACACTTTCTAACAAGAATCCACAGGTTTCCAACAAGCAAAACTATGATGGCAATATTGCTCTGGTCTGTTGTTCTGTTCTGGATTCATAAACCTCTCAGGGAACCAAATTCTGAATTGAAATATTTATATTTATTTATTCATTTATTTATTACATTTGTATCCTGCCCTTCAGCTGAAAGAACCAGGGCAGGTCACAACCTATGATAAAAATACAACCACTAAAACATATTTAAAATGTAGCCTGCTTACCTTCCCTCCCTCCATTCAGAGGAAAATATGTATACAAGCCAGGGGTGAAGAGGTGCCAAAAACCGTTAAAAGCTGGTGCCTGACATACCACCATGGAGAGGTTATTAGCCAGCTGATTGGGGCATATGAAAGGCACTCTTACATACCACAACCCCTCACACCTTTGTGAGATTCCCACTTTGTGATCTTAAGGCATATGCAGGTCTATATAGGAAAAGTGTTTCTTCAGATATTTGGGACCCAAGCCATTTAGGGCTTTATATGTCAATATCAGAAAATATTGGGCTCAGTAGCAAATTGGTAACCAGTGCAGTTTCTTCAAAATGGATGCGATGTGCATCTGGTCAAAAACTCCCATCAGCAGATGTACTGCTGCATTCTGCACCAGCTCCAGCTTTTCAACTATCTTCAAGAGTGTACCACAATAGAGCACATTACAGTAGTCTAGACTGAAGGTTACCAAAGCATGGATCACTATGGGTAAGTTGTTCCTCTCCAGGAAAGGCCAAAGCTAGCAAACCATTTGGGGGTAACCAGTCATGGCTACCACTGCCACCTGAGCCTCAAGCAGTAGTGATGAATCCGAGAGCACCCCCAGATTAGGCACCTTTTCTTTCTCGGGTAGAGCAGCCTCATCAAGAATCAGGTATTATGTAACTTCCTGGAAGACTTGAGATCCCCTGTCACTCAGAACCTCCATCTTGGGTGTTTTTCCACTGTCACTAGAAGTACCCATTAAGTACCCATTAATGGGTACAAAAATGACATTACGTACCCATTAATGGCTACTTAATGGGTACTTTTAGTGACAGTGGAAAAACACCCCTTGTCTGGATTCAGTTTCAACCTATTTGGCCATATCCAGTCCTTTACTGCCTCTGATTAAGCACTCTACTGCCTTGTCTGTCTCCAAAGCGAGGTAGAGCTGGGTGTCAGTATACTAATGGTACCTCGTTCCAGATCTCTTGATGATCTCTCCCAGAGGCTTCATATTGCTGTTAAACAGCGTAGAAAAGAAATGATTACTAAGAAATGCCAAATGAGAGCTCTCTAGTGATACTTTTGGGAATCTGCCTTGAAAGTACAAAGAAATCCACCGTAGAACAGTGCTTCCAGTTCTCAATCCCCCAAATTGCTCCACTAGGATACCACTGCTGATCGTATCAAATGCCCCTGGGAGAACAAGTAGAACCAGCAGCATCGTATTATCTCTGTCCTTCTTCTGATAGGGGTCATCCATGATAATCATGGCTGTCTCTTTACTACATCTCCACCTGAAGTCAAGAGAACCCATTTCCTCCAAGCATGGCTGCAGCTACCACTCTCTCCAGTATCTTGCCTCAAAAGGGCATATTGTGATAGTTGTTTAACACCTCAGGATCCAAGAATTAGTAGTATTGATGGAATAGTGTGGTACGTAATACACTTGAGGTCACTAGTGTTTCACCTGAAGGTTTCCCCTGGTGTCTAGAAACCTTGTGAGTGTCCCTCTCCCACATAATGAGTGGGGCAAAGAAGCTGCCATGTGACCTGCTGAGAGTTTTTATAAGGTGAGTGCTGCTCTGCGCGCAAAGGAAAGCTAGCCACCGAGTCCTACCTAGCCTAATGTGCCACATCCAGAGATAAGTGCACATAAAGACTGCAGTTTTAGAATACAGGCTTTTTATGTTTGCAGGCTGAACATTTGTGGTCTTTTCTAATAGTAATAACCAACCTTAGATACTGTGTTTTAGAGGTAACTTTTGGAAATAGTTCCAAATTATTATTTTTTTATGGAAAGATCAGTCAAGATGTTTAGCTGTTGGTTACTTCCATCTTTTTCCCAACAGATGGCATTAGCATGTAGCAAAGCAAAACACTTGAGTCATTTAAGTTGCTCTGTTAACAGATGGCATCATGATGTAGTTATATTTTTGTAACGTAGATCGATCTGCATTACAGTATTCTTGCTGGAATATTTGACTAGTGAAATAATAAACATAGTTTTTTGATCAGACAATAGCGGCTGACATCAGTTGAACGGCTGTCGTCTTTGGCTTTAACCCTGGGTTGACTTAGAAATAGAGTACTTATTTGCTAGACGTTTGACATTCTAGGATCTGCTGTTTGTATGAACATGGGACATGTTATACAATCTTTGAAGGCAAATGTTAGCCTAGGAGCATGTTCTCTTGCAATCGATGTCTGTTTTCTCTTTTTCCAGTATAATAATCATGATAATCTCAAGCTGTTATAAGTACTTCTAACCAAGTTAATACTTTATGCATATAAAATGGACTAAAGTCAACAAAAGCTTATGCCATCATACATTTATTGGTCTTTGAGGGTATCACAAGACTGTTGTCTTTATTTCCCTTTTTGGGGTTTGTTAGTCATGCATTCCATATAAGGAAGGGAAAGATGTGGAATAATGTTAAACTGTTCACCATCAAACCCATTTTGGGGTCCTGATTTTAACCTGTAAGGCCCTAAATGGCATTGCCATTTTAAAGGAATGCCACCTCTCATAGCCACCTGCTCATGCTTTAAAATCTGCAATAGTTAGATAGGAATCTGGGATACGGCCTTCTCAGTAGTAGCCCCCAGTCTATGGAATAGCCTCCCCTTTGGAGTCACTAGGCGCCATTGCTATATATGTTTAGAAGATCAATGAGGTCATACCTATTTCCTGTGGTCTTTAAGAAAACAACTTCACCTCCCCACTTTCTTGCATTGTCATGGTTTGTTTGTTTTTTGTTTGTTTTTGTGGACTCAGTTTTTTTTCTGCTGTAATCTCCTCTGAGACCTTTGGGTATAAGGTAGAATAAAAATACAATACAATAAATAATAAAATCATTTTTATCTTAAATTAGCCAGTAGTTGAAATGCACCCCCTTGTTTGATATACTGTCTACACTGCAGGTGCTTTAAGTGGCTGTTAGATTGAACTTTGTTTTTGTTTTAAATTATTATTATTTTCTTAATGTGTCATTTTTTTAATGTCTTTATGGACATAATTATCCAGGAAAGGATAGAAATTCAAATAAATATTCTTTGTGTGTGGAAATGTTGCCATTTATACAAGTCATTAAAGGACTTGGAAGAGAGAGTATTTGTTGGGTAGGGACCAGGGTAACAGCAGAGTTCTGTGTGAGCCAATGCATCCTTTAGCAAGATGCATTGTTTTGTCCATTGTGGTTTTTTTTGTAGGATTGCTGCTATAGCAAATGTTTTATGACATTTACTTCTTCATAGACGCGTGCCTGGACTATAAAAACACACACCATATATTAAACTTGAGATATCGAGAGACTTGGTAGGAGTGAAGATTGCTGGTAATAGTAGGTCTTTGTGGTTTTAAAAATGGATACCACCACTGATACGTGGTTATGTACGTGAACATCTGGTTGCAGGTGCTCTTCTGGTGCACAGCAATGCTTTTTCACAGATACTGGTATAGATTGTGGAATTTGGTTGTTTGAATGATTGAATGAATAATCATAAAAACATAAGAACGTAAGAGGATCCCTGCTGGATCAGGCCACAGCCCATCTAGTCCAGCATCCTGTTGCACACAGTGGCCCATGGGCATCTCAAGCAGAGACAAGGGCAAATCTCCTGCTCTTGAACGTCAGCAAATGGCCTTAAAAATATCAGAATGGTGGAATTCTGATTTCAGTACAACCTGTGTCCAGAATGATTTTGTCTGTAGCCTTTGTAGCAACAAGCCTTGTGAGATAAGAACATACATACCCTGTTTATCTGCTTGCCCCAAACCTTGAAAAGGAGATTAATTTTATGCAAAAACGTTCCATAGCAGTTTTTTCTGTGGTGCGTTTCATGGACTCTCGAGATCTCACTGGTTGTTCCAGCCTCACAGCTGCCAACTGATGTCAGTAAACTTCTCTTGATAGAAGAAGTCCTTTATAGTTGTTTGGGTTGTAAGGCTCTCAAATCGAGTTGTTGGCTTGTTGGGCCCATAGTTGCCAAAAGCTCCACAGCTACAGCTCTTTTGACTGAAACAGAACAAATAGCAGCTGTGATTAAAATTTAGCACCACTTGTTCCTGCCCATAGTCATGCATTGTTTTCATCAGTGTTCATCCATTCATGGCCATTCCCCCTCCTTGCCTGAAACTCCTTCCGCTTCCTCTACCAATACATCCAGAGAACTGAGCCAGCACAATGCTTTCAGGACAGGTAGCTAACAGGGTAATTTATGTTTGTGTTGTAACTGGATAGAACAGTCAATAACACAATGAAAGAGAAGTTCAGACTTCTGGATCAACAGCATGCTAACTTGTTTAACATGAATCTTCTAGGAGCTTGAGACAGATCACTGTTCTGGAATACGCCCAGAAAATGTCACAACAGCAGGGTATGATGGCTTGTTCCCTTCTGTAAATTGCTCTGGCTTCCTTTTCCAGGCAAGGAGAAATTGCAACCGATCCATTTAGTAAACAAGTCTTTGCCATAAACTATATGTGTGAGAGAGATAGAAAGAGAGAGAGGGAGGGGGAGAGAGAGAGTAAAACCAAACTTGTACGTCACATTTTGGCTGACTTCTGTTCAGAGACCGGGCATCTCCCTTAACAGACTGATGTGTGACTGCAAACATCGCAGGCAGCCTCTAGGTGATGTGGGACAGCAATAAGAAGGCATGAAATAAGAGTTGAATCAAGAGGGGAAATGGCTTATTATCCATTCTGCACTTACATTTTCTTCCCTCTCCCTCCTTTCTAGTGTGGCATCTTTCTGGGAGCCCTGCTGCTTGTTTTCTGCTCCTGGATGACTCATCAATCCTGTATGTTCCTGGTGAAATCAGCCAATCTCAGCAAACGCAGGACCTACCCGGGTCTAGGTGAGCACGGCCAACCCGTACGCCTTCCTCTTCCTCTGGCTTCCGAATTTACAACTCTCGCACTGGTGTGGCTGAATTATTCACAGTATGCTGGGGAGATGTTCCCTCCCTTTGTGCTCTTTTCTCCTTTGCACAAGAGCATCCTGCAGTCCTGAATCTTCACTCTTGGAAGGTGCTGTCCTGTTGCTTTGAATGTGCAGGTCAAGGAGCAAAGAATGGTCCAAACATGAGCACTTAGGAAGAATGCTGGCACCAAGGGTGTCTGCTCTAAATTACTGTTCTCTTTCCCCAAAACCACTCACTATCCCTGCCCAGTGTGTGCTGCCTAGGACATTGGGTTCTGCCAGGAGAGTGCCTGGCATGAATTGCAGGCTTCTTGGACTGTGTGCTTGCAGCAGCGCAACAGGGAGGTCAGGGGAAACAGTGTACAAAGTTCCAAGCTGCCAAGAAAACTGAAACATCTGCAAGATTCATGTGTGGGTTTTTGGCACCACTCGCCAGCCCTCTTCCTTATAGTTTGTCTGCTGCGTCTTGGCACTAGTATCACCGTCTATTTTTGACCTCTCCTCCAGTTCCCAAGAATTTGAATGGGGAGGTGATATGATATGTATGGACCGGACCGAGGCTTTGAGCCTCGTTAGTTGGTATGTGCCTTTTGCTAGGAAATGAGCTGCGTAGAGAAGCCCTTCTTGAGGTTTTGCAAAAGATACCGGCCCAGGAGCAGAAACTGCCGTACCTGCTTGAAGTTTTCTCAGAGCAGAGGTGGGATTTCTCCCTTGGGGTGGGAGAGATGAAAGATTTTCATGGCAGGACATACTGTTTTCTACCCTCCCACAACCATAACCCCATCTTCTCCTTCCTGAGTTGCCTCTTGGGGAGCTGGAGTGGGGAATTGGCTGGTCTCACTGCCTGCTAAAGATTTAAAGAAATGTGCAGTCTCCTTAGTGACTGCTGGCAGATGGATACCCTCAGTTCCTCTGTTGCCTGAGGCTCCTTCATTTAGCTGCGTAACACAGCCGCTGCAAAATTCGTCTACTGGCAGTAAGAAAAATTAGAAAACTCCCGTGGTCCTGAAGGTTAAACCTTTACTGCAAAATGTATGCTTTATTGTATCCATTCCCCTTTTGACAGAGACGGGAGAAGGAACGGAGGAGTCAGGTATAGCTCTTTTTTCCCTCTGCACCAGGTGCCCATTGTCCTTGATTTCCCCTTCTGTGATACAGTAAGTCTTTGTATATTCCTCCTTCTTTGCCTGAACACATAAAAGTCCCGTTCACCTTGGAGTGTCTCCCAGGAAGAAGAGGTTCTGTTCACTTTTATAAGCTAAGAAGCTTCGATACACAGAAGGGCCAGTAAACGCTTCCAAACATTCTGGCACAAAACCATTGGTGCGGAAAGAAATGGCTTCCCTTTCTGCCTTTGCCCTGGGAGAGATGCCATCAGCAAGGGAACGGGAGAGTGCCTGAGAAAAGATATTCTCAGCCCCAGTGAAGGGCTGTGCTACTACAGTCATTCCAATGCACCGAGGTTGACCGGCTTACACACAGCAGCCTTTGTTGCTTGCTTTCTTCTACACAGCTGCAAGAGGTCCTGGCAGAACCCAGACTGATTCTGTGGGAAGCTTTGGCAGCTTTGAGGATGCAGGAAAGTTTTACAAATCAACTTAATCTATGCCGTGTCTTCCGGAAGAACATTCAGAGTGCTGGCTGCAGGAGCCAAAGCAAAACCAAACAATAGACCTGAGCACCTTTCAGTGTTTTTTGGAAGCGGAGGTGGTGGGCAGAGGAACTCTTTAATGTGTGTCAAGTTTAGTTAATCAACAGCATTTGTCTCTTAGAATGCAGCAAAAACATTTAATTGGTGGTGCTGAACAAGAGACAGTCTTTATTATTTCTTTCTTGGGCTTATTAGGGCATTACGAACAAAGTAGCTGACCACTTATATCAGAATTTCTTAAGTGTTTTCCAGATTTAGACGTTCCATCTGCCTCCAGACGGCAGCTAAATATTTTACAATACAGTGATATTTTGGAAGGCAGCTCTTCCAGAATAATCACTATTTGCCCAGATGACTGGGCAACCAAGCGGAATTAGCAAAAGGACTTACCTCATCTAGATGCTTGCTTCCGTGATGTTGCTGGCACAGTTTGCCACCATTTTGGTTCTCTTTTGATCCCAGACATGCACGGTGGCTGTTTGCAAAATGGCTGATCATGGAAGCTACCATCCAGATGAAGTAAGTCTTTTCTCTTTTTTAATGAACCTGGGCTGGGAGTTGATTATCCCGCAATAACAATATTGTTATTGCGGGATATCACCCAATATCCTGGGACTATGTTGGCATTGTTATGGACATGTGTGGCAATCCAAATATAGCCCTGGGATTAATCCTGAGTTTTACACTTCATCTGGAGTCAGCCTCGGAGCCTTCCAAGAAAATGATTTAACTGCTGCCTCATTTTGTCACCTTTTAATTTAATGTTCTGCATATATGAGCAGTAGGAAATTCAGGACAGGACTGTACTTACTTTTGCCCCTTTTTACATGGTGAAACCATATGCTAGAATATTTGTTCGCACATTTATATTCTACCTTTTTTCCTTGAAGAACTCAAGGCAGCAAAAATTACGCTTGTAACAGTCCTGTGAGGTAAATTAAGCTGAGAGTTAGTGACTAGCCCAAGGTTTTCACAAGAGTTTCCATGGTCAGATGCTAATTTGAATGCTACTCTGCCATGTTTTAATCAAACTCTGTTTCCATTGTCTAGGTCTAGGAAGGCCTGGTATTCAGTGAATTCAGTGCCTGTTGGAGAATTATACTCTCTTTTTTTTTGGAGATTCAGCAAAGCTAGACCTAAACATCTGTAATAAAGAAACCATTTTTTTGTTTATACATTTGATGGCTGGGATTTCCTTTATTAAAGACATTTTTATGTTTTGCATGTGATGGCAAACCTTCTTCTGAAATAAAGGATGGTTTACTTTCAGGTGTTTTGCTCTCACTTTTATGAAGCTGAAATGCAAACCGTGGACTGGTTTTTAGTCTTATATGAGAACCAGCTTTGTGATTGTTTGTTCCAAAGAAACTATAAGCAGAAACAAAGGTTATTGCTTGGGGCTTTCTTGAGAAATGCACTATACATGTTCTACACCAAATGACGTTAAGTGACTCATTTGGTTCTTTCTTGGCTTAGCAAAGGGAGGTGAAAAGCAGGTATAACTGAGTGCCAAACACCAGAATACTGTTTATCTACACTAAGCTATGGTTTGTTTTTCATCATGGCTTAACAGTTGTTTGCAAAAGGGGACTATTTTAATAAACGAATAGGCCTATTTATTCAAACATATATATAAATAAATGTTGCGAAATATGTGAAACATCTATTACTTCCAGCCATATTGCTATGACTGTAATTCAGTACTGTGTATTGCTTGGTATGACAACATGGATATGAAGAAGCCTGGTATGCTTTCTGCTAGATGCCTTTGAGGTACATTGGCATCCCGATTTAAATACAAGGAACTATGACTGCATCCATCCAATGGAAATGTATGGTTCTGTGGGTGTTGGAGACTTGGGAGGATAAACATTTCCACTTCCTTCCAGCGCTGAGATTTCTGGAGGCCCTGTAAGGGTGCCCTTTCAGGAAGCCTCTTTAAAGTGCTTCTCAGAAATCCTTGCTGCTATGTCCACTCTCAGGCCACTGTGTGAATGTTCACAGCAGCCAGGAGGCAAGTGTTCAGCTTGCAACACATCCCCAGTTGCTGTGAGGGACTGAAACTTCCATAGAATTCCATCAGTACTTCCAGACCCTGGTAGAAGTTCTGGCTTGTCTTTTGGGGCTGCCCCAGAAGCTTTTGACATTCTCTTTGGGCTCTAAGGAGGTCTCTCTGGACCTCCACTTTTCTTGTCATCTCCAATGCCAGTAAGGTGAGCTTTTTATACTGTGGCTCAGATCTTGCCCCCTAAGGATGCTGCCCTAAGTTAGGATATTTCTTCTGTTGCTGCTCTGGACTAGATGTTGAGCCATTAAACACTGTACAGTTGGTTGCTTGCATAGTGCAATGATTCTTCTTCCAGAACCTACCATGTTATGTAAGTTGGATCAGGAAAAGCAGTTTCAGTCATGATTGCCCCTAACTGCTGTTTTTGCAGTGCACACTTATGGGTTGCTTTAAGGTAGGTTGACATTATATAAGGGAAGCTGCATTTTAGTGACTGATCAAAAAGCAAAATTCTGTTACGGACTGTTTTATATAAGGGATGACCATACAAAATCTTGGATATCTGAAAGCGAAGAAGAAGAAGTAGGAGTAGTTACTTTTTCTACCCTGCTCTTCTCACCTTTAAGGGAACTCAAAGTGGCTGACAAGCCTGTTCTTTTCCCCACAACAGACACCCTGTGATGTAGGTGGGGCTGTGAGAGCTCCAAAAGAGAGCTATGACTAGCCCAAGATTGCCCAGTTGGCTTTGTGGAGGAGAGCGGAATTGAATTGGGAGGCTACCAGTAAGGAGTACGACACAAGACCAAACTGGCTGAAAAGATGAACAGTTTTTCAGCTTCATAGAAAAGCTGCTGGCTGGGTTCTTTACCACTGTTGTTATGTCAAGCTGTAAAATCAGTCACACTTTGAATGCCCTGTGTGTTGGAAGGAGTTCTGGTACATCTGAAAGTGATACCTATATTGTAATGCTCTTGTTTTCATTTTTGAATGTATTTAGACTAGAACTGTTGGAGAAATCCACTTAAAGCAAATATTCTAGTGAGTCATACATGATCTGGCAAATATGAGCGTGTCATCCAATTGAATACTCAGGGATTTGATAGCATTGCATAGATTCCAGATTTTTTCTGTTTTTTATTGGTGTACATAAAAATGCATTTTCTTGTATGTTCAAGGTGTGTGCTTCATAATAGTATGCTATATTTAGATTCAGAATACATGTTTCTTAAGCTGTACATTTTATTGTGGAAAATGTATTTCCTGTAAAAAAAAGTTCTCATGAGGATTTTTTAAAAAAAAATCACACAATAAGAACTGGCAACAGACCTTGCAATATATATTAGCAACATGTAAAAACAATATAATCAGGCTTCTCTGTGCATCCTTCATTCTGATGTAAGGGCAGTGGAAAGTATCAGACTTTGATTGGAAAACTCTGTGCCATTTCTCTGAACACATTTTTATCCACACTGGGTCAAAATGAGGCTAAGAGAGATCAAAGGGTAGCTTCTCCCAGTGCCCTGGGGAAAAGCAGTGAATATATACCTGTATATTTTGAAATATATGAAAAATAAATTCAAGCATGACAGATGTAGTGGTAAATTTGTGTCTGCTGGTGTTGGTTCATAGGATTGCATTTTTCTCTTTTGCCAAAAAGAAAAAAAAGAAAAAGAAAAAAGAAATGCATTCCTTGTGGGTAGAAAACTGTCATGTCAAGGCTAGGCTAGAACTTGAGGCATTGGCTTTCTACATGGAGAGGATCTTATCAATAGACAAAGTGCTGGAGACCTGCACTGACCTCTGCTGTTTGGTCTTGGACCTGGGCCCATTTACCTCTATCACACCCTTCCTCAGGCATGCATAAGAACCATGGTTAGTTTAGGTGGGGGTTGAGAGAAGCAGACCATCTCTGGTGTTGTTTTTGCTTTATTTTTCTAATGATTGTTCTCCTAATGTTATTCCTATTTCATTGGTATATTTTTAATTACAGTATATTCTGGCGTATAAAACTGCTTTTTAACCCAGGAAAATCTTCTCAAAAGTCAGGGGTCGTCTTATACGCCGGGTGTCGTCTTCTTATATGGCGAGTATATCCCAAACACTATATTTTAACTGGAAAAGCTTGGGTCGTCTTATACTCCCAGTTGTCTTATATGCCGGAATATACGGGTACCTATAAAATGAGTCCTGTTGTTTTTCTTCGTTCACCTTCTTGGAAAGGGAGTAAATAAACTGATAGGTTGATCTTCCCACTGGTTTTTTTCTGGTACAGGAGCACACACCAAGTTAATAAAAGCCCTCTGCTACAGCCCTGGCCCCAGTTACCTCCTCTGCCAGAGGATCCTTTATCAGGAAGCTTGGAGGTTTCCAGCACATGTCCACTATTCATGGCGAATATCCAACCAGCCCTTTCGCGGGATGAAGTCTCACATGATGAAATATTCCGTCAGGACTTAGAAGTAATGCACCAAAGCATAGATTTGCCTCTTTTATCTATCTAGGTAGTAGATTGGGACTGAGTGTTCATGATATGACATGCTTACCGTCCTTAAAGGAAATAACAAATCTGCACTTGGATCCTGACATGGAGATGTTACATCTTCCTTTTTCTTTGAATGGGTTCAGTTTATGTGACACCAGCTTAATTCTAGAATAAATTTCAAAGCAGAAAAACTAAAATATCTACTCACAAATTTATTTTAAAACTATCTGGGACTTGATTAATATTGGGAACTACCAATATGAATTCTAAAACAATTCGTTCACTGTGTATGGTATGAAATGTAAGAGCTGGTTTGAGTTAGAAAACTGTGACATTATCCTGGAACTTAGAGCCCTAAGTTCATATCCTAGTTCTGCGATGAGCTTATTAAGTGGCCTTGGGCAAGTGACTGGTTCACTTTTTATAGCTTTACATGGTGAGAGTACCCACTTTGCAGTAGGAGGGTATTGTGAAGTGGATTCTAGTGAGGACTGTAAACACTTTGTTTTCCAAAACGTATAACTGTAACATATAGAGATACGTGTAACATATAAGAGATAGCTTACTTTCAGTCAGCTTTTCTTTCATACTTAGGTGCACACCCTTTTAAAAAAATGGTTACTTACTAGACTCACCCAGGAAACATGCTACTGAGATATTACTGTGTTCTGCATTCTTTGATTTGGACCCAAAGTTCAATGTCTGGCAGGATCCTTCTGTTTAGACAGTATACTTTGATATCGAATCATCCTTCCCTCTCCACTGTTTTGAGTTTTCTTTCTGAGTGTAGTTGCTCTGCAGGCTGTTTCACCCCCCACCCCCGCTGTTTCATAGTTGTCTTCTGACAGTGATGGAATGTCAGATTAAAATCTGAAATGATGGTGATCCTGATTGTGCACAAGTGACTGAAATTTGGATTTACAGCCCTGTTTTATTTTAGATATTTAAGCCAGATAGGAGTTCCTTCTTTTCTTTTTGCATCCTCCCTCCAGGTGGAAATAGAATTTCCTTATTGCTCCTTATGTAACTCACACCTGTAAGATGGATGTTCAGGGAAGTTGGTTTCGTGAGCATAGCTGTTTCAGGCCCTTCTGAAGATGGTACACCGAGTGTGCATATCATCCCTTGAGCAAGCAGGTACATTGGCCATCTTAAATAACATATACACTGGTCTAAGAATAGTACTATGTCTGGAACATAATTAATGGCTGTACTCAAATTTAAAGCCAATATTCCACATGTTTCCCAAGGTCCATTCTTTAATATAGTCATTTTTCAACCTTGTACCCTCAAAATGCTTTGAACTGTAACGCCTTTCATCTCTAGCCATTGTGAGTGTACAGTCCAAAGCTGATAGCATTGTAGTCAAAAATATTTGGTAGACATTGAGTTGGCGAAGGCTGTTGCTAAGGCTTATCTGCATTGAACACTAAGCAAGAAGCTCCCGTGGGCTCCTGCTGTCAGTTCCCTGAAAATTATTATGAATACAGTTATCCCAGTGTATAACACACTTATGTATAGCATGGTCTTGAGATCTGCTCTTGACATGAGTATTTAGCAGTGTTCACACATACAGGATTTTTAAGGACTATTGGCTTAGTTTAACTGATAACACATCCAATGGGAGAGGGAGACATTTAGCTGATGGAACTTCAGAAAATAACTTTAGTGCCCTGCAAGATATTATTCCGAGTTGGGCGAATTAGTCAAACAGTAAAGCAACTTGAAGAATGAGATAGCTGAAATAACTAACTGGCAACTTGTAGCTGTCAAAGAACTTTTGACTACAGCCATGGCAAAGAGGGATATAAAGCATATTTAGAAGAAAGTCACTAGCTCTACTAGCTGATACAAAGTAGTAGAAACAGAGCCAGAGCAGGAGAATCTTCAGAACCAATTACAGGTTCTAGGGAAGTTTTAATATAAAAGTGAATGCTGGGCGCAGAGAAAAGAGACTGTTTCAAGAGTTTATTTATTTATTTACATTTTTATCCCACTCTATACTTGAAGGTCTCCGGGTGGGTAACATTTAAAATCGAACATCATTAAAACAGGAACAGTATGTATTAAAACAGTAGCATCTGCAAGTGGGAAGGGAAAGTGTATCCCCATTTAATGGAAGGCCAAGGGAAAGAGGTGTGCCTTCACTGCCTTCCTAAACTTGTACAGTGAAGGAGATAGACACACCTCAAGGGGGAAACTGTTCCATAGCCTAGGGACCATCACTGAGAAGGCCCTCTCCTGGATGCCCACCCCTTTTGTTGCTGAGGGTGGTGGTATAACCAGGAGGGCCTCCCCGCTAGATCTTAAGGCACAGGCAGGTCGATATTCATTCAGGCATTCCTTCAGATGTTTGGGACCCAAGTCATTTAGGGCCTTATAAGTTAAAGTTAATACCTTGAATTGGGCTTGGTAGCAAATCGGCAGCCGGCGTAGCTCTTTTAAGACTGGCCTGATGTGCATTCGGCCAGCTGTCCTGGTCAGCAATCTAGCTGCTGCATTCTGCACTAGCTGCAGATTCTGAACCGTCTTCAAGGGCAGCCCCATATAGAGTGCATTACAATAGTCTAGTTTGTAGGTTACCAGAGCATGGATAACTGTGTCCAAATCATCTCTGACCAGAAAAGGTTTCAACTGGCACACCAGCCGTAGTTGGGAACAGGCACTCTTGGCCATGGCCTCCACCTGAGCTTCAAGCATCAGCGCAGAGTCCAAGAGGACCCCCAAATTTAACACCTGTCCCTTGCAGGGCATCACAACCCTATCAAGGACAGGTTGTCTCCCAACTAGACGGACCCGAGAACCTGTGACACACAGCACCTCTGTCTTGTCTGGATTCA
>MTQE01002208.1:32400376-32428188 GCA_014337955.1 Aspidoscelis marmoratus
TCAGCTTCAATTTATTGGCTCCCATCCAGCCCATTACCGCCTCCAGGCACTTGTCAAACACTTCAACCGCCTCTCCTGATTCAGATGACACAGAAAGATGGATGCCTAGGCTGAGGGGGGGGGGGAGGAACTGGGGTGCTTCTAAGGCCATCTGCTGGGACTCGAGAGCAGGAGAAGGTTTGTCCTTGTTTCTGCTTGAGATGCCCATGAGCATTTGGTGGGCCACTGTGTGCGACAGGATGCTGGACTAGATGGGCTGTGGCCTGATCCATCAAGGCTTCTCTTATGTTGTTATGTTCTTATGGAGCTGGGTATCATCTGCATATTAATGACACTTCACTGGTGACCTCCTGATGACCTCTCCCAGTGGTTTTGTATAGAAAAGTATGGGAGATAAGATCAACCCCTGAGGAACCCTGCAAGTGAGTTCCCAGGATGCTGAGTCAGAGTTTCACACTACCACCCTCTGAGATTGGCTGTGGAGATAGGAATGGAACCAATGTCAGGCACTGTCTCCAATTCCTAAACCCCGTAGCCTTTCCTAAAGGGTACCCTGGGATAGGTTTCCCAGTACAAAAAGTGGGTTTGTGATGCCAAATCACTTAAACAGGAGTTAGGATGGAGGAGACAAGACAGTTCAGACTTCTTTTTTCAGTCCCGTAGTAACTTCAGCAATGATTTCAGCAAAAGCCTTTCTAAAACATGATCCCACTCATAATCACATAAGGTCCAGTTTCTTGCACAGATGGACCAAAGTTCATTTCTTATTGCAGGAAGGAGGTGGGGATCCCAATACAAGCCAAAGACCCATAGTTCAGCTTTTGAAGTAATGATGGTATGGACCTTTGGGCAAAACCAAAAGAGTACCCCAAAGCCTTGACTTCAACTCATGAGATGCAATGGACTTTGGCTGAGCCAGCAACTACGAGGCACTGAATAGACAAGGTGACCTACTCTTATACTCAGGGGAACAGGTGGGAAAAGAAGTCAAGCAAATAAGGGTATTGGACAACATCCAGGCTGTCCAAGTCATATAAAAGTTGTAGCTGCTCTTACTCAAGACACAAACCCTTAATAGCTTAAGTGCCACCTTCCTGCAACAGATGAAGTTGTTAGTGGAAAAACACCATTTAATCAATAAAAACAGCAAAGTTGAAGACCAGAGTTAGCATTCCTTAGGAAGGAGGGTTTGTGTGTGAAGCTGATATGGGATCCACAGCCATTGCTTTAAATGGAATCCTGACCTGAGTGCTACAAAATGTCTCTGACACGATCCAGTCCAGATCCCAAGGTTCTGATGTGGGTAATAAACTAAAGCTACCACAGTGGTCTTGCAAACAAACAGAAGTTCCTGAAATCCTACTAATTATTGGCCCAAGATCAGTTATACCCCTAAATCTTCTTATAACCTCTTGGAAATTCCCTCAGTCTTAGTTGCACCCATCATCTCCTGAGTAATTTAAACTTCTCTTATAACTTCCTTTCACCTACTGTTTTCCTCCTGGCACTTGTGACAGATTCCCCCACATATACTGTGCCTTGGGGCTAAAGAAATAGCTATACCGAACCAAAGTGCTCACACATTACAGCAAAAAATAAAGAGGTCAAAACTGTTATGAAGCAGCAAATCAAGGTATAAAGGAGAAAACTTGGTAACCATGCCTACTGTTCTCTGTTCTGAGAAGATGATGCTTTCTAGCTCATGCATCAGGATTGATAGAACTTTGCAGAAAAGAAAAGAAATGGAGAAGACCTCTCTCTTCTGCAGAGGGATCCTTGCTCATCATGTGTTTGATGGAAAAAGGAATCCTTAGCCTGTTTTTAAATTGATCTGTTTTCGTTGAAAATTTCTGTGTTGATTGTTTTCAGTGGAGAAATCTGTTTTGAGCAGGCAATATTTTTGGCCCTTACTCTTTGTGGTCCTTGTCCATTCTTCTATGGTATTTCTGCATTAGGGTGATGGATCCTTTTTAACACCCAGATTTCACAAAGGGATTATGAACCCTGTCCAAACCAGCGGTTGAAAGCCGGTTACTTTCTATGATCATTTCACATCAATGTGGCATTTTCTCTTGGAACTGTAGGTGGTAATTTTCCTCTTTTCCCCATACTAAAATGCCTTTTAAAAATATGAGGCTGAGCTTTCCAGAGAAGCAGTGATTTCAAGGATGCTGGTTGCTTTGTGCTGCAAATGGTGACCAGTGAATGAAATGAAAAAGAAGTCTCTGGGTGAAATCCCTTTGGTGTGGGCTGTGAATCAGGCGTATTCTCAGGGTGGCTGAACATTCTGGGCACCGTCTCAATCCTCTCATCAGCAACACAAAGTGGTTCAGTCATGATGGGGAAGGAAGGCATAAAAATGGGAACTTGATTGAATTTTTTCACTGCAGTAACTTTTTGCCACACACTCTCTTATGTTTGCATATTTTCTTTTCACTGACTTTCTTCTTCTAATGGTTGCCATGTGTAACTCCTACTTAATACTGTGAGCTGGGGGTGGGTGGAAGAACCTGCTTTGAATCTTTTTTCCAATTTGTTTTCATGTGGTTTCTGATTTGTGACTGGTATGTCAGAAGGAAAAAAAATGACTAAGAGTAGCAGTGAGGTAGAAGAAAATCAACCCTTTAGATTGTAAGCCTGAGGGCAGGGACCTGTCTAAGATTAATATAATATTGTAACCCGCCCTGAGACCTTCGGGTATAGGGCGGGATAGAAATACAAACCAACCAACCAACCAACCAACCAACCAACCAACCAACCAACCAACCAACAAACAAACAAACAAACAAACAAACAAACAAACAAACAAACCAACAAACAAACAAAATAAAATAAACCCTGAAATACAAACCTAGCCATGCCCTGCCTTCTGAATTGCCTTTGGTGGCTGCTGTTCATTTTTTACAAGCCACGTTTTGAGCATATATTTGAATAATTGGGGTGATGTCTGTTTACTTCCCTTTTCTTTTTCTTTCTAGCATTCCATGCCTATGGAAAACTTGGAAAAATGCTGGTGGAAACCAGGTAATGTTCACTCTTTTTTTCCCCTCACAAATTCAGTCTTTGAAATTATTTGCTGAAGCTTTAAATAAATGTTTTATTTTAAAACTCTTCTTTGTGTTCCATTCATACTGTAATGGTGTGTAATATTACTGTTGATATTTGTATTTTAGATGCCTGTTTCTTTAAGACCTGTTTGTGGGTGGAGTTATGCAAATCTCATACTATATAAAGGGAAATGAGAAGCCAGTGTAGGAGTGTGTAGTGGTGGTTGCTGGGGTTGGTCAGGCGAAGAGTCAGAGGTAATAATCTGCCTGATATGGATAGGGAATTTACCAAAAGACAGGCAGTAAAACAACTTGTATAGTGAAGAGAGAATTTTATTATTAGAAGTTTACACACATGCAAACACATTCGTATTTTTAATACATGCTTTAGTCCTGACAATATTTTTTCATCTATATAGAAACATAAAACCTTGTTGAATTTCCTTTCCATTCTTCTGTCATAGCCTGTGCCCACTTGGTCACACTGCTGGGGTTTCTCACAATCTAGTAAAAGCCTGGCAACTCACACAAAGCTAGGTAAAAGGATGTATTTTGCTCTAAGGGACACTGTCTTGTCATGAACCTCTGGGAGGGTATATCCAAAGGTGGTTGTGTCACCTACATTTTCCTGTTTGCCCCTTCCCTAGGGAGCTTGATAGTATTGCTCATATTTGGTACAACTGTCAACTCAGTATGGGGAGCCTATGGCCTTCAAACATAGTTGAACTTCTATTTCCATAATTTCTCGGCTCACGAGCTGGACTACCAGGACCAGTGGGAGCTTGCAAGTTCCCCACTTCAGCAGCGGAGTGAAACTGACGTCACCCCTGTGCCTTTTAATAAACATCTCAACAACAAAACCCCTCTTTAAAAACTTCCCACCCCCATGCTTTGGACTCCCCAGGAGTGAGAATTGCTGCCCCTCGTTAGTTGTGGTTTTCATAACTGTGAGGTGTGCATATCCTTCACTTCAGAATTATATAGCATTTTGTGGCAACCTGTGTGAGCTCCACATTCACAAATTAGCACCAGAGCTTGGCATTTTCTTTTCTCTCTTCTTTTAAGGTAAGGTATTTTTCTGTCTTTTGAAGAAGGAAAGCTGCTGTTTTCTGTGCCCCTTATTTCAGTTTCTCTGAACTGGAGTCCTCGTGTGTTTAAAGTTTTAAATTTTTGAAGTGTGTTTTAACTATTGTTTTTGTTCTTTACTTTAGTATTTCAAGAAATAATTTATTTAACTGCACTAATTACTTACATTTTAAAAAGTGTTTTCTACACCCTGAAAATTTTATGCAGTGCTCATCTTGAATAAGAGAATTTTAAACCCAAAATTATTTGACACCAAACCATCTGTTTACACAATTAGTCATTTTGTCAGTAGTATTAATATGTGTACAGCTATCTGTTTGTATTATTATGGGAAGACCTTCCAGAATTTAGAACATTTTGCTTCCAACTTCTTGCCCAAATTTTATTATCCAAAGTGGCTATGTTCAAGGGGTCGGAGCACACTTTAAGCAATTTCATGCTGGGGTAATAGTGTCCCTTTTATTGATAACTAATTTTGTCTCTTTCCCTCCATGCTGTCAGACTTTATGACTGAATCACACGTGACTTGGCTCTTCACGTAATATCAACATGCTCAGTATTCCTACTTCAGTTTGTGCTGAAAGTTGTACATAATTCCATAGCTGTAGCTTTTTGTCCTTTTGCATGAAGGACCACATTGGACTACATTTGCATTTATAACAATAGTGTGATTCTCCTGTCATGGTTTAAAAAGCATTTGCTTCCAAATAGAAATGTTGCTTACTAGAACTTTCTTTGGTTTGCTGAAATCTTGAATTGTAGAAGAGAAGCAGAAGGAAACTGTTGTGACCACAGCTGTGGTTCTGTGTTCCTGACATTGCATGTTAACTCAAGGTGGAATTTGAGCATTAGTAGCATCGCAGAGTTGCTTTTTGTGACTCAAGGGGTATTTCTGCACTTAGCTTCCCATCTGCTGGATGGGAAAAGTGCATTCCCCACTAGTATGCACTAGTATTTGCACTTGCAAACGCTAGTGCATGCCACACCAAGCCCCCCACACTCAGAGACTTACCTGGGTCCAGGTGTTTATCTGGGGGCCACCATCTTCTGCGTGGAGCCCAGCACAACTGTGCATGTGCCATCACCGTGCTGTCGGTGATACTCCACACACATGCTGTCGCCTTTGGGGTTATCTCAGGTCCCAGCGTGCTTGTACAGCACCTCAAACAACCCCGATCCCGGCAGAGGTGGAATTGGTCGCTCCTCTGGCTGGGAAAGATAGGGATTAGGATATGTGTGGTGCATGATTTCATGCACCACCACTAGTAGACACTGGGATAGCTTCTGGTAAGGCAGGAGACATTTCTGGATTGAAAACACTTGCAAGTGCTGATGCTGTTTACCAGAAGCTACCCCAGCATCTGCTAAGAGGCCAAGTGTGAATTGGCCTAAGTTTTCAAAGTTTAGCTTATGGTAAGCTAGCCAGTCATGTGATCCTGGCTCTCTTCCTTCTTCTCAGCTGCTAAAATACTCTGAGGGGGAGCTAAAAATATTTCAGTGCTTGTTGCTATTACTTTTCCATGTAGGCAATTTATGCAATTGCTCTGAGGATGTTAAATGATCAGAAATGGGTGGGGAAATGGTTCATCTGATTGGGAAAGGGAATAGTATGTGGATTCCTGGGATTAATTAAAATGCTGTCTGTTTTTATGAGAGGGAGAAAGCTCATCCACTCTTTCCTGGGAACATTTGGCCTTTTAGTTTCATTCTCGCTGTCTTTTGTGTTTCAAAATCTGTTTGTGACAAAATATATGAGTGAATAAAGTATATTACTAAAGAAGAAAGTTAACCTATGACATGTACATATAGCAACTTCTAAAACTCTTAGCATCTCTTTTCTTATACTGTCCTGCTGTTAGGTTTCATTCTTATTAAAATCTTATGACCTTATATTTTGTACATCTTTTATGGCTCTTTCCCGACTGTCCGACTCATGGATTGCCAAAAAACACTTTTGTAGAACACTTTAATGACTTAAAAAGTGGGTCTGAGTGTGTTTCTTTATACATGTTTGTAAACACAGTGCTCACATGAGAGAAGTATAAATATTTCCAAAGATATTTTAAAACACTAGGCACTGAGTAAATATTTTGAAAAATCTGTTGTTCTTTAAAGTACTGATATGCAAATGTTCTGCTCTGTTCAAATGTTACTCATGGCTCTAGTATGTAGAATTGAAATGGAACTGCTTGGTCTTCACTTGCATGAGTAAAGCAGTTTTTTGTATATAAATTGTACGAAATTTAAGAAATGCTCAGTTCTGTGCTTCTAAAAGGTTGGGTTAGGGAGCAGGACAGGTGTAGCTGTAAATAATACATCGTACTATGTGGGTTGTTTCAGAAGATTCCTTGTGATGATATGTGAGTGTTCTGTAGGCTAGTATTCCAGATAGGGATCACACTGTATATTTAGGTGGAATCTCTTCCTTCTTTTTTTACACTATAGGAATTAAAGAGTAACTTAAATGCCATGATATGGGATCATTATGTTTCTTCTCCTGCTTGGCAAGCATTAATAAATTTGGTCCTTTGGGGATCAGATTACATTTCAGTGCTTGTTTTACTTTGTTGGCCTTTCCCCCCAACATATTTTTCCCTGTCTGTGGCAGAAGCAGAAGCAAAATATTATAGTTTAGATTGAAGTCAGCTAATTTATATTTCCTGTGTCTACTGAGTGCTGTTAGAAAAAAGTATGGATCCTAGAACCTTACAAATACAATAAGCAATTTTTGTTCGGCAATATGCTGGAAAGCTTCTAGAGTGAGTGCCTAAGGCACCACTGCTGGATGGTTTTCCTCTTCAGGGTGATGTCAGTCACATGGAGAGTTTAGCACATACCTGGCAAGAAGTGGGGCCTACATCCAAGGGAACTCTGCTGTGGAATGATTCATCCATTTTTCTTTTGCAGCATGATTGGACTGATGTTAGGAACCTGCATTGCTTTCTATGTTGTTATTGGAGATTTGGGATCAAACTTCTTTTTCTGGTTTTTTGGGGTCCAGGTAAGTTTGCTATTTTTTTGGTTTTTTAGTTTTTGAATTTATAACCCTTCCCCTTTTCTTCCAAAAAGTTCTAGCTGCTGAACTCTCTTCTCCAACATTCCATTTTGTTCTCATAACAGTCCTGTGCAGTAGATTAGTGCAAGAGACATTAGCTGACCGGTCTTCATGCTTATCAGTGGTAATTCAGAACATTTTACTCTCTCCTGTTTTCCTGCACGTAGGCCATGTTTTTGCCTGATGAACAGGGCTGTTATGATGTACCTGAGCGTTTTTTGATGTTTTATTTTTCAAAATCACTTCCAAGCTTTGAAGCCAAAGAGTACTTTGTTTTATGGTACCCCGATTCATGCCAAATCGACACACTCTAATTATGTCCAAGGATCAATGTCAAGTGGAATTGCTTTTAGATGTTAGCAGTGAAACGGTCTTTCTTTTGAAAGAGCAGAATCATTTTATGTGCATGCACACCTACCTATCCATCCTACTGATAGGAATGTTTCAGGTTTTTCCTGATGTTTATCAAGTTTTTTTTTTACCTTGACACTGGTGGGAGACAAAATAAGGCAGAGTAGAGCATATTATGCTGATAGTTTTGATAAAAAATTGGAATCTAAGGGTGTTAAAATCTGTGTCACCCAGGACCCAGAGAAAGTTTGTGATAGAACAGAGGATTCAATGCTTTAAGGAACTGAGCAGGGTTCAGAAAAATAGTGTGAGCCATAAGATGTATCATTTTGTTAATTTCAGTGACAAAATGTGCAACTAGATCTGGCAAAGTACTTCCAGGCAGCAGTGTCTCTTGTCTTTCTAGTGCAACAGTAGTTTAATTCCCAGGAGTGCAGTCTGGACCAAAAGAACAATCTAGAAGGGTTGGGGCCGGCCAGAAAAGCAAATGGACATTCAGTGGCATTTTGGCATGCTTTTTATCTGCTTTGCCCTGATGTCGTTAAGCTCTGATTAAGGAGCTAAGAAGTGAAAAAGATGCATCCTAAGCGAAGCCAAATTAGGTATTAAATATTTCTAGGCATTTCCAAGCCTCCTGCTATAATAAATACCCAGAAAGCTTCTGGTTAATTTTCTGGGTCAGAATTTTTAAGACTTCTATCTCTTACTACATTTTTTTCCCTTTCTGCAGCAAGGTTAGTTTTCGTTTTATTTGCTGGAAATACATAAAAGATATTCAAATAGGTTGCATTTAGATTACCATTTGAAACAGCCCACAAGCTTTCACTTTAAAGCATGCTTGGTAAGAGCTCCGTAGAGCAATAGTGGCACCAAGTGACTGTGTGGACTTATCACAGAGCACTTGTGGGAAGCTGTTGTTTTACTTCACAGCTTTTCCCCTCCATGCTTCGTGCTTTGTCTTTGGGGGAGGGAAGGGGGAAGCAGGATACCTTCTGATGCCCACATTTTGTATATATGAGTTCCTTAGGCTTCCTCCCTGAGGGATCATCTGGGTTTGCTCACTGTAACGGTTGCTCCTCATTGCTGTTCAATTTTCAGGTGAGTGGCTGGTTCCGAATAGTCCTGCTCTTTATCGTCTCCCTGTGCATAGTGCTTCCGCTGAGTCTCCAGAGGAACATGATGGCTTCCATACAGTCCTTCAGTGCCATGGCTCTGATCTTTTACACAATGTTTATGTTTGTGGTCAGTATTAATGACTGGAAGGCATTTGTTTTCTTTGGTGGTTGGTGGTTAATCCATCTAAGGAAAACCACAATACAAATTAAGTTCCATGGTGTCCAGGCTTTCTTTGTGGGTGGGCTCTCAGAGGACATGGAAATGGATGCCAGGTCTGTCTGTTGGCAGCAGCTGCTCGGTTCAGGTTTTCATTTCGAAAGCCGCCTTCTGTTTACTGTTACTGGCACTGCCTGGTAGAAAGCAACCACTGCTATTAACAGAAAGGCAAAGAGGCTGATTGCTGTCCTGTGTGGCTGTATACTTAGGAATGTGCATCCCATATGCTGCCTGATACTATATGTTCTTTCAGGGAGATCAGGGCACGGCCTCGGCTTCTACAGGTCAGCTCATTTTACGTGCTGCACTGTATTATGGGATCTTAGGCCACACAGATTGTAGAATGGTTCTTTAATTGCTTTCTTCACTTTCTCTGTCAGACCTTTTGCTAATGAGACTTGCTTGTCAGGAGATTGCTAGGTCCTGTGTCCAAAACCTACTTGCGTTCTCATGGAATAGATTTTCTACCTCTGCCTCTGTCCCATCTCACCTCTGGTGGCTTTCACAGCTCTTTCTTGCTTTGACCTATCTAAGAATGCAAATGAATAACGGAGCAAAAGGAAATCTATGATCCTGTATAAATTTTCTAAACGACAACTTCTGTCATTGCTAACTGTTGGCCTTGCCAGTGGGAGCCAGAACTTAATAGTATCAAAAATGCCCTACCTCTAGTCTTGTTTGTGTCATGTAACAAAGCTAGTGATAATCATAATGAACATAGGTAGATGTTCAGTGTTCTTGTATGCCTGCATACTGCTGCTTAGTTGTGTTTTATAGAACTTGATAACCAATAATATATATAGGTCCCTGCTCCTAAGGAGCTTATAATCTAAAACAGTGGTTCTTAACCTCGGTTCCGGGGACCTCCAGGCATCTGCAAAGGTCTCACAGGGGGTCTGCAGTAGGCCAGTGGCAATGTCGGATGGGGGGGTGGGGGTGGGCAGGAGATGTGAGGTGGGAGGTCAGTATGAGATATGAGGTGGGTGTCCGTGGCAACAAAAGTTATTTAAAGGGGGTCCGTGGTGAAGAAAAGGTTAAGAACTGCTGATCTAAAATAATAATGACGCTCAGGACAGCTAGAAATGAATGAGACAAAATCCAATTAGTCAACTCTTATATTTGGAACTGAAATTAAGGGTCAGACATTTATATGAGAGGCCTGATAGAACAGTGGGAATTTATAAGAAAGGGAGTTAAGAGAGAGGGAAGTGAGAAAGAGAGTTGTAGATGTGTAGAGAAGCAAAGCAGAACTGGCAAAATCATACTAGAGGGTAAGAGAGATTTGGGAAGTTGCGGGTGGTTGACTTGGAGGTGTTCATGATTATCTCAAAGGTACTGTTGAGAAAGGAGGTTCTGTGGGAAGAGACTGTGGAGAACTGTAACGTAAGAGCAGGGGTTTATGTGGGATGAGTCTCAAGTAATATATGAAACTTAAATTTGATTGCGAACTTAGTGGTAAGGAGCAATTCTGATCACTCTGTCCCTGTGTGAATTGCTGCTATGTATACTGAACCCATGAGCAGCCAACCAAGCTCAGGTAACATGACCCAGTGAAATGCTGCCTGAATGGTTATAAGCCAGATCATCCCCTAAACAGGCATATGGTTCCCTTGGTCCCATTGATAATGCTTCTAGCTGCACTCTGGTTTGCCAGACGCTAGTTTAGTTTGGCGTCTTTGTCTAGATTTTAACCTCCTTTTTCTTTTTCTTGGCTACAGATCATGGTCTTCGCTTTCAAACAAGGCCTCTTTGGTGGGCAGTGGCTGAAGCGGGTCAGTTACGCACGCTGGGAAGGCATTTTTCGCTGCATTCCTATCTTTGGCATGTCTTTTGCCTGTCAGTCGTAAGTATGAGCAACTCTAGCTGCTCGGAGAGATTGTGGGGTCGAATGAGTTTTGTTTAGGGCAAAGGGTCAGGATGGCCTGTATGGGATAGATACCATCTGGTCCTCTCATCTTTATTTTAATCAAAATATTTTACAGCCCATTGAGGTACAGCATCTGACTGGGTTGTGACCCTTTTGTTACCTAGCTGGGAGAGGGAGTTGTATTTCACTCTGGAGTCATTGTGCTTAACAACATTCTTGTTTGTAGGAGGAAAATGCACCCGTAGTGTAATTTTCCCTTGGCTTTAATGTCTGTTACTAAGAATGGTGTTGACCCCGGTTCCTGAAAGGTACCAAAACCTTAAGTGGACACAGTTATACCATAACAGGCAACCAAGGCTCTGTGTAAAACAATTTATTTGAGTGTTTTCATTAAGCATCACAACAATTTTAGCTGGGAATATATAAGTGAAAATAAATTGCATTTGGGCCATGACAACATTGTTGATTGTGCATTTGCCTTCTTTAGGCTCTAGGCAGGGCTGCACACATGCTAATCAAGAATGTGAACTGGTAGTTTGGCTTTAATACTTTTTTTAAAAACAGGGTTCTAAAGAGAAGAGCATTGAAACTTGGGCCACTAACAACTAAAGACTTAGAAACCTCTGTTCCTCATTCAGTGCTCTGTATTGTGCGTCCTTCCGACTGTACATTCCCATTGTCTTCCCACTCATTGCTTTCTACTATTGTTCCTCTCCCTATGCTTCAAGCCTTCTGTCAGTAAAAGTTAATCATGGAAAGATATTCTGCACAGCTATTTGGGATGGAAAATTTAACAACATTTTTTCTTTTAAGTGAAGTGTACATCACTTAGTTATGATGTTTACTGCTGTGATTGGGGCGTATGGAAAAGTTTCATCTATGCAAGTCTCATTTCCATTATAACAGTATTGTCTTCACTACGCTCTGATTTGTGGCTGGTCAGAGAAGTGACCCAGATGAAAACATAGGGGTATATGTTCTGCTGGTGACCTGGGAGGGACAGTTGGCATTAATTTGTCATTGCTAGGCTGTTTGCCTTCTCCCTCACTTATTATGTCTCCCAGCTAGAAATGCCTCACTCTGTTTTAAGTGTCTGTAATTGGTGACAGAAGGGTTGATTCATTCTTTTGTAGCTCTACCTAGTTACCACAGCAGGCCTTTCTAAAATCCAAAATTGTCCTTTTTCTTGTGGTGACCATTCAGTAACCAACCTTCATTTGTTGGGAGTAGGAAACACAGGAAAATTATATGTTCTAGAGTAGTATATTCACATATCTATCTAAATTTAGATTGCTACACCACTAGTATGGCAGGCCAAACCAAAAGCTTAAACCTATAATTTTTCCCAAGGGCAAGAATAACTCACACTTCTTGGCTGTATGATGTCACATATGGATGAATCCCAGAGCAGACAGGCTTGCAGTCACTGACCTCTTATTTGACTTTAAGAAAAAGACCAAAAAACCTGAGAAACATTAAGTTGCTATGGCTTGTGAATGCACAAGCATACTTTTCTTGTAGAGTTGGCTCTTTCTGGCAGTAAAGCTTGTTGCCGTTGCCAGATACAAAGAGAAATGCTTTTGCCCCCCGTAAACATGCCATATGGTCTAACAAACTGTGTACGGGGCAGAAAGCCAGGAAACCTTGAAATGTAATATTAGCTCTGCTGCATTCTTGCTTTCTGACCTTAGGCTAGTCTCCCTATCGCAACGTCTGTCTTGTAATGTGAAAGATGCAGATTTTGGGCTATAGTAGATCCTTGTGTGAATCTGTTTGCCCAAATAGCTGGCATCATTCGCACACAAGTGCAATACCACTTTTGTTACTAGTGTTATAGAAATACTAGAATTAGTAATGAAACAGGATGCTGTTTTTGGGTGCACTCTTGCATGTCCTGCTTGCACATCATCATCATCATCATTATTATTATTATTAGTTTGTTTCTATAGCGCTGTCCATGTACTCAGCGCTTTACAGATGCGAAACAATATATATATATAAAATATAAAAACCTGCCGAGGGCGTACAATCTAAAAGCAAATAGTAACAATAGTAACAAATAGCAATTAACAAGAAATTTATTATTATGTTGTTGTCAATATTATTATTGTTGTTGTTGTTGTTGTCAATAACATTATTGTTGTTGTTGTCAATAACATTATTATTATGTTGTTGTCAATAATAATGATGATGATGATAGAACTAAATATGAAATTTAGAAGTATGTATGCCCTCTCCTTTTTTAAAACTGAACAAATATATTGGAATATTGAGAAAAGTCCATAATCCATTGTTAAGAGTTCTAATCCGCACATGAGCCTATACTGAGTTTATACTGGGATTTATAAATATCAGATTCTTCAAGAATCCTGAGATAGTACAATGGCTGCTAGGTATTTTTAAAAAGCTTAATTTTTTAAATTCTCTGATTACGTGTCTTGAAATTGACTGCATATCCTCATTTACAGCTGAGAAGATTGCTGACTGCTGTCCTTTTATAAAACAAAATGAGGCTCTGATTCTTAACAGATCCAGTATTTCAGACATGTGGCCTCCGGTCCTCTTCATGGGACTGTATTAGGATTAGTATGGCCTACTGTCCATGACAAATCTAAAAATATCCCTGCAGATCTGCCCTTTCTGCTTCCTGTACCCAAGGGGTGGGTTTCTGTGGTGGAGATGAAAATCTGTTAACAAAAGAAACGGATTTCTCGTCATCAGGAAGGAGCTGCTGTGTCTCCGCATCAAGCTCTGAAGCTGCTTGTTTGTGCTCTTTCTCTACTTGTGCTCATCTTGGGAATAGAGAGATAAATGTAAAGGGCATTTGGTCTAAATATCTTACTTTAGTCTACCCCCAGGAGCAGATTTATGTGATTGCAAGTGATGTGAAGAAGCCTGAGCCTGTAGCATACAAAATGTTTGCCAGACAATGCCTTCTGCATCCAGAATGCGTTGATTTTGCCTCACCCTTTAGAGTAGATGTTTTAATTCGCAAATAAAATCAAATAAAATCTCTGCATGGTAAGGTGTACTATTGGTTGTTTGCGCTGGAATCTTAAATGGCAGGGATATTTGGTTTGAATGTCTTGCTGGCCAGGGGGATTTTCAGCTGTAGTGTAGGGAAGGTTAAAAAGTCTTGGGAATTGAATACGTGAAGTAGAGTATCTCCTAATCTTCCTAATACTTGAACTTTTTTCTCTAAAATGTAAGTTGTCTTTTACTGGGTTTCCTTTTGATCCTTTCTTCTCCGAGCGGTAGGCAGAAAGATATCTCTGGGAAATTCACCAAAGGCTTGATGTGGTTGTAGTAGAAGCCTTGCTGAGTGATGAAGCACATGCTCTCTGAATGTGGGAGTTTCATGTCCATTAACTGGGTTATATCTACCAACTTAGTATTTCATAGAATACAGTCCTATTACTATTACAGTCCTACACAGGATCTCCCCTCTGCGTGAATGTGCTGATGCATGCAGACATGTATGTTTAAGTTAACAGCATTTAGAGAAGCAGGGATTTAGACTAGTACCACAGCACCAAGCAAGAGGGTGAAGGAATATTAGCCTTTTCAGCATGCTGCTTTCCAAACTGTATTGGGTAGGATGGTTTTAATCTTAAAAAATTCAGTGCTGCAATTCTAATCTGAATTGGCCTGTGAATTCCACCTCCTCCTCCATGCAGGAGATCAAGTTCATGAATCTTCTGCATTCCTTTGAATTTCTCTCCCAGTGTTCTCAGAAAGGGAAAGCAGGAGGCACATATAGAAGGTTTCTCTTTCAATGTCATGAGAATGTCCCAGAGGGTAGATTCATACCCTCAATTACTACACCTGTCTTTGGCTTTCTAGGTGTGTTGTTTCCTACTGCCTTTGGGGAGCATATAGGCGAGGTGGTCACATTTAACTAGTATTTGCGTTGTATATAACTATTGTGATTATAGTTTTGAAATCTTCAGTGACCAAGAGGAACAACATGCAGTGTAGTCTTCATAAATATCTAATAGTCTCTGCCCTGTACAACATTTTGTATTGGCCAACATAATGAAGAACTTTAAAAAATATTGAGCTCTGCCAAATAGCTAATTTTCTCTTACTTTTGTCCACGTTTAAATATGCCTTCAAATTGTTTCCCAGTGGTTCTCAGAAGTGCCCATCTTTCACATGACATTTTTTTTTGTCCTCCCACAACTTCAAGTTGCCTCATTGTTTAGGCAAGTGCAATTGCAAAAGGACCGTATAGCTTTAGGCTGCTGTAATAATTTGTGCATCAGATGTTAACAAAAAGCTTTCTTAAAAAGGAACACCCATCCGTCGTTGAACTAGCCCTTACAGTTTTCCATAAATTGGGCTCAAACGTCATTATTGGAATATGACAGGCACGGTGTTTAGTTTGATTGCTTTAACTTTCTTCCTCTGGCAGTACGATGCCTTAGCTTATTGTTCTGTAAACATCATATTGCTTTAATTATCAACTCAGGAGGCTCCAAGAACAGTAATCTCCAGTGTGCAGTCTGGAGCTTTGCCACTGGTGTTTGAGGCAAACAAATGGTCATTCATGTTACAACATACTTTTTTAAAAAAAAAGTGAAATATTTACATTGCCCACTTGGCTGCGGCTGGGGTGGGGAGTGGAGGATTGTTTGTGTACCACTTCAGTTTATGAGTGTTCTAAAATCTCTGAGCATCTACTGTGGTAGAGTGACAAGTGCTTGAATTCTGTGTGGTGAAGGTGTCTGAGAGAATGTAGATTTGGATCCCATATTTCTCCTCCTGCGACATTTTTGACATATTTTTAATGTGTAACTATTTCTCTGCAGCCAGGTGTTACCAACCTACGATAATTTGGATGAGCCTTCTGTTAAAATCATGAGTTCCATATTTGCTTCATCGCTAAATGTGGTCACTACCTTTTACATTATGGTAAGAATCTCTAAAAAAAAACAAATTCCTTTCTAAAATAAATATACTCTGCCCAGGCACATTCTTAAGCATTGGAAAAAAACTCAGTGTGCTTTCTGCAATATGCCATGGATGCTTTTGAAGGATGCTCTCATGTTCTAGGATATGTAGCAGAGCTCAAGCTGACATCTTTGAAAAATACTAGTCCTGTAAAAAAAATTTAAAAATATTTTATTAAATATTTATATACATACTTCTATTCCAAACATTCCATGTTTCAAGCATGAGATACTAGTTCAAAAATGTCTACACTGACCAGAACCATACTTGTCCCCATCAATATGCTGATTGAGTCTGTGGTCAAGGTGAACACTGCAGATCTTTCTTACTCTGATTTGTCCTGTCTTGCTGTCACATTTGGGATTTCTGGTGAGGGCAGAAAGAGGAAGCAGTAGCAATATGCCTTTTTTTTTTGGTCTTTCTGAAATAAATCTGTGGTAGCTTATAGAAAATGCTTGGGAGACACACATCTTAAAGTCATTGTCATGTCTCTTCTCAGTGTCATTGGGCTATTAATACTTATCTTTAGCTGCACTTGGGGCAGCAGCCAATGAAGAGCGAGCATTTCTCATTGCTTATTCCATCACCTAGAATGTATGTTTGCAAATGCTAAACAAACGATCAGAGAACATTGCTGTTCTGAGGTGGGATGCTGATACTCCCTTTCTGTTTTCACAGTTTTGTGACTAAGTTGCTATTTTGATTTCCAAAACATAACATAGAAGAGACAGTGCATTATTTAAGTCCTCATCTATTAGCATGACAACAGTGTGATCATAGATTTTAAATAAGAGTTCAGATTTAAAATTTGAGAGGAGATGGAATGTTACTGCAGCGTCTTACCTGTTCTCATATCCAAGTGTTGGAAATGGCATAACGTTATTCAAGTTCTTTGTATCAGAGCAGAGTGTCTTCTTTCTTAAATCTGTTCCTTCAATGGAGCATACAGCTCTGGTCAATCCTGGAAAAGCTGCTGTGGATTTTGGAACTGTACACAGAAATCCAGCAAGAGTGATATGGTATGCCAGATGGTTTCCTTATGAAGCAGAGTTTAAACAAATACAGCTAATCAGTTAAGAGGGTGAGGGGGGGATAAGACGGATGTGATTAATTAATGGTGATAAGTAGAGAAACACAGAGCTTTCTCCATTGTCTTGAGAAGAGGACCAAGAGTTATTTGGACTTCCAGCCGTCCTGCTAAATAAATAGATGAAGTCACTGAAAGTAATTTCCATCTCTTACTTGAACAGGTGGGATTCTTCGGCTATGTAAGCTACACTGAAGCTATAGAGGGAAATGTACTCATGAACTTTCCCTCCAATTTTGTGACAGAGATAATACGTGTGGGGTTCATGATGTCTGTAGCATTTGGGTTTCCTATGATGATCCTGCCATGCCGACAGGCATTGAATACACTCCTCTTTGAGCAGCAGGTAAAAAACCTTGTAGTCTGGTATTGTTTTTCACTTCCCTTCAGCCTTCTAAACTCCTGTTCATGCTTATTCCATTTAACCTTTGGGCTGTTGTTTCTCCTCTCCATTTTTTTCCCTGTAAAATCAATGTTTTGGAGTTAGAAGTGGCTATCTCAATTTATTATAATTTGGTCTGTTGCCTCCTGCTTTTTTTATTACAGCAACAATCCAGGCTGTATTGCGTTGTCAGGAAATGTAGAACTGCTCCACTGATGCTGCTGGGCAGTCTAGGGATGCCTGCAGACTGGGACAGAAGCAGCGAAGCAAGTTCAGTCCTTCTGTCCCGCACAGTAGGAGTGTGGCATTCCTCCCTCCCTGCGAAGTAAAAAGATGCTGGATAACCAGCATCTTTTTACTGCGCGCTGACTTGCCTTTCCAGCGCTCCTGCTGCTTGTGACGTAGCTTCCCATCTGGCTGACAGGAAGCAGCTGCACCGGAAATGCAAAGCTTCTGTTCCTCCAATTTGGAGGACTGGAAGGAGCTTTGCATTAAAAGTAGGTCAAGGGTTGGGTTTGGAGACACCCTGGATTTGCCGTGTTTCTGAATCAGGCTGATTCTGATACTCCAAGTACCAGAGTATGGAGAGGTGGCAGAGTGACAATTGGGGTAGAGCAGTGGTTGGCAAACTCATTAGTCAAAAGAGCCAAATATCAACAATACAATGATTGAAATTTCTTTTGAGAGCCAAATTTTTAAAACTTAAACTGTATAGGTAGGTACATTGTTAGTAACTCAATTAGGGTACTCCTAAGCTGGAAGAGCCACACTCAAGGGGCCAAAGAGCCACATGTGGCTCCCGAGCCACAGTTTGCCTACCCCTGGGGTAGAGTGTTTATAGTATGCAGCAACAAATAATCTGCTCCAGTGCTTGTTCTGCTACTTCTGCACTTTGGGATGAACAGCTGACTAAATGCAACCCACTTCCAGAAGTGCTCGTTCCTATTCTGATGTGTAGGTCCCACAAAACCTCTAGGAGAAGCAGATCGTATACTTGTAAAAATTTCTGGAAAACAGGACAAAATAACTTTGAGGATAAGCAGGGAAAATGGTCTTATCTGCAGATTAAGTCTATCCTTAATTTGCTGTTTTTCTAACTAGCCTCTAGTAGTTTGAGCAGGCTGAGTAGTATGGAATAGCACTAGACTTAAAATACCCCAATGTCTCCATGTCAGAAAAGGAAACATTGTCACTTACATGAAGGGAAGTTCTGGAAAGTGAGCAGGAGAATTGGCCACAGTGGCTTTTCCCTCATGTTCCATCCTGACTGACAGATGGCACTGTTGTCTTATTTATTGTTTAGCATCATGTTCTCAACCCTAGTTCTGAATGAGCTGAGTCCTGTCAAGTCCAACAATAAGAAAAAACAATAAGTAACCCGTGAGAGAATTCACCTCTGCCTGTCACAAATAAGGCCATAGTAAAGCAAGCAGAAGGATCCCCTTCCCCATGAAGAGATATGTAAAGGCAACATACTAGAAAAACACATGGTGTGTGTGTGTGTGGCGTTTCCACTTGTAATCCAGAACTTCCCTTTGCAAAAGTGGCAGTGTTCCTTCCTTGGAAGGTCAAGTGGAAAATTGGCTGCAGTTGGATATATGAAAGCTGTATATACAAACAGGAAGGAGTCAAGCATCAAAAGAAGAACTATCCAACACTTAGAGAAGTCAAAAATGTTCATTGTCTAACTCATGTTCTACAACTTGCCAGAAAAGCCATGGTATCTTGATATTTGGAGATTTAAGGTTGTAGTCAGAGATGCAGAATTCTGTCAGTCTGAACCAGCAATCCACAAGCTGTTGGAACATGATTGGATTGAGCATCTATTTAGTCACCAGGAAGTGAATATAGCTCAAGGATATGAACAGCAAAAATAGGTACTAAATGAAACTCTGGCCAAATAGAGTTCTGTGGAAAGTTCCATCAAAGACTTGGATTGAGTCCCCCCCTTGATGAACTATGTAAGAATTTTCTGTCATGTTCTCTTCAGTGAATCAGAGCATATTGTCCCTGGAGCAAGGGAGTGAAGAATTGGCAGGCCAGAAGAACAGCCTTGAGTTCCATTCCAAGCAATTGATAGAGTGCTGATGCTTTTCCTAGGGCCAGAAAATCTGAGCCATCAAGACCTATTTTGAATGGAAGGGAAAGCCCTAGAGGAAGAGCTCCTTTTGAAGAATGAAAAAACCTTACCTTTAGGTCTGAAATTACTAGTTGTGGAAAAATGGGTTGAAGAAAGCATAATCTTCCTCTTGCTTTTAGTCTCAATTATAAGAATTTATGGTCTCAGTTTGTAAAATGTGTAAAAATGAATTTATGTTAGAAGAGTTCACTTTATAGGAGGATATGCTGTACTTATTTCTTTATTTGATCACAAACTCTACTTTCCTGTTATATGCTGTAAATTGCATGGGAGACGTTACGCTTGAATACCAGCATTGTGACTGATGTATCTATAAGCAGGACCAACCAGGTCTTCTGGTCCTCACTTTTGATCTTGGGAATGAGAGGTAGAATTATGGACTTGCTTTAGATTTCCATTCTTTGAGAACCATCTTTTGTAGGGTCTTAGGGATGGGAGCTACCTTATCCTATTTCTGTGCAGCTGGTGTGAGGTCTTCTGATTCCATTGACAATTCTGTCACAGTATTGTCAACTAGAGGCTAACACCTTATCCAAAAGAGGCTGAAATTCCTCTAAGCTGAAGAAGCCGGGGGGCGGGGGGCGATATAGTAAAGATCTCTGACCCTGAGGAGGACTCTCAGCCTTTGAATATTCTCTTTGAAGCCTACAAGCCCACTGGATCAAGAAAAATAACATCCCCTGGAGATTCAGTGTTGGTACGTGAAAACTGGCTACATAATGGGAAGAGGAATTTGCTGACAGGCTGACATTATTTCATGACAGGCTACTGAAGTAGATTCTGGTGGGGCCTTCAAGAGTTAAAGTTAGCAAGGTTGTCTTGCAACAGTGTTTGAAAGACATGTGACACACCCTTTGTATTTGCTCACCATTGGGAAGATGAAGAAAAAATTGAAGGAGACCTTTTGTGGTATTCTTTTGTTTTTTATAGAAGATCTTGAACCTACACTTAAGGACTTCTTCTAGCATTTTTTAAAATAACATATTCCATCTTGAGCCAAGAGCCAAAATGCCCTGTCCTGAATTGGCTAATGGGGATCCCACATCCCCTTGGGTCAGAGCCTGATGAGAAAGTGTCTTCATTATCCTGTGTCTGGCAGAGCCATGAGGGAGCAAAGTCTTTGAGCAAAGAGCAGCTGGCCTGCTGAGACAAGAAAGGCAGGAATGACTGAGCTTGTATCCAGAAGGGAGTTGACCTAGGCCAGAACAGGCCAAGAGCAACATTTATGAAGGTGGTGAGGAAAGATACTTTGGGACCTGCCAAGTGCCTCAATTGGCACACGCAGAAAGGAGGTCCAGTGAATGGCCTAGAAAAGTGAACAGCTAAAGCCTGTAGGGTGCGAATTTGCTTGAGTTTGAGCTGTTCACAAATTAAGAGCACCATTTCCTGGAGAAGCTCCTCAAGGGCTTTAATGCAAAATACAGACAGATTGTGCTTGCTGGAACTCTGCTGAAGCAGAGAAGAACTGGACACGGGCAGGCTGTCTGTCAAAGGAAAGATAAAGACCTGAAGAGAAATCTCATGGAGCATTGCTCCATGCATCCATCAAGAGGAAGCCACAGATTGGTGCCATCTCCTCAACCAGAGTTCCAAACAATATAAGATACCACAGTGTCTCTGTAAGAACACCTTCCAAAAAACAAGAAGTATCAGACCAGTTGTTACATCATGGAATAAAAATCTAAGAGAGGAATACAACATTTGTGATTCTCTAGAGTTACCTGATCACAACTCCAGTCAACACTGATTATTGGGATGCTCACTGGGGTGAGTAGAGTTGGACTCCAATTAAATCTGAAGGACCATAGTTTCCTTAGTACTATTTAAGAAAAACAAGTTGAAGTTGTCTTACTTTTTCTGACTTGTTCTTTTGCTCCATAACTTGAACCAGCAGCCACAAAAGTCACTCAGGCTGTAGCATGTGATCCTTCTTCTTTCGCTGCCTTTCCTTCCTTAATGTTCAATATGTTTACAGTATATATTGGGAAGTGTTTGAAAGAAATGCAGTAGAACTAGCAAGACAGATAAAACTAGGAAAACATCAGCAATCCTGATGTTACAGTGATCAGCAGCAGTGATAATGTATCACGTATAGTTAGCCTGTAACTTCTGATTTATACAAAATTACTGATTTGACACACTGTCTTTAGCTTATAGGGTTCCATAGGTGTGATCAAGACTTATTGTTTTTAAATAAGATAATTAACTGACTTGTTTTCTTACTTCCTTTTTGAACAGCAAAAAGATGGGACATTTGTTGCAGGAGGTTATATGCCTCCTCTTCGATTTAAAGCTCTGACACTGGCAGTTGTGTTTGGAACCATGGTTGGTGGTATCATGATCCCAAATGGTGAGTGAACTATAGTGTTTGTTTGTTTTGCTTTTTTTCCTATTTTCATTTTCCCGGTTTTAAGGATTCACAGTGGATTTACTTGCGTTTAGCTTAAAAGCATATGAACACCTGCACATACTTTCTCAGTTGTTTATTGTTAGCATTTCTTTAGTGTGTACACTAATTATTCTGAACTGCACATAGGAATAATTAGGTTATATTAATTTAATGTTACCAAAAAGAAGAATCCAGCTTTTGCAAGAGATGCTTACTTTCTGGTAAGTCTCCAGGAAAATTCTTTAGTACTGGCACAATTACAGAAAATACATGTCTGCAGATCTTCAGCCCTTTGATTGATGCTTCTGTGGAAAAATTAGGAAGTCATTCTGGGTTGTGAAACATGGACAAAATGCTTTAAAACAAGGAAGGTTGCATAATGTCCTCATATCAGAATAGCTGGACAGAAAGAAATGGTGGCTGGGGTTCAGCATAGAGGTTGAAATGTTAACAGCTTAAAATATGAAGACAGCACGTCTTTTAGCTGAACACGCAGAAGTATAAAAAACCTCATGAAAATGAAAATGCATAATGCAAAATCTAGATTAATTCCAAATATACTTATGTTCTTTAAAACAACAATAATGCATAAATAGACACATGTGAAATGAAACAATAAACCCATTAAAACATTATTAAAACTTCTTTAAAAAGATAGGTGCTTGCAGTGTAGGAATAAAGGTACATACTCCATCTAGGTTTGCCTTAATTGGAGATTAGATGTCTGAAAGAACAGCCGTGTTTTCACTTAGTGCCTGATGAAACCTAATCAGATGCCAGACAAGCCTCCCTGACAATGAATTCCACAAATGGGGAGCCATACTGAAATGGACTCGCACTTAGTTGCTACACATCTGGCAGCAGATAGAGGAGGAACACTCAGAAGGGCCTTGGAACCTTATATGAGACCCTGGGCTAGACTGAATGGAGGGAGGCATTCTGAAAGGTACTGTGATCCCAAGCCATGTAGGACTTTACAGGGCAAAATCAAAACATTTAATTGAGCTCAGAAATACATTGGCTATCAGTGCAGAGAAGCAAGAACAGGTATGACATAGTCCTGAACCCAAATCTCCAAAAACTTTGCTGCTGAATTTTGCATTAGTTCTAGTTTCCAAACGACTTTCAAGAGCAGTCCAGCACAGAGGGCATTACAGTAATCTCAACGATCTATACTAATGCCAGGCTGCTAAGTGTCCAGGTAGGGCCATGGTTGAGCTACCAACCTAAGCTGCTAGAAGATACTTCATGACATTGAAGGATCCTCGTACTTCAGAGACAATGCTGTATCAAGGAGTACCCAAAACTGCAGGTTTCATTTTTGAAGGAAAATGAAGACCAAGTTCATGTCAGCCTATATGCTTGGCAAACTTACAGTTGATGGTAGAATAGTAGAAATGGTAAATAGTTTTGTTCTCTTAGACTCCCAGACGGAGGAAAATGGATAGTACACTAGAGAATTAAGCAGGAAATTTACTCTAAGGAAGAAAGAGATGATAAAGTTAAAACAAGATTATAAAAGAGGAGAACACTTAATCAACAACTGAGATTATAACTAAAGCAGTGGTCTTACATGTGACCAATATGCAGAGCTACGTGTCCTGGCTCAAATAAAACCTGGTTGCTCCTTTATAGTCATTGACTAGAAACACATATACTTTGGGACAGTAGAAGTCAAACTTAATGGCATCCAGTATCGTCTTAACAAGCCATATATAAATCATGGCTGTTGTTGTTTTTCTTTCGGGCTGCATCTAAACATCACTTATTTATTCTGCTATAATTGGATTTTTCACAATAAAGGATGGATATTCCAGAGTGCCCCCTTTTGCCATATCGCAAAATGAGTTCCTGGTCTGGAGCATTTATAATTGTCTAGAATATGTGTTTTGACTGAGTTACCACCTCTTGAAGTGATCTTTGTAGGTGTTATATAGTAAGATGAGTTGAAATAAGTTTACACATCTCTATATTGTTTTAATCAGTGCATTTTTAGAGGTATATCTAATTTACTGCTTCAAATTATTTCTGTAAATATCTGTTCATTATATGTGTATATTTCATGTGATTGTTCCCTTTTTTACATTCTTGCATCCATTAATATTCAGAAACATTGACATCATCATAGACTGGTAGGACCAGGCCTAGTTAAGCATTTGCTTTTGTAACCTGGCTGTAGCTGTCCCAATTTGTGTAGTGCTGATCATAAAGCCTGATTTTGGCATACATGGTTGGCACAATCCATTCATCTGACTATTGCCATGCCAGTCAGATCATGGCTTATTCATCCCATACAGAAAAAGAAAAAAGGCTGTGCTCTAGGTTCCGTGGTGGAGGAAAGACAATGCCCATTCATGTGAGAAGCTTATTAGGATGGGGTGAGAAGTCCAGGTTTGCTGAATAATGAAAACCACTGTTGGGTGGTAGTTAGAGTACCATTAGTAGAATAGATATTCATGTTCAGATCCCCATGTACCCATGTAGTTACTTGCAGTCTACCCAGGCTTACATCACCGGGGTGTTATGACAGTAAGATGGGGAAGAAAACCATGTGATGCCTGAACCTTGACAGAAGAGCAATGGAGTTTAAATGTAGGAGATCAAATATATTACTGTTGTCACCACCTTTCTTGGTCTAAGTAGAGGACTTTGAAAAAGAGAGTGAAAAAGAAAGATGAAGATGTATTTCTTAAAATATGGGCCATGAATTGCGTGAAGCTGCTGCTAAGTGATTACAAAGCCAGAAGATGGTTTTACAACAGCTAACCCCATTTTGTGGTCCAGATGACAGTCAGCCGTTGCAAGGCTGAGTCTTTTTCACAACAGCAGTCTGAAGAATTAAATCCCAACTTTATGTGCTAAGTTAAAAAAAACCTTGAAAGATCCGTGCTGAAAATATATACTTGGAATTGTTTCTCATACGTTTGTTTTTTCATGAGAACCTTTTGTGATAAAGTGATAAACCAATTTGACTCCTAACAGTGTATATTTTCCATTCCTTTCTGATACATAATTTGGGATCAAGTGGGTATTCTGATGTATGTGTGTATGAAACTGTGCATTCCATATTTAATGTAGAATGTAATACTATCATCTTGCACTTTGTGGCAACAACCACATAAGGGTGGAATAGTGAAAGGGAGGTAAGATTCCTGAGTGGTTAAGGACTTCATTCCTGTCAGGTGACTTTCAGCCTGTGCTTCCAGGTTCCCATTAAACTATGGAACTAAGGCAACAGTTTGCTTGCAATTATTGTCTGTGCTACGACTGTTATTTACAACTTATTTATTATTATTTCTTTTAATCAGTGGAGACCATCTTGGGCCTAACTGGTGCAACAATGGGAAGCCTCATCTGTTTTATATGTCCAGCTCTTATTTACAAGAAAATTCACAAAAATGCCTTTTGTTCACAGGTCAGTGTTGATGATGATTAATTCCTGTCATATTTCCATCTTATAGCAGAATCTGAGAACTTGGTTAATTTCCCAGCAGCAAGGAACCTGCACAGGGTTTCACATGAGTGGGACTTAGAAGATATTGCAGCCAGCAGCTCTGACTGGAATACATGTTTTGTGAGCCCGTCAGGTCTTGTGTCGGATTCTTATCTGGTAGTCTCTCAATTCAATTCCAGACTCCTCCACAAAGCCAACTGGGTGACCTTGGGCTAGTCATAGCTCTCTTTTTGAGCTCTCACAGCCCCACCTACCTCACAGGGTGTCTGTTGTGAAGAGAAGAACAGAAAGTTTTGTTAGCCACTTTGAGTCCCCTTAAAAGACGAGAAAAGCTAACTCTTCTTCTGTATATATATGTGGGCGTGAGAGAAAGACCAAGAGATAGGGTGCATGTGAATGAATGTGCCCACGTCCTTCTGAGTTACAGTCAGGGAACGATTACAAGAACTGCTTTTGTACACGTGTCTGAAAAGGTTTCCATGTACATTCAGGGTCTTTAGAACTAGTAATTTGGTTTGGCTGATAACAGATTGGTACTGATCCGAAGTGGGGAGGAGGCATTTGGAACTGTATCAAAGTAGCATGGGGACGCACCCCTAGATGCATTTTTAAGACTACAAATATGTAACAGTAGGTTTTTAAGAAAGATTTTGCATTTGCTTTTTTTGTTTGTATTGTAGACAGAAACCTGGATTGCAGCAGTTAATTAATAACCATAAGCAGGTTGTATCATGGGGTTGCAAGGAGTCAGGAGGCCCTTGGGCTTTAACTACATTTGTAATGTTTTCACTTACATGTGTGTTACAAAGGCCTCCTATATATTTGAGTAGGAACTCCAGGCATGTCTTACTTCTCCACAACAACATTATATTCGAAGTGCACTATTAGCTCTGTTTTCTTTTCCTAGGAGAGGTTTTGGATTCTTAGCAGTTTACACAAATCAAAAGGCACAGAAGACATAAAAGTTTTTCTTGAAACATTACTTGTAGATTCATTTTGTTATACATTCATCTGTTGTATTCTTATTCCCTCTTTCTTCCTCTCCTCCATTTTATCCATACAGTAATCCTGTAATGTAGGATGTGGTGGCAGTGACTGGCACAAGTTCAGTGTATGAGCTTCTCTGACTGGCTGGGAATTTGATTTCCCAAGCCCTAAACTGGCACTGTAACCACTGCTCTATGCTCACTGAGTCTCAGAGACTGAACCGCACCATACTTCACTAAGTCAGTCTTTAATTCTTTCTGCTGCAAAAATGTTAATCTGTGTTATCTAGGTTGTGTTGTGTAGGCCTCTTTAATTAAAAAAAGACAGACAGAAAAATAAATTTAGGCTAGTTACCAAGGCCTGAATTCTGGTCTGTGATTTTGAACATATTTGTGCAAATTGAACAAAACTGGGAATAGGGCAAAGCTTTCCTTGTCTGAAAGTGCCAGGCTACTGCATGTTATGGCAGGCCACAGGTGGGGCCTCCTGTAGTCCGCACCAGTATGTGGATGGCAGGTTCTTATTCCAGGATGTAGTCCAGAGTAAAGCCTACTGCAGACAGGGCCAAATATTATTCTGCAAAGGTACTCCACGGTCTCAAGAAGAATAGTAGTCCTATTCCCAGCAAAAATGGAAATCCAAGAAATAGCAAGGTTTCTGGAAGTGTGCTTTTCACGTCACTGAGTGTTTGTGGGAGAATTAGAACCAGTGCAGCTATTTTAAGACCAGTGTAATGTGTGTCCGGCCAGCTGTTCTGGTAAGCAGTCTAGCAGCTGCATTCTGTACCAGCTGCAGCTTCCGACCCGTCTTACAATAGCATGGATAATTGTGGCCAAATCGTCTCTGTCCAGAAGGGGCCTTAGCTGTTGAATCAGCCATAGTTAGAAATAGGCACATTTGGCCACAACCTCCATCTGAGTTTCAAGCATCAGCACAGAGTCCAAAAGCACCCCCAGATTTCACACCTGTCCCTTCCAGGGTGTTATAACCCTGTCGAGGATGGGAGACCCTGTGACACACAGCATCTCCATCTTGCCTAGATACAGCTTCAATTTATTGGCCCCCATCCAGCCCATTACTGCCTCTAAACACCTGTCAGGCACTTCAGGTACCTCTACTGATTCAGATGGTACAGCGAGATAGAGCTGGGTGTCATCTGCGTATTGATGACATCTCACTCCACATCTCCTGATCACCTCTCCCAGCAGCTTCACATAGATATTAAAAAGCATGGGAAATAAAATCGACCTTGGAGAACCTCACAAGTGAGTTCTCAGGGTACTCAGCAAGCATATCCAAGGATATCATGGTGCCATAACTGGGTCTGAAGCCAGATTGAAATGGGTCTAGATAGTCAATTTCTTCCAAGCATGCCAGCAGTTGACCAGCTGCAACCTTCTCCACAACTTTGCCTACAAAGGGTAATATGGTCACTGGGCAATAGTTGTTTAAATGTTCTGGATCCAGGGATGAAATTTTGAGGGGGCATACTACCATCTCTTTATGAGGCAATCATTGCTTCCTGTACCCACCTGGTCTTACCTTGTTGGTTAACTTTATCAGCCAAGAAGGGCAAACCCCACCAAGCAGCTTGTTCACATCATTAGGTCTCAACAATTGAAACTGATCCAAATAACTGCACCAAATGGTACACTGGACACTTCCTCTAGACCAGCGGTTCT
>MTQE01002208.1:32439929-32483097 GCA_014337955.1 Aspidoscelis marmoratus
TTCTCCTAGAGAGGGCAGGCACTAACTGGATTGCTGGGCATCGTGGCATTGAGGCACTATGTTCTATGCTAAAGCCTTTCATTCTGCTATTCCTAGTCTCCTATTCCGTTCTTGTTTAGATTACTGAGCACAAGAAGGTGACTTTTCCTTGAATGGTTTTTGTTCCCTTAGCAAGGAATTCTCTGTGTTGTTTCTCTGACAGATTACATTAGTTTTATTTCTGCCCATGTCCCCAAGTGAAAACCTGAGATCTTCTGGCTAGCAGGAAGTAGACAGGGTCAGTGGTGAAGACAAGAATGGCAGAGGTGTTGGAACCTAACAGGATATTAGCTTTTCCTGCACAGGAATCTGTAAGAATTGCTTTCTTGTAGGGATACATGGACCATTTTGTTTCTTTTATGCTAATTCTTAGAGCAGAGGGAGATAAAAAGTAGAAACCCCCAAAGTCCAATATTGGATCTGTACTTTTAAAATTTATTCATAAGTGATCTAGAAGTAGAAGTAAGTAACGAGATAGCAAAGTTTTGTGATGACACCAAATTATTCAGGATAGTGAAACGGAAAGATTTTGAAGAACTTCAGAGGAACCTCTTGACATAGGGCGGTGATGGCCAACCTATGACACGCGTGTCACAGGTGACATGCCAAGCCCTTTTGGGTGACACACATGGTCACCCTGGCACCTGGGCATGTAGTGCTTGCTTGTTCTTGAAGTGTACGAAATACCAACTTTCAATTCAAGATTTAGCAAACGAAATTCAGCAACAAAAGACACTAATGTAAAGAATTATTCATTTTTGCTTTTAATAAAATACATATATCAAAAATATAACTTTTTTACTAGAGCTACAAATATCATACTATAGATATTTCTAGATGTGACACAGCATCCGAGTTAAGCTAGGTTTTCTTGCGAATTTTGGCACACTGAGCTCAAAAGGTTCACCATAACTGACATAGGGGAATTGGGCAACCACGTGGCAAATAAGTTTCAGTGTTAGTAAATGCAAGGTGATGCATTCTGGGACAAAAAATTCCAATTACATATTTAAATTGATGGTGTTTGAACTTTATGTGATAAACCAGGAAGGGAACCTTAGGGTTCTGGGGGATCGCTCACTGAAGGTATCAATCTAGAGTAAATTTAGCAGTGAAAAAATGAATTCATTGTTAGAGATATTTAGAAAGAGAGCAGAAAAAAAATCTGCAAGCATCATTGAACCTCTTTACAAATCTACAGTGAAGCAACATCTGGACTATTGTGTACTGTTCTAGTCAGCACACTTCAGGAAGGATAATGTGGAACTGGAAAAGTGCAAGAAAGGGCAACCAGGATGATAGGGGACTGGAATACCTCCCTTATGAGATCTGGGACCTTTCTGCACTTAGCTGATTAGGCTGCTGTGAACTAGGGCTGGTAAATGTCTGGTAAAGGCGGACCATTCACACTAAGTGCCCATTATCGGCCAGAAGTGCAGTTGGTCCTCCTGTTTACCAGCCCATGCCACTGTGTCCAAAGCTGGAAGTTCTACTTCCTCGCTGCTGCCGTTGGCTGTTACGTGACATGCTCACACCCTGTTGCAGAGGGGCATGTTCAAGCAGAGGCACATATTGCAGCCGATCATGTCAGCGCCCTTGATCGAACGTGCAGCGCCCACTACTCGGCTGCTAATCAAATGCCCATCTAGTTACTCTACAGTAGAGGAAGACCAGATGTCAGGTGAGAATGATGTGAGCCACGAGGCTAGTGCTGGACTTACTAGCACCTCCTACAAGCAAATACACGTGAAGATTCTGACACACAAAAATAACTCTGCTTGGTTTAATACATGCTGAGGACAAAGAGGCAAAACCTGGGGCTTAATTATGCCTTAACTATCCCTTTTTTGCGTCCCTACTGTCTCTGCCGTCTTCTGGCCAGCATTACTGGAATGGTGTTTTAAAACAGGCTTCTTTGATTCTCCCAGCACCTGTTAATAGCAGCATTGTTGACATGCAGACCAGGTTCCGTGTAAAGCCCTTGCAGTGACAATTACAGTGATTAACTAGGTAAAAATAATACATCAGAGTTTAATTAAACCTCCTTCACTGTCAGCCAACAATCCACCCGCTCATGACTCTCTTTCTCCCCCTGCCAGTTCCTTTTTTCATTTGGAGTTTGGCAGCTCCGTTGCTCAAGCGAAGCAAACATTCTGGATGCCCATATTGTTTATCAGTTATTATTGTGTGTCGGCTCAGCTGATCACCCCTACCCCGAATCCCATAAACTACAGTAACTTCAAGGGATAGTGTAATTCAAAGGGCAGTACATGTCTTTTTGTGCTAACAAAGAACCTATGTTATAATGATCAGAAAGTCCATACTTCTGCTGTATATAACCCTTTCTAAGTCTTGATATCACTCAAACAATTTTAAAATAGTTTTATGTAATAAAACAAATGTAAGTGAATCCACTTGTATAGTTTTAACAAGCAGGGCTTGATACAATGGCACACAAGGAATGAGCAGGGGATTAGAGAGCTGGTGAAGTTACCTTTCTGACAGCTGGGAAACTACAATGTGTTCCTTCTGGATCCTGAGTGTGATTGTTGGATTTAGATCTCACCTTTTTAATAAAGGGCCGAGGACAGCAAAAGTTACTGTCCCTCCTTAAGAACATGAGAAGGCTAGAGGAGGAGGAAGGAGGAAGAAGAGTTGGCTTTTCTACCCTGCTTTTCTCACCCATTTAAGGGGACTCAAAGCAGCTGACAAAGCTTTCTGTTCTTTTCCCCACAACAGATCCCCTGTGAGGTAGGTGGGGCTGTGAGAGCTCAAAAAGAGAGCTGTGCCTAGCCCAAGGTTACCCACCTGGCTTTGTGGAGGAGTGCGAAATCAAATCTGGTGACCATGAGATGTGAGTCTGGCACTCTAGCCACAAGGCCAAACTGGCTCACTTGCACAGGGGGCGTGCTAATCTTCTCTGTATCTTTCCAGTTTTAGTATACGTGCTGCTGAAACGAGTGCTGCTGGATCAGGCCACAGCCATCTAGACCAGCATTCTGTTTCACACAGTGGCCCACCAGTTGCTTTGGGGCTTCGCAAGCAGAAGCAAAGGCAAAACCTTCACCCTGCTCTCAACTGCCTGCAAATGGCCTTTAAAAGCATCTTGCCTGCCTGTACTGCTTTCTCCTCAGAACAGTACCCTGGGGAAGGTTAGGCTGAAAGATAGTAAATGGCCCAGAGTCATCCAGTATGGTTATCTGAACTCTGGTCTCCCAAGCCCTAATCTGGAACTTTAAATTACAGCAGTACACTGGCCTCTTGTGCACTTCTTTTCAGTATTTTCTTTTTCACTTCATTTCCGTCCATATATTTGTATAGCACCTTTCCATAACCGCAGTTTACAATTAGCAAATAAATAAGTTAAATACATTATATTGTATACTGTCATACAATATAGAATGTAAACATAGATATGGAGTTAGGAAATAATTCTGCAGAATGTACAACACTAGAAGCCTAGTGAACGCTGAAGCTTTTTGTTCTGTTGGCATGCTCAAAAGGACATGAGCACCAGATAATATTGCTTCCAGCTTCTTCAAGAGCTTTGCTAGCTAATGGGTTGCACAGCATTCTCTTTGCAAAAGAGTAAAATAAAAACTATTGAAGCTTCTGTCCTACCAGCACTGCTGCTGCTTTATACATAAAGATGATGTTAATCTGAAACTTTTTTACTAAGGAAAAAGGACAGGCTTGCCAGAACCAGTAATAGGGAATGGAGCCATTTCTTGAAAGTCTTTTGGTGACTTGGAGGAGGTTTTCCTTACTGATGAAATATTTTCCCTTATATAAAGAGTCCCTAAAACTGTTCTAAAAGGCTGCTACCAGGCAGGCTGACCTCATGTCATGATGTAGTTAGTTTAATTATAGGGGAGAAATTCTCACCCTTATTTCCTAGAATTCCTTCCTTCAGTCCAACTCTAGGAAAAAAGTGTATAAACCAAGAAAGATGTTTCTTTGTTCCCCAGAGCTTGATCTTTACTGGTTTATCATTGGGATGTACAAATAGAGCTAAGCTATGTAATGTTGGTTTGGTGGGTGAAATTCAGGAAGACATAGTTTGAGAACAAAAGAACCCTATTACTTAAAAGGATAAAACCATCACAAACAATGTAGGCTTGACGATTTTTAAAAAGGTCAGTCTAGCTTAGCTAAATTTTATGTTACAAACGTTTACAGAGTTTTAGAGCATATATTGAGTTCTCCAAAGCTGCTATATTCTCAGATATATTCTCTTATTTTGTTTAAAGAATTTACTACTCCAGGAACTTCAAAGGCCAGGGAGGTAGCATTTCTTATAAACCCAAAACATTTCTATCAGCATCATGAAATAAACTGAGATCCTAATGGTACACATATAATTATAAATGGCTCTCTGTATGGCTTGCAAATCTCGTTGATCTCAATCTATGGCCAAAGTTGAATCAAACTAATTTTCTCACTCATACCCTAAATAAAGGTTTGCTCACGGAGAAATTATTGTATCAGGCAACCTCAATGTTATCACAGAAATCTGCCTTGACAGGGAATCTCCCCAGTCAAATTCAGAAACAGAACAAGTCAAAAAAGTAACATTAATTTTAAAGATGTTCCATCTCGTTGATACTTTTAGTTTTAAAAAAACTAGGTTGAAGAGATGGTTTCTTTTGTGACAGGCTTGATTATATTTTCATGACCAAAAATGTATCCCCAAATCTTACTAAAACGTACCTAGGATCAACAGTTCATATGAAATATTCCCCAGTTTCTGGTTCACCTTTCTTTCTTACTGAGACATAAAAGTTAAATGTGGAGGTCCACCCTCTCATTGCTTTCCAAAGAGAAACATGGTAGAGAAATTGCAGAAGAAGGACGAGGAGGAGGAGGGGGAGGAGAGTTGGCTTTTCTACCCCACTTTTCTCACCCATTTAAGGGGACTCGAAGAGGCTAACAAGAATTCTCTTGTTCTCCCCACAACAGACACCCTGTGAGGTAGGTGGGGCTGTGAGAGCTCAGAAGAGAGCTGTGACTAGCCCAAGGTCACCCAGCTGGCTTCATGGGGTAATGCAGAATCAAACTCAGTATTCCTGGATAAGAGTACGGCTCCCTAACCCCTAGACCAGTGATCCTCAACCTTCCTAATGCCACAACCCTTTAATACAGTTCCTCATTTGAGGTGACCCCCAACCTAACCTTAACCCCCAACCATAAAATTATTTTTGTTGCTACTTCATAACAACCCCTGTGAAAAAGAGTAGATCAACACCAAAGGGATCGTGACCCACAGGTTGAGAACCAGTGCACTAGACCAAACTGGCTAAGTTAAAGAATTAACTGAATATTTTAAACACAATTACCCCCTGGAAATTATAATCCTAAGTAGATGGGAAGTGATCAAGGTGGTCATAATTTTATTGACTTCCAAACAAGATTTATATTGGCTATGCAATCTGACATTAATAACATCTGGAGGAAGTATGAACTGTGTGAGATCTTTGAGCTACCTGATGTTTGTAAACTGTCATTGGAAAAATATGTGATTTTAAAAACTCCATCATATGTTCTACTCTACTCTAGGCTTAATAGGGGAGTTAATTTCTTCCCCTTCCTTCATTTCTGATGCTAAGTCACTCAGTTCTACTAATAAAGTAATTAGTCTCAAGAACTCAAAAAGAAAAAGTAAACTCAGCATGAATATATATGTTAAAGCTTTTTTGCTTGCCTACATTAACTCCAGTAGCAACAGAGGAATTAGAAAGAGTGCCTGAGCTGCAGAATAAACAGTGATTGACCCCTATTGCTTGAGATTGCTATCTTTGTTCCTCTGAAAAACAACAAAAAAAAGTCCTTACAGACTAGGAATATTCACTTAAAAAGTAAGATCTTCAAAGTCTGTTGACATTCTTACTGAGAACAGTGGTGGTTCTTTACGAGCAGACCTCCAGTTTAAACTCATTGATCTGGAGTGGTCAAAAATCACAACCCTGGTTGTAAATGGAAGGAAATTACTTTTGTATGAGCCAACCTTCCTCATACACATGGTAAAAACAATATGCCCATTTTGCTGGCATGGCTGTGATTTGAAAGGCACCTATTTTCACCTTTAGTGAACTTGCCCTGAAATTCAACAGTATTAGGTAATGATAGGTTAAGAAATTACAAGAATAATTAAATGCCCTCTAACTTACATACATGATTTGTTCCTATTACTGATATTTAGAGAGAAAAATCTTCATGATGAATGCACAAAATTATTGAAATTTTTGCTTGCAGATGCAAAAGTTCTGTAGCATGAAACCTAAAATCCTATAAGAAACTTAAATATGTTTGATACATAGGAATTGGGGACTTTGCCATCAGTGAACCTTTTCAATCACAGATGTAAAGTATGCAAGGAACTGATGGGGTAAACGATTCTGACCACACAGAAGCAGTCTCATCTCTGAACATAGGTTCTTTTCCTTTCAGTAAGTTTCTCAACAGAGTCAATAATAATCCCTTTGATAAAATCTACTATTGGTAAAACAGGTTTTTTAAATCAAGTTAATGGGCAGATATCAAGTAAAGATTAACCAGTCTTCCTGTCTTAACACTTGACAAGATGATGTTAATGGTGTCTTGTGGCATAACCAGTCAAACAGATTAATTTTGGGAAAGGGCTAGAGGCAACACATCTGCTGGAGTAGAGGAAGTTAATGGTCACCTTTGGGTATTTCCTGGTCATATTCACTTTATGTAGCTAAGCTAGTCTCTGGAACCTACGATCAAGTCCATCCAGTAGTTGCCTATCTGTATGCCCTCCATATGCTATGCCTTAGCTATGCATGTGAATGATCTTGATATGCCCTTCTGTAGCTAAAATGATAAAAGAGTTACTTCTCCAAGAAGAAAGGTTGAATCAGTAAGAAGTGATATGATAGAAGTCAACGGAATACTATTGAAAGCTGTAGTTAGAGCACTGAATTAGTGGATTAGGTAGTTGGACTGAAAAAGAAATAAATATGGGAAAGTATTACTTAAAATATTTGGGAAACAATAGAGATGGTCAATATTGAGGGACAGAAGTTGAAGGCAAGGGCAGTTCAATGAAGAATCAATTTTTGGATAGATGGAGTAGCTGTACAAGACCTACATGGTTGTGGGAAGGATGAAATAAGAATAAGAAAAATTAAAACTCTGACTTGGATTGTTGAAATGAAATATTAAATGTGTTTCTGGTTCTTCTTTATATGATGTTAATGTTACTTATGTTTTTTCTCTGCTCTTTGACAGTTTGTACTATATATGTTATAATAAACAAGGTTCCTACCAACAACAACAAAAAAAGATACTAGTGAAAGACTAACCCCTCTTCTACGATAGATTAGTGTTTGGCCCCATGACAAAATAAGCTTCTGTTCTGATGTTATCAGATACAGAAATTATGAACAAGTCGTCTCCTTTATGCCTCTTAGCATCTCTGAGCATATATTTGGAAAGACTGTGCCTGTTCAGACCAGCAGTGACATAGTTTTGAAAAGTTTAACTGGAGAATGCAGTACATTCTATATAAACAAACAGTATATAAATGGCTGTTCAGAGTTATCTGCAGGAGGTTGAACTTACTACACTTTCCACACAGCATTATTGAGTTAACTTGGGATATTGGGGTTTGTCACAGTAGAAGTGGCAATTTTGAGTAGGTGTTCCTGCAGTGTGGGTGAATCCCAGATCCAGCCACAATCTGTGCAAGTGAGCAAACATGCTTTGGAGATTTGTGTGTGTGTGTGTTTTAAATGGTGCTGACAATGAATACCACAAAAACTGAAGCAGTTCTTCTCAAGCTTGTTGTATGAGGTAAATTTGCAAAGATGGAGAGGGAGATTTATTTTATAATTTGGAAAGCTTTGCTTCTATGGTTGCATTCTCATTTGAGTATTTTAGTGCAGGTTGGATTATTTTAGTCCCCGCTGGACTATTTTAGTCCAGGAACAGGACTGAGTGCGCATTTTGGGCTGTTCCCATTTACCTGATGGTAAACCGGACCCACTAACAGCAGTGGCAGTGGTGGAGCCTGACGGTAAACCAGACCCACTCACTGTATTTGCGCACAAGCAGATCAGTGGCTTGTGCAGCTGGGGTTTTGCTTTTAAAACTTTTCACTCAAGTAGTGGAGGAGCGCGGCAGCTGTGGGGGGGTCGGGTTGCTCGTGGAGGAGCATGGCAGCACCAGGCAGGATGTTGGTGGGAGCACATAGGTGACAATGAGCCCGGCATCAGTGGGGCCTCCTTCCTCCTCTTCCTTCTCACCCACCCAGGCAACAGTGAGCCAGGCTAAGGGAGTAGATTGTAAGCCTGAGGGCAGGGACTTGTCTAAGATTAATATAATATTGTAACCTGCCCTGAGACCTTCGGATATAGGATGGGATAGATAGATAGATAGATAGATAGATAGATAGATAGATAGATAGATAGATAGATAGATAGATAGATAGATAGATAGATAGATAGATAGATAAAAACAGCAGCGACAATGGCAGCAGTGCCTGGTGGTAAACCTGACCCACTCACTGTATTTGCATACAAGCAGATCAGCAGCTTGTGCGTGGGGGGTGCTTTTAAAACTTTTTGCTGAAGTAGTGAAGGAGCATGGTGGCTGTGCAGGGGAGGTTGCTAGTGGAGGAGTGCGGTGGCACCAGGCAACAGTGAGCCTGGCACCTCCTCCCAGGAGGGCATGGTGAGCTGTGAAATCCCACCCACGTGTAGCTGGCATTGGCCAGAAGGCTACAGCTCCACCTCAAATAGCCCAGGAGCGTTCCCATCTAAGGGGGGAAAAAAGGGCTCGGCTATGAAATTGTAAAAAAAAAGTCCCGTTTTCCTCAGGACTCTTTTTTTCTCCAGATTTTTGCAAGATAGTCATTGGAAAATCTGGGGATAAGAAGTTTAATGGGAACGCTGGTTGCCAAATTTGGATTATTTGCCTAAGTAATGAGAACCCTGGATGCCGAATCCAAATCCAGTCTGGATTTAATTGCCTATGGGAACATGACCTATCAGAAAAGTACTTTTACCAGAAATATTTAGTCATAGGGCTTTGAGGATGGGCTGTGGTAATATATCACTTTGTTATCGTCTGTTTTGTGCTTTTAGAGCATCTATTTGGAAAGAAAAACAAATCCTTTCAGAATTGATGAGACTCAAGTGCATTTAAATCCTGGTGGTACTAAAGCATATCAACATACATATTTCTTCCTATATCTCCACTATTAATGATTTCAACATAAAGTCTTTTTCAAAAAATTAAGATATATAAACAGTCTTTTGTCAAAAATATGAGAGTTGCAGGCAGCGTTCCGTGTAAATTTGTGTAGACCCATGCACAGTAAGTGTTTACCATGTGGGCAGTGCCAGCTGTGAGGAAACATTTTGCTTGAACATGCTTCCACGTCCATTGCTTTAAAAGACAGCAACACTCTCTTCACTGTCTTACTCACTAAGCCCTCAGTGCTCTTGCTTCAAAAATCAGTCTGGGACTGGAAACAAAGAAGGGCCGTTTTTTATACCCCACTTTTCTCACCCCTAAGAGGACTCAAAGTGGCTAACAGACCTCTATTCTTCTCCCTAAAACAGTCACCCTATGAAGTAGTTGGGTCTATGAGAACATAGAAAGAGTTGTGACTATCTGGAGGTCACCCAGCTGGCTTCGTGTAGGAGAGCAGACTTGAACCGGGAAACTACCAGATAACCACAAGACCATACAGATTTACAGACCAAATATCTCAGGCTTTCTGAGCCCTGGCAAACATAGTTGCAAACCTGTATCCTCTGTGGGTTTGAACTCTCTTGCCCCACTGGGTTTGGGATGATCAAGGCTCAAGCTACACAGTGGGACCCCTGAACTCTACTTGCTGTTGATAGGTGGGCAGCCAAGGGGAAGTGAAAGTGGCCCCCTGGGCAAAATGGCACCCAATAATGACATACAATGAAATTTTAAATGTGATGGAATCCGTATTTTGAATGAACTACTGATGAAGCCTGTGGCTGTTATTGGCTGTGCTGTTCTAATGTCACAGTGGGCACCTTAGGGCAAGAGGGAAGCCGCTGGTTGCCTTTGGCTGAGCTGCATAGGTCACAGAGTAAGGCAGTTTAGACAGAAGAGCCATAGGAAAAGACGAGCAGAAAATAAGGTCTGGGGCTTTAGCAAAACAGGGATCTGAGAAGACGACAGGCCAGCGAAAGCAAAAAGTGAAACAGCAGAAGAAAGGTAATGATACAGTGGAACAAGGATAAGAAGGTGAGAGAGGGAAAGGCAGCTATGTATGGGATTGAAAACTGTCAAGAAGAATAAACCAAGTGAAGAGGTTTGATATAACCTGCCTGATTTTTGACTCAAGCTTTTTGTTCCATTTAAATGCTATTGTTCTTTCTTCCCCTCAGTCCCGTGTTTTTATATTTGCCATTAAACAATTTGTCACATTTCTCGCACAGATCATTCTGTGGATCGGTTTGGGAGTATTGATTATTAGTACTTACACCACCTTGTCAGCAACTGAGGACATTCCAGCAAAAATAAAAGCCAATGAACCAGCCAAGCTGCCGGGAGAAATAAATAAAATATTGGAGCAGGACTCTGTTAAGATTTCAGGTATGTGTCACATTCTTGCTCTGTCCTGCTCTACAAGGATCCCATTCAAAACCTTTGCAGAACATCATCCAAATCCAAATAATATGAAATTATTTCCCTCTTCCACCGTAGGAATAAAAAAAGTCTGTTTCAAAAAACACCCACATGTGATGGGTGCCATTTCCATTTTTTTCATGGGGTCTTTTTTATTGGAGCGTAGGTATATGCAGTCCTTTTGTGGGGGAGACTGCAGTATTGAACCCACTGTGGAATGAAGTTAGGGGCTATGCAAGTGTCTGTAATGAATGATTTTCGGAGAAATCTTGTGATAGTACTACCGTCCGAGCCACCTGTATGAAGGACAATGGTAGCCAGAACGGTAATGTTTCCAGCCTTTCTCCTGGTGATATATTTTCCAAGGTTTCAGTAGTGACCTATTCATCATGTTCAAAAGTTATGTAAATTTATGGGAACCTCCTTTCTTTTTCCTCCTCCCCCCCCTTTTCTTTAACATGGTCTGGATATAAATTTGGAGCTAGTTTTTGTCCTGACAAAGCCTGCGATCATGCTTCAGCTTTGTTTACTGGCTTGCATTATTTATTGTTTGTTTACTGAGGTTGCTGATGGAATTATAGGCAGGCACAGCTGCAGTCCCACCCCACAAGGCCATTGCAAGCAGGTGTTAGCTGACCCTCTGCTACCTCTCAGCAAAAGCAATGTCCTTTTTCTCTCCTCACACCCTCCTTCTCCACCAATTATTTTGGAGTTGACTGGCGCTTTTTTTTTCTTTTGCTTTCAAGTGGCTTGAAGGTTGTGAATGGAAGCAAACAAAAGAAGCCTTTTCCTCTGTTCCCATGGAGCTCTTAGCTCTGCTCCTGCTGCAGTTTGGGATGTTACTGGTTTTGGCAGTAATATTTGCCTCCCCCTTGGTGGCTGCTCTAGGCTTTTAGGCACGGCAGGGCTCTTTCACTTCATCTCTGGACACATGCATACAGTTTTAAGGGAAGCAATGCAATGTAGTGTTCTTCTGAAAACCTTACTATCTGAGGAAATTTCACTGTGTGATGTTTGCTCCAGGCCTTCCTTTCTCTGGGAGCCCAAAAGGTGAGAAAAATAATACTGATTCATTTCAATGAGTCCAAGGCTTTCAGCCTTGCACTTGCAATACCTTTTGGCTTGGAAATGTCTTAGGGCCTTGCTAGACTCAAGTTTCAAATCGGAAATGGAAAGCTTCCACCGTAGTAAAATCATACGTAGAGGAGAGATTCCGTGGCAGGTGCAGATTACAAACCTTAGTCCTCTTCGCACTACAACTAAAACGCTGTAGAGCGCTTTGGCCCGAACGCTTCTAAGACACTTTCCCATCCACACTGGGAGGTAAAGGATGCGTTGCGAACGCATCCTTTACCTGCCTACATGCGGATAGTAAAGTGTCTTAGATGCATTCGGGCCGAACAGCCGTCCCGGGACTCACAAGTCCCACCCCTGGCCTCCCCCCATTGGCTCCTGTGGTGCCAGGGGCAGAGAGGCCTGTCAGGTGCCTTCCCTGGGGTCCTGTGTGCTCCCTGGAGCCAGATTGGCCTCCCAGGGCCGGCAGTGTTAATCTTTGATTAGATCTTGATACAGAGTTGATTACCTTGTTATCTGGTTCCGGCGTTTTGCTCCTGCTCGGCAACAGCTTTCCAGCTCCTGTATCAGTAGTTCAGCTTCCGTAGTTCATAAAACAGACACAGCCTTTCCGAGTTATCTCTAATGAGGCTACGATTTATTGCTTGAAGGTTACATGCTATGTACAAATCAAGTTACAGTCCTTTAGCCCGGCGAGGTTTCATTCCGGTCCATGTTCAGCACATGGCTTTCTCCTCCCAGACTACATTCTTGGAGAGATCATCTTCACAACAACAACGACCACGAGAAACTTATACAGAATCAGTAACCGGACGTTGCTGCTGACAACTTCCTGTAGTTGTGTGTGAGCTGCCTCCCCCTCCCATTTGGGGTTACGTGCTTAGGAGCACATCTCCTGACCTTGTAGCATATCTGTTTACTGTCTTTCCCAGGAGACAGGACACACTATCTTTTGGTTGTTTTCAAATGCACATCCGAACGTTTTTTTTTTCTTTACTCTTTCAAACACCAACAGGCAGGACCCCCATCCCACCTCAGGGGTGCACGTGTGTGAACGAGGCTTACCTGTTCAGCACCGGGCAGCAACTGGGGCAAGGAAGTTGGCCACGCTGTGCACATTTGCACGCTGTGGCCTCTGATTCACCAGGCACCCGCCTGGCTTTGACAGGCGATCTGCGCAGGTAAGGGTGCCTGGTGAATCAGGCCACACCACGCACATGCTCAGAGCACTGCCAGCCTTCTTGCCCCAGTTGCTGCCCGATGCTGAACAGGTAAGCCCTGTTCACATGCATGTGCCCCCAGGGTGGGTGGGGGTCCTGCCACCTACATGGGTCTGATCCGGGCCCATGCAGCATGGAGGACCCCAGGGAAGGCACTTGACAGGCCTCCCCACTCCTGGCTCCACAGGAGCCAATTGGGGGAAGCCGGGGGAGGGGCCCAGCTATCATGGATGATGAGCGTGTGAATGCTGTCCCTCTGTGACAGCTGGGGACAGCCCAGGACGAGCCATATGCACCCGGACAGTTTCAGAGCACATTTTTGTGCTCTGAAAACCCACCACGTCTGTGACGCATTGAGACGGCTGGGGCGGGTCAGAACAGATCTGGTCACCCCAGAAGAGAGAATTCCCTGTCCCAGTGCGTCATAGATGCGTTAAAAAAGGACTAATGCAAAAGGCCTCTGGTAATCCACATTTCTTTCAGAGTACTTTTAACAGCACCACAAGCATGTCCATTACTTTATTCCTGAAAGTGTGGATTTGTAGATTTGCAAGTACAGATTACTAGAATGGATGCCCAGGTATTGCTGCCAGGTTGGAGACACAAGCAGGATGCCTCCAAAGGCCATTTGCAGGGATTTGAGAGCAGGTGATGGTTTTGCCTTGAGGATGCCCAGAAGCAATTGGTGAGTCGTTATGTGGGACAGGATGCTAGACTAGATGGGTTGTGGCCTGATCCAGCAGGGCTCCTCTTCTTATTGGCTAGTAGAGGCTTGTGTGGACATCCAGAGGAGGATGAAGAAAGCATTTCCATTGTTGTTGTTTTTCAATATTGCAGCAACCAATTATCCAGCATTTACAAAGCTCAAAGCTGAAGTGTGGCTTGGCTAATCCTTATTGAAGCACTGTTGGTGGCCAAGTCATTAGTCTGAGGTGTGTTAAAATCTTCCAACTGACTGGGGCAATGGCGGTGCAGAGAGGAAGCACTTGCTGAGGTGTGCTAAAACCTCTTCCACAAGGTTAGGAAGATTAACAGCCTCCTTCTGGAAACTGGAGTAGCGGTGGAGCTGGAACAATAGAAAAAGCCACCAAATATGCCTAACAAGGGGAAGAAAATGGAGGCGTCATAGGTGTTCAAGGAAAAAGTTGCGCAATGCTTCTAAGACTGCAGGAGCAAGCAGCTCACGAAGAGTTAGCAGGCCAAAGTGAATGAAACAACCACTCCCCCAACTCTTCCAAGCCTAAAGTGGAAACCTAAAGTCTGCCCCTTGAGGTGCATCTATTGCCTTCATTGTACACGTTTAGGAAGGCAATGAAGACGCACCTCTTGGCCCTGGCCTCTGGGTAAAAGGGGATACGCTTCCCCTTCCCACTTGCAGATGCTAGTGTTTTAATACAGATGGCTGTTGTTTTAACGATGTTTGATTGTAGATGTTGTTACCCACCCAGAGACCTTCAGGTACAGGGTGGGATAAAAATGTAAATAAAGCGGAACCTACCAGAAGATGGAGAATTAAGCCAGTTGTAGTCCCTGCGTTGCTCTGGCAAAGATGAAAGCAGCCAGAGTTTCAGGTGTCAGGAAAAAAGGCAATGCAACTGAACGTGGAGGAAGGAGCCAGTGGCTCACAAGGGGAGGCAAGCTGGAGGGAGTAAATGTAACAGAAGTATGAAAGCGCTGACTAATTCTGACTCTTTTTAGGAGAGGAGGTCCTCTGTGCAGGAACAAAGAGGAAGCTAGACAGGATAGACTTTGGAGGAGGACTTGCCAAAGGAGACAGCTAAGGGGCAGAGCCAGATGATCCTGTTTAGATTCATTAATTATTTCAAAGTGTGGGGACAATAAATGCACTTGAAATGTGTTCTCACTTGAAGTGAATTTTGTCCGTCATTACAGCAGGTTTGACTTTAAAGTGCCAGGTGAGGCCTCGGTATAGTGAGGCCCTTATACATGCATCCTCGGAGGAATCCAGCATTACATGTATATTTAGATTTAATAAACTCCTTGCCTTTATAGTCACAGCAGAGCATTTGAAAATGGACCAAAGGTTTGTTCACTTTTTAAAAAACTCAAGTGTGATGTTCTGCAGTTTTCATGATTTCTGTCAAAGACTTCAAAGAGCGGGATCAAACACCTCACTTTCAAAGGTGGCAAATTCAGGATAAGAATAATGTGTAGAATAAATGTACCTTGCACACCAACTAGTTTGATATCTGTCAGACTGGTAAAACTGATGTGCAAATCATTAATTGCTTCTACTGAAGAATACAAATTAGCTGCAGTCCTTTTGGTATATTGAGGATAGAGCCCTCAGCTCCAAAAAGGTGACTTGAAGAAAGGCAAATCACAGCTTCTCCTTTGGAAGAGAAGCTTTGTAACTCTTCCTCTGGCATAGCACATCTGGTCCAGCCTCCTGTCTCATACAGAAGCCCACCAAGTGCATTTGGGCATCTCAAGCAGAAGACAAAGGCAAAACCTTCACCTGCTCTTGACTCCCTGCAAATGACCTTTAGAGCCATCCTGCCTGTCCCTCCAAACCAAAGGAAGTACATAGTCTTCCATTCTTGTAGCCATTAATACACCTGTCGTCCATGAATTTATCTAATCCTTTCTTAAAGCTATTCAGGCTGGTTTCTATTACCATCTCTTCTGGTAGTAAATTCCATAGACTGATGACCCTCTGGCTGAGGAAAATACTTCCCCTTGCTTCTCTTAAATGTCCTGGCCCCATCACTTTTGTGTTAATGAGCATTTAGCATCAGAATCTTCTTTATCGCTTTTTCTTCCAAATTTTATCTACTGAGGGATGGCAGGGGCTGTTGGCTGCTAAAACACATTTGAAGCCTAGATTTTTCTTTGTAGTGTCTGAAAAAGGGCATTTGAGACATGTGTGAAACGATAAAAGTAGTACATCTGTATTGGGATGTGGTAGAAAAACTGAGTTAATATTTTAACCCAGTGTAAGTATTATTCATTTAGTTACGTCTAGTAACTAAAGCTGAAGTCGGTGGCAGCACAGAAGTAACCCAGGAATCACAGAACACTAAGATGATTATTTCATGAACTTTGCCCATCCATTCCTAGTGCATGCTGGAGTTCGAAATTTTGTCCAGACAAGTGCATCTTAGCAGTGCTTCTGTGTGGCTTTTGAGGTGTTTTGGGGAGGTTAAGAAGCAGCACTGATGTTCTCATCCCATCTACAGTTCATCTCTAAAGTGCTTTGGAAGTGCTTTTGTGGGATATTAATGTACATTAATATTCCACCTCTCAACCATCTTTTTTTTTTTTTTTTTTTTTACTGCATGCAGTCATAGCACAAGTGTGGCCTGTGGTGAGCTAGAATTCAGGAGTTGATGACCAGTCACCAAGAACACAGTGCTATATGGCAGAACTCATACTGCTGGATTTTAAGGTTGTTACCCGCCCGGAGACCTTTGGGTACAGGGTGAGATAGAAATATAAATAATAAATAAAATAAAAAATAAACCTGCAGATGATATCATTAAAGAAACACAGAGGACATGATAAGACTTTGCTACTTAAATTGTCCAAAAGAGACTAGAGGGTAAGCACAGAAAGCAGAGGATTGTTTAAATATGATCTGCATCTAGTAGTCTGTCTTAATTAAGCCACCACTGTTGGAACCAGACCCACTACTGATAGAAGCACAAAGTAGTTTAAACTACTGCTATGTATGAGAAGAAAACACATATAGCAGTGAACCTTCCATGAAGGCTGCCTCCAAGTTGCAAAAGGAAAATGTGCCATCTTGTTTAGATTCTCACAATTGCTTCTGGCCATTCCTGCCGGAGAGCAAGGCAAGTCTGGGCCCTTACTATACTGGCACTTGCTCCCACAGTGTGTCTGAGAGTGCAATACCTGGGACTCTGGGTATTTCCATCTGGGGTTTGCCCCTGTGCTTGCACAGTGAGTATTTCCATCTGGAAAAATCTCGGAAGCAAGTGCCAGACAAGGACAGTTGTTTTGCTATTTCAGAAAATCTGGAATCAGAGTTCTTCCCCCCCCAAAAAAAAGAGAGAGATTCCGGGATCTCACTCTATATCCCAGTATAGTGCCAGGATAATTCAAAGTTCTAGATCATGTCTGGATATAGCCATAGTTACGCATGCTGTTACAGATTATCATAGACCTCCCATTGTCCTTGTTCTTCACGCTTCAGGAGCTTGTCTTTCAAGAAACCCTGTGTGTTATTCAACCACCTCTGCCATCGCTTATTCTGCAAAGCGAGTTTGCTGCCCGAGCAGCTGCATCCTGTCACTCAAAATATGCATGGGCTGCAGGGTTGCTTGGCAATTGCTAATACACCCTCCTTTAGCCTGCACCTGTTTTTCATTTCTCCCATAAGCCCCTCCTGGAAACACATGGCTTTTCTTGTTGGGCAGCATGCAGTTTCCTTTTAGCATGTTCTTACCTCCCCCAGCTTTCTGTCCCACGAACGCTTTAACTGAAGGATTGCCTTGTGGAGGCATTCCCCTCCACTGTCTGAAGCCTATTTCTGTTCTGGCTTTGCTGAAGATCCCTTGCATATCAGCATATGTTAGAGGGTGTTTCTTTCTTTTTATTATTATTATTGCTGCCTTTGATGTTGCAGAACCCAGAACTGTACAGACTTTCATTAAAACTCTGCCCCTTGGGTCTGGGGATTATGAATATTAGCAGGCTGCTCTTTTATGTGAACACGTATTGACCAGTGAACTTTGAATCGTGTTTTCACTAACGGCACCCAAGTGCCCATTACGCCCCCATCTGGACTGGTGGAGGTTTACTGTCAGCTGCTCTTTGGGAAGGTATAAAACCCCTTTCAGAGAGGCTCAGCTATTACGTACAGTGCACACGTACATTAAAAGGTTGCTAAGCTGCCTTTGAAAGCACATGAAGGCAATTATCCATTAATATTTTCTTTTTAAAAAATCTAATTAGGTAATTTCTTTCTGCTTTTGAAAAATACCTTCCCCTCCCCCCAGAGGGCTTCTCGTGCTGGATTAAGATTTTGTAATATTTTTTCAGCTCCTCATTTGAACATCACTGCTTCAATTTCCCAGCCCTCTTTCTCTTCCCCCTGTGATTTCCTGTGCCAGCTGATTTACGCATTTTCCCTGCCCTTCCTCTGGCAGTTCCGGACTGTCATTTGAGCAGGATCAAATTGTCTATGGCTTTTCTCTATGTTTTATCTATCCAGTCAGATCTGCTGCTTTTACATCTGATGAGACGTGGCTGTAACTGGTTGTCTTGTGTGCATGCCTGGACTGTTTAATTTAGGGTCATCATTTGCGCCCATCAGGAAGAGCCCACGATCCTGACATTTGCACTGCAGGCCAGGGATGAGGAAGGGTGGGGGGAATACAGAGGATGCAGTGTGCGTTTCGCAGGCTGCACCTGTGACAGGATTTTAGATAAACTTGCCTTAATGTCTCTGTCCCCGTCCTCTTGCTACCACCAAACGGCTTGTGATTATTCTTCAGGCAAGACGCCTTTGCGCTGCGTGAAACGTGGATTATGCACCGTTCCTCTTTTTACTTCGTATAGCTGCTGGAACAGCTTGGCTCGCTGGAGTACTCCCTAGTGCTTTGGGAGTGCAATCTTTTAATAGCTCCTGCGACACAGAAAAAGGAGCTATTGCCCTGCTGTCATTTTTTGTTCAGTTTTACAGTCTGTGTGTCAGGAGAAAATGGTGAACTAGTTTCCCCGATGCCATTCAGTAACCTTGTGAAAGTGCTAATGGCTACAATCTACAGATCTCAGGAAAGGGCCCTCTCCTCATTCTTGCCAAATAAGCACTTGCTGGTCCATCTAGCATCTCCCCCCCCTCCCCGAACACCTTTTTTGTGTGATCTACAAGATACAGTCTCATCCTGGACTGTGGCCACACTACGTGCCTACTCACAATCAAGGATTTAGTCCAACTAAGCAACATTCTGTGGTTATGTCTCTAAGCATGATACAGAAAGACCTTGGGAAGGCATTTACTTGGAGGACTTTGCAGTCCGTGTTAAAATATGTGTGAAGTGACTTCAACCCTGCAAGTTGGAGAAGAGAATTGCAGAAGGTCTCTGATAAGCAACATCAGTCCAACGTAATCTCTGCACTCTACCTTTTTCTCTTCCTTGCCCCTTGAGGATCAGCAGGTTGGATTAGATGTCATATACTCTGTAATACATGTGAATTTGCAGTCTTGGAACATTTCTTGGTGGCAGATATGTACTTCTGGCGAATGTGCTAAGTCCCGTTCTGTTTTTAGATACAATGAGGAACATTTTACTCATGATCCAGTGTGTTCCATATTCTGATATGCAAACAGTGTCACACTATTAGCTGAAAGTGAAGACTTAGAAGAACTCATGAAAGTAAAATTGAAATTCAGAATCTGAGCGAATGCTAAATATTAAAAGGAGAAATAATGTCAGTCTGTATTCCTGGTGAATTTACAGCTAATGATGAAGGGAGGAAGGTGATAGACAGTTCTGCTATTATGGCCTCCAGAAGAGACAAAGAGAAATAGTGTGCTAGAGAAATAAGGAAGAGATTTATCTCAGGAATGAAGGCAGTATCAAGCTTAGTCAAGATTATGAAGGGTAAAGATTCATTGACGATGAAGATCAGAATCATTAAAGCAGTGTTCTTCCTTGTGGTAAAGCTTGGCTGTGAAAGCTAGGCATGGAGAGAGCAAGGAAAGCATTTGCAAATTTTAGATCTGAAAGTTAATAAGAACACCATGGACTGCAAGAACCAGAGTTTTAAGTTCCAGGCTGAATAAGATGACTTCCTTAAGACAGGGATAAAAAAGGCATGTTCCAAGAGTGGATGAAAGCCTAGAAGCAACAATATACTTGGCGAGGTTGGAGAAAGGAGAGAAAGGCAGTGAACAAAGTGGGTGATTAGGATCCAAGAGATTACTGGAAGACCTGTGAGATACATTTAAGTCAGGTGAGCACATAGCCATAAATTTAATGAGCCAAACAAGACTTGGTTGTAGGGATGGGCACGAATGCAATTTTTGTGATTTGATTTGATTCCAATTGAATATCTGAAGATTTGAATGGGTTCAAATGTTTAAAATTCAAATGTATTCACATTCGATTCGAATAGAATACACTTGAATCTATTTATATGAGTTTTCAGTTCGTATTTGAAGATACGAATGTCAATACCATTTGAACGTGGCCGTACGCACCTGTACACATCTGTGCGCATCCCGTTTTTGTCCTGGACGTATCCATACAAATGCATGCAGATATGAATAAGATGCGTACAGATAAGCATGTAATGCATAGGTCTCTGTACACATACGAACGTCCTAATGATTCATGCATTGATTTGAGCGATTCAAAAATTCATTTGAATGTTAAATGCGAATTTAGAGACATTTGATTCAAATTCAGATGTCCGAATTTGATCAAATTCAGTTGTATTTTGAATGTTTCAAGTATTTGTGCACATCCCTACTTGGTTGCACCTACCAACCATAATGGAATAATGTTTTACATTCTTCCTTATGTTTCAGATCTACCAGCTGTGGTAAGTCACTGAGACTGTCCCATAATCAGATCTGCCTGTCTTAATCACTCTTCCTTTGCGTTGATCTTTTTGTTTTACTTCCATTGCTGCATTTAGTTGCTGGTGCTGTAGGTGTTACTTGCTGTGCCATTTGGAACCGTGGAAGAATTTCCTTCATTCCTTTGCTGGCTGCTGGCAGCCTCTTGTCCAATTATATGAGAAAAGATTCTGCCGCAGAGTGTTTTGTTGCCCTGTATACGTAATGTCTTGGCTTCCCTTTTGCAGTTCTCAGAACCTTCGAAAGGCAAGAGTGAAATAGGATAGCTGACAGGATGGTTTTGAGCTTAAGCATCGGTCACCAATTTGGTGTTTACATTAGTAGGTTTTTTTCTATCATATGCTAAGCATCAAGGAAATGTTCATGTCCTTCTCTCACACAGTTCCTCTTCTTTTGCCGCATGGACTGGTGCTTTGGGACATTTTGGCTCTTTCTACACTGGGGCCTGCCGCAGTCTGCACTAACATGTGGGTGGCAGGCCATTATTCCAGGATATAATCCTGAATAAGGCCCAGTCCAGAAAGGGTCTTTGCTTCTGTAGTATAACCAGTGCCTGGCTGCCTTGAGTTCTTTGGGTCTGTTAAGTCTATGAACTGTTTCTTTATTCCATATGTACGTGCGATGTGGGAGACAACCTCCGCTTGTGGAACATTATAATTTTCTGCTAGTATTTCAGTTTAATCTGTTTGTTCTTTGCATTAATTGTCTATGAACATATTTATTGCAAAGGATCCAAACCTATGTGTGAGAGTCTGGTCTGGTTTTGGTGACTTTTTCAAACCAAAGACACATCCAAGTCAGTTAGCAAGTTATCATGCATGAATAATATTCTCTGTGCAGTACTGTACTTGAAATTCCATAGTCACCATATCTGGAGAAATAATAGGCACCTTTTATTTTGGAGCTGCTGAGTTTTCAATACTTTTGTCACAATAGTTAGAGAGATGGGAACAAATAATTTTAGCTAAAACAAACAGCCTTTCTGCAGCCGTTACAGCCTTTCGTATTTCTTTTGAGGAACTGGCAACACAGAAAGACTTTCTGGAGTGTATTTTCCCCTCGTCGCTCACTTTTTCTTTTCCCAAGATGCAGTTAAGTTTCTGAACCAATGAGGAACATATTCTTGTAATCTGCTGTCCACTTCCCTTTCATGGGGTCCAGGGCCTAATTTGATGACAAGAGGGACAGAGGTTCACCATACGATAGTGTAGGATGACAGTTGAATCTCCTAACACATTAGACCAGGGGTGGGCAAACTGCAGCTCAGGACCTACATGCGGCTCTTTGGCCCCTTGAGTGTGGCTCTTCCAACTTAGGAGTACCCTAATTAAGTTAATAACAATGTACCTACCTATATAGTTTAAGTTTAAAAATTTGGCTCTCAAAAGAAATTTCTGTTGTTGTATTGTTGATATTTGGCTCTTTTGACTAATGAGTTTGCCAACCGCTGCATTAGACTATAGTTTTACTTCCTCTGGAATTTAAAATGTGAAATGAACCAATGGATTCTCCCTCACTCCTGCTTATTCAGTCTTTATTTATTGGGAAGCTTTTCCATTCGTCCCATTAATTCTTTCCAAGTCGTCCAATACCGCAAGCCAGTTGGAGTTTGATATTTGTTCCAGTTACGCAGTTCTGTGCATGGAATAAGATGGATATATATTTTTCTTGTGGGATGATACCGTTGACATGGAGAACTTTTCAGTAAAGCCACATGCCACAGTTGAGGTTCAGGAGATTAAAGAACCATGTCACAGGTCTCCTTATAACTCTGAATTTGTCCTAATGGAGCATGTAATGTTGAACTTGTGTGAGCCACGTCTTCCTGGGTGCATTGCTGCCATCCTAGTTAGATTCCTGGAGAGAAGCTAGAGAAAGCTTTTAAGGTTGTATTCTAAGTGAGATTTTATTACATCCCAGAGAGACTGATTGGTGAGCCATTAAAATAAAAGTAGATGCTTCGAAAAACCCTTGAGAAAGATCCCTTCCTCATCCATGGCCTAATGCAAGCAGAGACGGATGATAAGCTCGGATCGGTTCATCGTGCCCCATTGTTCAGTCAACAGCATTTGGGCTCTTTCCCAAACTTTGGGGTTTTCCCCTCCCATTGCTTTGCCTGTCCAACACTTTAGCCCTGAGATATAATTTTTCTGTTGTTTTTGTAAGCCAAGAAGCTTTTACAGCCTCTTCGCCTTTTCCTGTTAAGCCCAGCGCCCCTCATAAAACATTAAGAGGCACAGCATTACTGTAACATTATCCAAAGGGACCACGAGGGCGACTCTACAGTTTCAGCGATTATGACACATCCTGGGCAAAATGGTTCTGTGCAAACCACATATAGCCCCTTATAGATTTCCAAGCAGCATGAGAGGCCATTAATTCACGCCCTGATGATGAACTTAATTTTGCTTCCTGCTGAGAAAATGACGGCTTAGAGGCAACTTTGTCTTATTACAGAGTGGAGATTTTTATCTCTTTCCCCCACCTTTTTTGGTGAGGTTTTTTTTTTTTGTGTGTGTGTGTGTACGCGCAGGAAGCATGTGTGTGTGTCTCTGTGTCTGTGTCCTTATAACTGCAGCAGAGTATCTGTCACTGGATCAGCCTTTGCTACAGCTGTGGAAGCTCCTAGAAGAAATTTAATTTTATCACCAAGATGTTGGCCTTTTCACCTGCTCTGGAATGCTGGATGGCCACAAGCTTATTTGAACTACTTACTGACTATCCTGCACCAAGCTGTGAAGAGCAAGGACAGCATATGCACCCTGTTTCTTGGAGCTTTCAGTTTTCCTCCACGAAGAGGAGTGCCTCAGTGGCATTAATTTATTAATGCTGCAGTTGTATCTGCTGGTGTGGGATTTAGCTAGCAAGCTTGTATCTATTCTAAACCTCTGACTTTGCAGCTGGCTGTACTCTTAAGTTTCTCCAAAGTTATTCATAATCAGGTTTTAGGGAACGAGAGAAAGAGAGAAGGTCAACGAAGTCTGAATGACTGCAAACGCAGCAGAGGGTTTGCTGCTAGTTTTACGTAGTAATCAATTTTTTTGTTGAAGATTCTCCACACTTTGTGAAAGCGAAAGGAAGATTGGAAGCCTACAGACAGGTTGTATGATAAGAACTTCGTGCTGCTCCACATGTACTGTACTTTTCGTCAGTGCTTATTGCACATAGGGGAGCATGGGTGTGTGGTTTGAATAATAGCACTTCTGAATGAAATGATCCTCCTCAAAACTATAGGGCAGTGGTTCTCAACCTGGGGGTCGGGACCCCTTTGGGGGTCGAACTACCCTTTCAGAGGGGTCACGACAAGTCTCCCGCCGCCCTTCCCTCCCACTTCCCAGCTGCTCTACCCCCGTGGTTGGGGGTCTCCACAACATGGGGAACTCTATTAAGGGTCGCGGCATTAGGAAGGTTGAGAACCGCTGCTATAGGGCCACTGAGGCGAGGCTTTCTCAAACGGTACAAGGTTCCTACATTTTTCTCCTGCCACTCTTAATGGTGTTCTGTGCCAGTCTCTTCGTGCATTTGATGGCATCTCAAATCTTCCTGCTCCTGACCTCTTCATGTCTTTTTTATGTGGGCAAAAGCCAAGAAACTGTCTTAACAGGGAGAAAGTCTGAAAGTACAGTGGTTTGATGGAAATCTCCATAACTTATTTTGACTCCTTAATGGAAGCTTTTCAGCCATACAAAGCAAAGGTGAGCGATGTCTTGTAGGTCCTCTGCCCACATTTCCATAAGGGATTTGAGCTCAGTTTCTGCCTGTTAATACAAGTCCATGTTGGAGGTCTTTTCCTGCCACACCTGATGCCTTGCTGTGTGAGGAAGGCAGCTTGATGTTATTACTTCAGCCTTTGGCTCCTACTGTATGTAAACAGAGACACTGGCCTTGAGAAATACAGCTAGACTTAAAATATCTCTCGTCTTTATTCATCAGTGGAAGGGCATGGTGCTCTTGGGCAAAGATTCGTACACAGCCTGGGCAACCAGCCATGCCAGACTCTGCTCCTACAGTGTCACCTCTGTTTCACAACTCACCCAAATTGCATGTGGTTGGAATCTGCATCACTGCCACAATCCCCCCCCCCCAAAGATTTAGAGCATATTAGGTTTAGTTTCTTGCATAAGGGCTGGTGATGTTGAGAAAACATCTGTAGAAGTCACAGACATGCTACATTTTGTGCTCGCTCCTTTACTGGGCCACTCTATGTGTGTGTGGGAACACAGATCTCGGCAGCTTTGCAAAAAATGTTCCCAGATGTGTTTCCATGTAGACATAGAAGTTTTCTTCCCTCCACCACCCCAAGTTGTTTTGATGTCAGTAATTCAGTCTGTCTCATTCAAGTTATCTACAGACGCCTCCTTGTAGAGAAGGCAAACGTTGGCAATGCCATTTCAGATTGTAGGAGGCAGCACAAATAGCGGACTGAGCTACCATGAAAATATATCAATATCAATATCTGTATCTGTATCAGTATCTATATCTATATCTGTTTATACACATCCCTATAGCAAACCAGCAAATCTGAGAGAACATATGCGAAAATGGTTTGTGCCAGCATGCTAGCATTCTATATATGAAAATAGTTTTCATATGATAACATCCTACCTTTTTATTTTATTTTGTATCTCTTGTGGGAGACTTGTCGCGACCCCTCTGAAAGGGTAGTTTGACCCCAAAAGGGGTTGAGAACCACAGTGTTTAGAGGGGAGAAGGAAGGAAACTAAGCAGGATTTCTAGGACAATGTAAAACTATGGTACTTCAAAAAACAATCCTTAAATGCTCTTCTCCTGGGAAGCAAAAGCAACATAAATCATCCATAAGAAGAAAATGTATGCATACAGTGTCATTCCATGTATACATAAGGAGTTTAAATTTTTAATACTGTGTGTACACAACCCATTCATATTTCAGAAATCAACACACTTTCTCTAGCACGGCTGTGCAAGTACGTGTGCTGAGGGACAAAAGTTAGAAAGAGTCCAGAGTATCCCTTGGAAGGACACTCAGAGAAGTGGATGGATAGCAGGCTGGACATCAGTCAAACCATCCTGTTACAGCTTCCAGCATCCCTCCTAGTTTTTCTGTTTGTTCACCTTCTCTCCCTAAACACACAGTGAAGCCATGTGCCCCTCGCTCTTCTTGTGAGCAACGTTCCCATTCACGCCCAAGGCAGAAGGTAAAGTCAATCGTTTATAAAGATGGCTGCGTGCAGATGGACCAACTCGGCAGCGGCTTTATTGTTGGGCACCACTGAGTTGTGACCAGTTCAAACTTGACTTCCAATGGGCACCTATATACAGTTTTCTTGGCAGAGATAGAGAAGTGGTTTGCTGTTGCCTACTTCTGGGGAGAGCCTGGGGATCGGACCGGTGACCCTCTGCTTTCCAGGCAGTTTGCTGTAGCACTGAGCTACAGCCAATCCCTCCAGCAGCGGTTTGCCGAAACCCTAAAGCACGGTACCAGCCCCACTGGGAAGGAGTAAGATCCTGGGCATCATTCTTGCCCCAATTTTCTTGGGTACTTTTCCTTACACTTTTCTGTTGCCAGCCTCTCAAGTTATCTTCTGCACCTGCTGGAAGTCACCTGCCCCACTTGAACGAAGTGTAAGTGTAGGCAGGTCTGATTCCCAGGGGGAGATGAGAGTGAAAATGGGACTAGGTAGAGGAAGCAGTGTTCACACTAGTGTGAAAATGACTATTTCAGACTCGACTGTGCAGCAAAGGCTTGGCGTGATTTCAGCTGCCAGAAGTGAGGGAACAGTTTTTCTTGCAGACCCGCTTCCCTAAGCTACTCTGCAATGTAGGGCCCAGGGACTGAAACTATCGGTCCTTCCAGTTGCTCTTCTATTACAGCTAGACTGTGTGAGCGTTTTGTTGCTTTCGTGGGGGAAAGTTTAATAAACTCGAACATTTGTGCAGGAAAGCAGATACAAACAAGCAAGGAGAGGCCCGTGTGTTTCTCTTGTAGAGAAAGCTGCGTTTTTAAGCCTGCAAAGGTTTTTTTTTTCAAGAAAGAGAAGAAGAGTTGGCTTTTCTACCCTGCTTTTCTCACTCCTTTAAGGGGACTCAAAGTGGCTGACAGAACCTCTGTTCTTCTCCCCGCAACAGAACACCCTGTGAGGTGGGTGGGGCTGTGAGAGCTCAGAAGAGAGCTGTGACTAGCCCAAGGTCACCCAGCTGGCTTCATGGGGGAGTGTGGAATCAAACCCGGTATTCCCAGGTAGGAGTCCGGCTCCCTAACCAGTAGACCAAGGTGCCTCACAGGTGGTCTCTGTCTCTCGCTCGCTGTGAGCTGTGTCCATATAGGGAGGTTATCTAGAACAACTGAAAGCTTTTAACTCATGTTCTCCTTGAGAACATCTTCAACCCGTTGTGTGCCTGTCCACATTGTCTCCCTGTTTGTAGCTACGCAGTCTGTTCTGCACTGGGATCGCTGCTAGCAAAAGGAGCTGCAGAAAGAGATGAACAGACCAGCCTGCTCCTCCTCCCCCCTTCCTTCTATAGCCTTGCAAGCCTTCTCTGCTCTCTACCTTTGGGGATTTTTTTTCCTTTTTGCTTGTGATATCTTTCTCACCTGATGCACCTGTTTCTTCCTCTGCCCTTTTATTGCAGAGTCTTGTAAGTCAACCCCCTATTATGTTTCTTTTTAGTCGCTAACCCCAGCAGGTGAGTTCCCTTGGCCTTGCCTTCGCCAGTGTTTGTCCCACTGCTTGTCATGCATGAAATGTAAATGAGCAAGAGCAATGCTGCCATCTAGTGGCCACATCTCCTAAGTACAGCACTGTTTTTCATTTGTTAGCCTGTCGGCACAGCACTAGGGGTCCATATCGTATGTGCCAAAGGGGTCACGTATCTGGATCATCCACTTTTTCAGCTGAAAGAGGTTTTCTAAACTGTTTTTCCAGTAAAAAGAGGCCCATTCAAGCTGGCCTTTTATAGATTGTTCCCTCAGCAAGGCAAGAATAAAGAAAGTGGGATTTAAATAGAAAATTATTGAACACCCCATATCTACCTATTGTGGCTTCTGTCTATCAAATTTATTGTCTCTGGCTTTACTTCCTGGCTGGAAATAAGGGAGCCAGTCCCAGACCGTATGATATAATTGCTACTTTGGCCTTAAGACAAATGGACAGTGCAAGAATCTATTTTGGGTTTCTTTGCTTTTCAGATCAGAAACCAGCAGAAGAAGAAGCGGCCGATAACCGTTATAAACCGAAACTGCACAGTGAAAAAGAAGATGTGGAACAGCCACAAATCAAAGATCCAATGGATGTTCCTAAGAGAGAGGAGAAGGAGAAACCAAAGGAGGAAGTACAGTTAGATCGTCCTGACCAAGGTGAAGTAAAAGTGAAACCGGAGAGGGAGAAACGGTGAAGAAATTTTGAAAGTACCCTAGGTGACCTGTGAAATGAAACTGCCAGATCCACATCTCTTCTTCCTGTTTCTACTTCTAGTTTGACTTGAAATTTGGCAGAATGAAAGAATCCATATCGTGAGCACGCAGGATAGAAACTTGATGTCACTGGACTCTTTTTTCCTCCTAACTGACCGTCTTCCTTCTTTCTCTGTAGGCATTGCTCAGCCTGTAGGAGAGGCTCATCGTCATGAACCTCCAGTGCCACATGATGAGGTAGTGGTGGATGAAGGTCAGGACCACGAGGAGCCCGAAGAAAAGCATCCACCAGCTAATAAGGACCTTGTGGCTGAGGGGGAGCAAGCACTTGGGAAGGAAGCAGCACAACCAAAGCCTGTTCCTGACCAAGATGTTGACCACCAGAAGAAGGTGGAAGACCACCATGTGAAAGACCTAAAGCCTCTTGCCAAGGAGGATGAACGGCCTCCTTACAAAGACCTTCAGCTGGATAAGCAGAGCGAGAGGAGAGAAAAGAGTGAGAAGGATGGTGCTGATCTTCAGGCAGCGGAACGCTTGAAGGAAAAAATTAAACCTGTTGAGAAAGAAAATGAAGCAGGTAGGCGCTTCCTCTGTTGCTGGACAGTTTATTTTATTTGCTATGATTGCTGTGGCTCATTGAAAATGGTTGCAGTATTTGGCTTCCATCACTGAATTCTTGAAGAGCACATGAAGGCTGCAAGGGCACTTCAGATACAACAAACCTGGGAAATTCAGTTGGGCTCTTTGAGCTAGTAGGAGTGGCTTAAGAAGCCACTGGTGCTGTTTTCCACAGTGATGAATTCAGTCCCAGCTAGTTGATGCTACATGGCCTTACGTGCCTTGCTATGCTATGCTATGCTTACACCTACCTCCTGTCTGTATCTAGTCGAGCCCTTGCTAAAAAATTTAAAAAAGGAGACACATATCAGGAAAAAAGCTCCACTTCGTACACTGTGGCAGCCATTTCTACACCATAGGTGATGGTTTCACTGGTGAATTTTCCGGCCCTTGCTCTTTCCTCTGTGATAAATTGTTATATGGCCTTCTCAGGCATTGCAGGAGGAGGAAAAAAATAAAAAAGAATCAGTTGCCATTGACAGATCTTGTGGTATCGGCTGGATAAACTGTTTGATTTTAGCTAAGAATCGGATGCTGTGCTGTACTTTCCATTGCAGTCATAAGTGCTTTGCTCCCGGCACGTTCCAAGGCTTACATTACTGTTTTTCCTTGATCATCAAGGTGGGCAGAATCACAAAATGAGCAATGGAGGCAGAGGACATCTGTTGCTTTCTTGCCTCATCCAAGGTTATCTCCTTTGTTTGCAGGTGACAAAAAGGAGTTGCTTTCTCCAGAGAGGCAAGAAGCAGCTCAAGCTGAGCAAAGAGAGGCTCGTAATACAGATGACAATGAAGACAGCAAGCTGGAGGGTAAGCCACAGTGTCCTTGTTCTGCTCAACAGGTGCAAACACTGGGATTACCGTCTGCCTCCTTAGTAACCTTTAGTGTATATGAACAGAGCAGGTTATCATCGTTCTCTGAAAGAAGGAACAACTGAATCAAAGGTAGGCTGCAAGGCTAGGTCATTTTGACTTTGTATTATCTGAGACTGGAACCACCTGGCCACAACAATCCCATCACTACTGCGAAAGTTAATTTCCAGCAGAAACCTGGCCTTCTAGAGGCTTGTGCTTGTAATGGAGACCGTACTGCATTCCCGTTGATTATAGCTCCTTGGAAAAAGACAGAAAGTGCCCTTCCAACTTTTTTCCAGGGAGGTTTTTTTCTTAGCATAGGATCCTCTTACATGCAACTTTTATATCTCTGTGACTGAGAGAGAGCCTATTTCGCTTCTTTGTTTTTCTCCCCTTTTCATTTTATTTTGTAATAGTGCCTTAAATGCCACCGTGAGAGGAAATGCAGCCCAGCTAATCTGGCACAGATGTATACATGGGTAGGAAAGTGATTGAAGGCTTAGTGAGAGCCACACACACATCACCTTTCATTCCAGGTCAAAATGGCAGTCTGGCTGCCAAGTATGCAACACAAGGAGGCTCTACAAATGAAGGCAGGCACAGATAAGACTAAATATACATTTGAAACCAGGGGTTTGCAAACGTCTGTCCCAGATGACTGGAATAGCCACTCAACCTCCTTGTGAGGTCAGTTTTTAGGCTGGCTAGCAAGGTAGAATACATTTTTGGCCTGACAAAGTTTTTCTGGCTTGCTTTGGATACACTCAAGGCAAATAACTCCTTAGGTTATTATTTACCTTTTTGTGGAAATGATGTAGGAAAGCTGAAGTCCTGGCAGGCCTCAGATTGGGCTTTGCCTCATGAAAGCATCATCATGGGATGTGACACAAAAGTGTTGCGCTTCACCTCTTCAGCTTCAGAGAACCTCTTGGGGACTAAGAAGCAACTAAGTATGCCAAGTTAAAGGGGTTATCTGACTCATAAGGGATCTATCCAGGCGAACAAGAGCATCTAAATACTAGTCCCCACATGGAGGATCAATGGCTGTTATGAATATTGTCTTGCGTACTGCTAGCTAAAACTCAGCAGGCAGTAGGAAGAGAGGGATTAATGCACCGGGGGGTTTTCAGTTAGCACACCGCTTCTACAGTTTTCAATTTTTAAAAAAGGAACTTGCAGTGAAACACGTTTTCATCTGTATTTCTCCTTCTCCTCCCTCATTTACATGTGTTAGCCCTCTGCTGGCACAGTGATTAAAAGAACTAGACTAGAGCCAAGGAATCCTTAATTTCAAACTCACAGTGTGCTATGAAAACTCGCTGGGTCGTCCAAACTACGGCTAGAATCTGGAGTAGAACCCCTAAGATGGCTAGGTCGGATGATGTATCATTTTTCTGGCAACCCCTGCAACCACGTCAGGGTTCAGGTTGTGTGGAATCTCAGAGACTCTGTGCAGGAGAATCTACAGGTTCCAGTACCCTATCCTGTTCAACATCAGACAGGTGAGACTCATTCTCAGACTGACTCAGTTGAGTACGTGGAGGGCAGGACATGACACTAGTTTGGTTATGGAAATCTCCAGGACAGTTTTGGCATACATGCAGAAACCTCTGCATCTGGACCAGCATGGGATTTTCCACAGAATAGTCTTGATTTATTGGATTGTAAAGGGGGTAGCCTGTATATTGGAAGGAGGGGAAATGCTATCCTACTGTCATGGTCAGACCACCATCTAGCAAAATTTGATTTAAAGACCACGCTGCCTGTCACAAGAATGGGAAACCTTTGAAGGTGGTCTGCCTCAGAGATTTAGGAAAACTGATAGATTTCTGAATGCTCTATGGGAACTTCCAGAACCCAGAGCCAGTGATTCTGTTGGGGCCCTTGTGGATTTATGAAACCTCAAATCGCAATGAGCCATCAACCCGATTGCTCCTGTATGCCCAAGCTGCTTAGTTTTCTGAGGAACTCCAAGTGATGGAAAAGGTTTGTCCTTGTCTCTGCTTGAGATGCCCATGAGCATTTGGTGGGCCACTGTGTGCGACAGGATGCTGGACTAGATGGGCTGTGGCCTGATCCAACAGGGCCTCTCTTATGTTCTTATGGAACTGGATAGGAGATGGTTAGAGCACAGGTAGTGTGCAATGTGCCATAAAACTGACTTAGCACATATGAGAGCTCATAATCACGCCTATTCTGTGGTCAGTGAAAAAGGCTTATTTCATAGCCTCCACTGCAGGGTGTTTTAAGTGGCTAAGGGGCCGCTGTCATATGCCCCTGGTAGTCCAGCAGCGGAACTCTCAGAACTCTGCTGTGATAGATTTGCATAGTATTTTGAGGATAAGGTCGCTCATCTCCATGCTGCCTTGAGCAACTCCATGCGTTACTTTCTGGTAAGGTGCCCAGTGAGCTGTGTTTTTGAAACCTGAGAATCCAGACAAGTCACACGTGGCTGTTCAGCCTACAACACGCTTTCTGAATCCTTGCCATCTGGGTGAATCCAAGTAGCAGTAAATGTATCTTTGGGTGAGGCAAGAGGTCCGACGAGCCTTAACGATGAACTGACTTATCCACTCCCGAAAGCGCCATCCCTGGACCCAGAGATCCGTTCTAATTATCACCTCGTAGCTAATACCCTCTTCTGGGGAAGTTTCTGGTAAGGGTGATGGCTGTGCAGTTGTAGGCATTCTTGGATGAAACTATTATCTGGACTCTTTTCAGTCTGGGTTCAGGCCTAGATTTGGGATGGAATCACTCTTGGTTGTCTTGAGGATGACCTGTTGCAGGAGTGAGACATCGTGCAGTTCTGTTGATCCTATTTGATCTCTCAGTGCCTTTGCTACTGTAGATCATAGTAACCTCTTGGATTGCCTGTGTGAGATGGGAAATGAGACTCTGGGTTAAAGCATTTTCACTCCTACCTGCAGGGAAGATCTGAGGACAGGGCTGGGTGATCGTGCTTCAGCAGCCTGGCAATTGAGTTATGGGGTCCTTAAGGGCACTATCATATCACCAGTGCTATTTAACGTCTGTGTGAAGTCATTAGGAGCAGGCATCAGGAATTTTGGAGTGAAGTGTCACCAGTATGCAGGTGACATCCAGCTGTGCTTTTCCATTACATCTGAGGCAGGAGTGGCTGTGACTGTCTTGAACTTAGTCACTATCTGTGACTATAATGGCAGGCAGATTGCTGTTGGTCACACTCCTATCTATGCTCTGGTAGGACAAAAGCCAGAAAGAAGTGGTGATAATAGATGCCGTAGTCCCAAGCCATGGTAACATCAGGAAGAATATGAGAAATTGGAGAAACACCAGGGATTGAAAATAGAACTAGAGACAACGTGAAGGCAAAGGCAGATGTGCTTCCAGCGATGATATGAGCAACCCTGAACTTGGAATAACAGCTTTATAGATTCTGGGAAAAACAACAGATCTCTGTTTAGAAGAGCATAGTCCTAGGAACAGCTAAGGTACTGCACAGGACCCTCAGAATCCCAAAGTTTGGTAGAAGACCCAAGACTGAGGTAGAGATCTTAGCTAACCGCTCCTAAGGAATGAGAAAACTCTCTCTGTGTGTGTGTGTGTGTGTTGTAAAACAACTGACTACATCAAAGGGGGAAAGACACAAAAAGCAAAGTCAGCCATATGACTGAGAACATATCTTTATGGCAACTGAATAAAATTAATTAATATGAAAATATTTAATACAATAATAGTTTCCATATTTTCATGCCCAGGCATTTTCCATTGTCTTGAGAGAGAAGGGTGTCAGTAATTTACTAGCACTTCATCTGTTTACATTTACATCCCAACCTATACCACGTGATCTCAGAGTGGTTTGCAGTTGCAAGAGCTGCTGGAAAGATGAGCTGTGGTACCTGCAACCCCCTTAGAGGAGCTCCACAGCGGCTTCCCTGTCAGGGTTTATTATTTTAACCTATGCCTTTCCCCAAGGAATTCCCAAAGCAGTAAGGCTATCTTCTCTACAGCTTGGAAGACCCAGCAAGCTTTCAAGGCAAAGCAGGGATTTGAACCAAAGGACTCCTGGATCCCAGCCTGATTCTCTTAACAAGTGCGTCATTTAAACAGAGCCACCCTTTGTGAGTGCTTATTCTGGGTAGACCCGTACTGCAGAGATCAGGGACATGCCGTTTTGAAAGACATCTGTCTTCATGAATTAGTTCACAAGTTAGTGCACGTTAAGTATTAAAATTCAAACAAATTGAAGTTCTTTTACACTTCTCGCAAGAAGTCCCACCCACTGTGCATCCTTCTTTGCAAGGTGGGAGGGTAAAGGAAGTAGCAAGAAGTAAGATCTTCAATGCAAGGCTCAGGCGGAGGGATCCTGGATTCAGGACTGGTGATGGAATTCCCTAGTTAAATGGTGGGGAGAGAAAGCAGCCCACAGCTTTGTGAGACTTCCACAGTAGGGCTTTAACACCACTTCATGCAAAAGTTCACCACTTCATGCAAAATCTAGTCCCTACTATTTACTAGAGTAGGGAGGACTGGGAGTTTGTTTGTTCTTAAGTTCCTACCAGAAAACTTAGAAACTGCATCAGTTACTACAGGTAACACTGATCTAGATGAACTAGTAGTTTGTTAAAAGATTATTTCCTTTGCCTATACTCTTCTTATGGCGTATAACCATATGTTATGATTTGTTTTCTTTTTAAAATCGTGGTTTCATAATGTCTTTTTCCCTTGTGCTTCAAAACTGGAATGAAACAGCCAGGATTAAAAAACTAGTTGCAGGTATGGACTGAAAGCGACTGAAATCTCCAGGCTTTGGATTTACTGGGGATGATAAACTTGTTTTTGTTTTTTTTAAAGCACCTATGTGGTTGTATATAAATACTTTAAAGTCGTCAGGTTTTTGCCCTATCCGTGCCTTACGTCTGATATCTGGGAATCCTTGAAGATGCTGTCTAGTCCTTTTCAGCCCCCGCACCTTTTTATCTCCAGGTGGCTAAACTCCTTCACCTTGAGGACAATCACAGAAGCGGTATAAATCTCTTTCCTTTCATGTGTCATAAAAGTCCTTTCCCAAATCTTTGCTTTAGCACTCCATTTTGCCAGCATCTCCGAATTGCTTTGATTGTTAACAAGATTTTCTTTTGGAAAGGTTTGCCCTTTCCTACTTAAAATGAATTGTTGCTTTCCACTCGAGAGAAGAAATTAAAGGCCACACTGCAGCGCAAAACAAATAAAGCCAGAATAGTAACGCTTTCTGACAAGGTCTTTCCAGAACGTGCTTGGGGGAAATCAGATTTCTTGTGGCTGAATGTGAAGAGTAAACTTTCGAGACCAGAGGCATGTAGTACATGCAAGTCTTGCGGAGACCGCAGCCTGTGTAGGCCGCCTCCTCAATTTCTGCATGAAGCAGCAGAATAGACCATTTGGGTGGTAATAATTCTAGCCCCATTTTCCTCTCTCCCGGTTTCTTTTTCTAGAAGCTGGGAAGGAAAAGCTACTAGACCATGCAGCCCTGCTGGAAGTGATTAAAGAACAGCAAGTTCAGCAGAAGCAGCTCTTAGATCAACAGGCAAAACTGCTGGCAGTGATTGAGGAGCAGCACAAGGAGATCCACCAGCAGAGACAGGAGGAAGGAGGAGAAGAGAAACCAAAGCAAGGTAGGAAAACAAGATGCAGATGTTAAGAGGGTTCAGTGAGAAACGGCCTTTAAGGAACTCCCTTCCTCAACTGCAGCATCAAAATGCGCCCCTGGAAATGCCCCTTTTTTAATATGGCACCTTTAAGCTGAAGTTATTCTGGAACTTAAAACAGCAGGCAGTTCCAAAATTGTAATTCTTGTATAATTTGACACAACAACAGCGTGTATGAAGCAGACAGAAGCTGGCACTACAGTTTGCAGGGCCACCTATATAATTGAAAAGTTGCTCACAAATGTGGGAAATCTGAAACAGAGATTTTACCATACTACATTTAGGGTTTCCACATTAATTTGAGTCACTATGACAGACATGGGTTATGGTGTGTGCTAAAGCTGATAACTAAAAGCGAGGAACTGGTGTTGCTTCTTCAGAATTCAACCATGCGCTGATTCCTCAGTTTTCAGCGGTAGAAATATTTCATTTGCTAACGAAACAAAATAAAACATGCAGCAAATGTATGACAAATAACAGTATATGACAAATTAAATAACTAGCAAAAAAGAGAGAAAAGAACAGTACTAAAACAACCACAGAACAATCTTATCTTCCCTGGGAGAGAAGGACCCCTCACTGGCATCCAACATTCATACACATTGCTGCTCTCTAAAAGCAGCAGTCACCCCCAAAAGCACCTCCCTAACATTTGTTCACAATTTAGGGATGTAATTTTACCAACCTTGCTCAGGGGTTAGGATCCAGGTCCAAACCTACTCTCACACGGCTGGAGATGGATCGATATACTCCACTCTAGTACTTTTACTTCCATGATAAAGATTCCCAGCTGGTACAGATGTTGTAAAGCCAGTTGTTAAAAGCCCAATCAGTTGATGCTCTGTTTAGTTAAGTAATTATGATATGTAAGAGTGCTCTGCTTTTCTTTATAACAGAAATACATCAGGAACCAGAAAAGGAAGGCGAGCTTGAAAATAAAGTAGAAGAACCGATGAGGAATGTGCCCAATGATAAGCAAGAACATCTTTTGCATGATCAGCTCCGAAATGCCAACGGACAACGGGTCACACATGCCGAACTGAAGCATATACAAGCAACTGGAGCTCCACCTAAAAATGCTGTAGCCCATCTAAATGATGATGAGGAAATTGCATCACACCGAATCGGGAAGAAACAAGTGGGGAGCTTAAGGGAGCCAGCCAAAAGTGATCTACATATAGCGGCTGGACACCACCAGGAAAAGCAACCAAAGGTTGAAGGATTGAAAGATCGCCAAGTGGCACAAGATGCCCTGGAAAAGGTTAAGAAAATAGATAAGGCTGCAGAAAGAGCTGAAGACCAAAGAGTGATGCCTGTAGCAGCCCAAGTCCAGGAGGCCGCTGAGAAGATTCCTGTGGGAGCACCCAAGAAAGAGCCACTTGTAAAGGAGGCTAGCAGAAAGGAGCTTCATTATCAGGAACAGCAAGTTGATTCTGCAAATAAAAGAAATGATGCTGCGAACTTCCAAGAAAATCTGGATATTCCAATAGGAGCGGTGAAATCTGCCAAGCTTGGGGAGAAGCAGATCTTACCTGTAAGCCAGATTGGTAAGCAACAGAGCCAGGTGATCAGCAGTAGGGAGAAGATGGCTGGTGAAGTCCAGAATCCACAGGTAAATCACATTAATGACCCAGGGCTGGATTCGGAGATTGGGCAAGAGAAGGCGGATGCCTCGTCAAGCAGCCCCGCCTTAAAGGCAGAGCAGGACAGGATTGCTTCCAGAGACCATGAAAACGTCAAACCTAACAGAGACCTCAAGCTGCAAGACGAACTGGATCTACGCCGCAAAAGGCGAGATCTGGAAGAGGAAGAGGAGACAGGGGGTGTGATAATTGGACTTAACCCTCTTCCAGATGTAAAAGTGAATGACCTCCGTAGTGCATTAGAAAGTCAGTTGCATCAGGCCGCGGAAGGAGCCCAGCAAGGTCTTCATAGTCGGCAGATTAAACAGATCTCCGCGGCAGAGGAAGAGGGATGAGACAGCCACACGTATGCACTATTGAGACCAAATGTAAGCGGCTGCTTGCTATTCTGGGAAGTCTGTTCCTAGAAGAGCTCCATCTCAGTTTAAAAACCAGCTCAAACTATGTCTGCTGGATACTTATGACTGGACAAATGTTGACCTGCACGTGCAAAAGTGACAGGGAGATCCATAGCCGCCAGTCAGATTCAGGCTTCAATGTAGGAAAAATGCACACCCTCCCTCCCTCCCTCCATTGTGCCAGCGATTAATCTATGGGGAAAAAAGGTTAATCCATCTTCTAAGGGTTGAAAAACATTTTCTGCTTGTCAACTTTCCAAAGAAGCGTTTATTTTTGGGTTTTGCTCAGTGGCCTTTTACATGTTTGCTTTCTGTGTTGAAAATTAGAGCGTGATTTCATGTTTGTCCTTCGATCTTAAACTGCCCTCTATCTCTCTGCATATAAGTTTGCATCTCTTGAATCAGGGATGAGGAACCTGTAGCTCTCCAGATGTCGCTTTCCCAAATGCCCATTAATCCCAACCAGCATGGCCCAGGGATGATGGGAGTTGGGAGTTCAGCAATTCTGGAAGGCCATATCCTTCAATTAATTTTGTAAAATTTATCAGTCATATCCTGTCTACTATTTATAAAATGGGCAGATCTGTCTGTAGAAAAAAGTAGTGTTTAAAATGGGACCAGCCAACAGTTGTGGGAATCTTAAAATTCTTAGGAACAAACACCATAAAATGGGTTAAATACTCACAGGTTGCTCTTGTGATGCTCAGGAAGTCAAAGGTCCACATTTACCAATAGAGGTTATCTATCCTTTTCTCCCATCTTTTGATTATCAATGTTTATTAGGTTTTTTTGGTAAGAAAATCATATTCCAGGTGCATTATGGAACTATACTGTGCATAAAAACTTTGCGCGTCATTTGCTGCAGAAGGATGCAGTGTTAAAAAGTGAAATGAAGGCATTTCAAGAAAGTACTCTTGAAGTGGACCAGCCTGTATCTACCTCATTCTTTGATGAGTGCATGCAGCATAGTTTACACCGTCCCCAACCATTCCAGTTCATCAGATATTTGTGGAATCTGGTAAGGAGGATTTTTAGCTTTTAGATCAGGCAGCTGTGCACAGCTGGCTTGTCCCAAACTTCTTAGTACAGTTGAAGGTCTATGTTAACAGCTGAAAAGCTTCTAATCCATGAATGTACATAATACCTTACAAAATTTATCCATGAAACTTGATACTCTTTAGGCTGCAGAAATAGTGAAATTTGGCATTATGAAGGCATTTTTCTATAAAGCACCACCAAAATCTTGAATGCTAACTTGGCTTCTTATACTGTTGTTCTCTTCTTAATAGTCATGGTTCAAGGAGACTAACAGCGATAATTTTGCTGTTTTAGCAAAAGCCCATCTGAACAAAACAACATGAAAGTTCTTTCGCTGTATCTTATCTGTAAAATGTTCTTGACGTATCTCTATTAAAGGAGAAGGAGAAATGTGGCTGGTTCCACTTGCCTGCTTTGAGGGACGCTTTGTCTTATGGAAGGTCATTAAGCCTTAATTTTCAGAACTCTCACTTGACTGTTTTGACATTGCATTAAATTGTAGATGTAGGTTTAAAACGATGGATTAGGGTTCAGACTGAAACTAAACTCTGGCTGATTTGAAACCAAAGTGGCCGGTTCTGATCTAATCCTTATAGTCAAACTAGAATAGGAGGAGCAAAACTCAATTGAAATGTTTGGGACTACATGGAAATGAGGTTACTAAGGGCTGCTGCTCAAACACCATATGCACCACAGGAGGGATTGCTGTCATTCCAGTTTTGTTTTGAGTTGGAAAAAGTTGTTATGTCAATCTATGTAGTATGTTGTTGTAAGGACCTAGAAAAGTTGCTTCAGTATAAAGTGTTGGAGAGATGTCAGCTGAATGTCCTTTCATTCTTTTCTGACCAAGAGTTATGTAAACACATCTAGTGCCTGCTCTGTAATCAAAGGACCAAAGATACTCCAAGGTTCCTTCATAAAATGCTAAATTTTAAACAAAGCATCCTCGCGAGACAACGGAGAAGGAGACGGTGGATTTCAGGCTGGATTTCTTCCTTTTGGGACCACAGCCAGGTTGCAGTTTGCGGTGTTTGCCATTGACAAGCAGCCTGCGGGGACAGCCAGGCTGCACAAACCAATAAAATAAATTCATGCATATTTACCTGCAGCTTTTTTATTTTGTCTGTCCACATAATGGAAAGGGCACTAATGGCTGAGTTGCAGCCAGTATGCTTCTTCAGAGGGCCTATGCCTTACTCTCCTGGTGATCGTGGCCTGGATGATAGCCTTTGTATTTCCTTTTTATCTCAGATGCCATTCATATTGTAGCGGCTCATAGTATTGAGCATAAATTTGGAAGATCAGTGGTTAGCTTTTTGTTCAGCTGTGATCTTACTAAAAAGTACCTGTTACTAGGCTAGATCTAATGCTGCTTCACAGACAGTATGTGTAAATCACTTTGTGAGTTACTGTTAGTTATGACAGACCAGCACATTTGTAAATTATAACATGACATTTTAAATATTTCTGTGATATCCATCCCCATAAAAAGGTCAAAGATGCAGCATTCTCTGAATCAAGACCCATTTAAGACAGTCACTTAGTTGATACTTCAGTGCATATATGAACAATCTCCTACAATTCCCTTAAGAATCTCTGCCCTTCTGCTGAAGATGATGAAATGTTGGCTTTCTTGAGCCAGCAGGAGCCAAAGACATTGCACCATTCTTTGCAGCAGTGCTGGGCGGATTCCGTAGCTTAGTCTGTAACCTTGGCCTATAAAACTTCTTTCTCCTTAGGCAGTTTTGCTGATTAGATTTTCTTTTTACTTCTTTTACTTCAATTAGGAAATCCATGTTCAGAAGGGAAATCAGACTTTCAGTGCCATGGATTCCTCAACACGGCAGGATTCAACTTTTCTTTGTCTTTTTTAACCACTGCTGAATTAACATTTTTCTACAAATTAACCAGGGGATCCTGATAGCCTAGACCTTCCTTTAGCTCTGCCCCAAATATTGAGGTTTTCAAATTAACAATTATCAACTGGTTTGAGCAATGTTCAAGCCGAATGCCCTAATTTGCATTTTGTTTCCGTAAGTTGGAGGGTGACGACATCCTTAGGGGGCAGCATTGCTGCCAACAGCTAATTTAACTATGCCATAGTCCACTTTCCATACATGTTTCCCATTCCAAATAGGTACCTTTGGTACAATGCATGTTTTCTCCTGCCTTTCTGTTTGCAGTAGTTTTAAAATCTGGTTTAACGTACTGCCTCCCGAAGAAGAAGAAGTTGGCTGTTCTACCCTGCTTTTCTCACCCACAAAAGGAGCTGACAAAGCTTCATGGGGGAGGGCGGAATCAAACCCAGTATTCCCAGATAAGTCTGGCTCCCTAACCACTAGACCAAATTAGCTCTTAGTGCAAATGCCTACATTCGGTGCCTTCTGGATCTTGAGACAGAACTTTGGACTCTGCCTCCTTGAAATCTTCACTGTCAAGCATTTGGTCCATATTTGTATTATAACCACCCAACACATACTGGATCTTAAAATTCTTTTTAATCTCTTTGATGCAGTATGACAGCCCAAGCAGTTTATATTTCTGTGACAGGAACAACTATAAATCCAGTTTTGCAGCCACTCATATCCTGTTCAAGGCATCACTTTATGTTCTTCTTGGCCTATAAATAAAGATAGTTCAAATGAGTCACTGTTATTAGGATTCACATCATAGACTAAAGACTGCATAAGTATATTTATTGAGATTTATATATGCTGCACCATAAAAATGAAAAAGCCTAGCAGACCAACCATTCCTCTTTTAATACCTAGCTGTTTTTTGACTTCACAGTGTTAAAAAATCTATTTACAGCATAATTCCTGTAATTCATATTCAAGATCCTCAACACTATTCATATAAAGAGCTTGTCTAAAAAGTTTAAAAATGGTGTTCTTTGGATCAATCTACTCACAGACAAAACATAAAATAGTGCTCTGCATATACTCATAGAGCCATGTGTACCATTTGTGGTTGATAATGTTATCAAACTGATAATACTGGTAAATGGTGGGAAGAGCTAGTTGGATCTTGATGTTATTAATCTAAGACGTAGTGAGAATAATTCAAATGTCACAGTATTTTTTATCAGTTTCAAATGCAGGAGCAAGCCCACAAGTTAAAAAAGGCAAAGGAAAAGCCAAGTATTTAGTACTGTGGCAGGAAACATGTGATCCTCCACCTGTTGGCGGACTGTTAATTCCCTTTTTTCTTAACTTCTGGTCATGTTAGCTGGGAAAAATGAGAACTGGAGTCCAGCATCTAGAAAAGTATAGGTTCTCAATCTCTGGTCTAACTGAATATCAAGTTTGATGGTGCTGAGAAAAGCAGCAATGAGCTACTTTGTGAGAATACAGGTCAGTTTGGAACAGATGTAACATTCTCTATATGGTACAGCAATCAGAGAAAAGCCTTTCAGATTTCTAAAACTGCATCTAAACAAGAGTTTTTTAAAAAAATTAAAACTTCCGAAGTGGATCCTCCAGCTTTAATATAGATTAGAAGTAATATAGAAAAAGAAGTAACTACTTTTTTTCACTGCTTTGTAAAATGTGTGTGGATGCAGCCAGTGCTGCTTTTATGAGAGACTTTGTAGCTTCAGAAAACCTCTTGGTGGTATTCTTTCATAATCACCAGCTATTCCTGCTATAAATCCTTGAGCTGTTCCAGTAATGTGCTTGTATAGCAGAATGTAAAGCAAGAGATTTGACCTCATAAGAATGAATGTAAAGTAGTGGCAAGACCCAGTAAAAATAAAAATAAAGTAGTATATTCTAGTACAATGTCTGCATTACCTTGAAGATACAGTTTGGAGAACGTCACTCCATAAAAATCAGTGGAATAATAGGTAGCTAAGTTCCAGCAATGGAAGCACCTAGTCCATTCATTCTGAGAAGCAAAACTGTAATTGCATTGTACCTGATTTTGTTTTTCCCTCTTGTTGGGTAGTGTAAGAGAAGCAAATGAAAGGTTTGAAGGCATAAAGTCATCAATGGAACTAATGTAGGCAGAAGCAATATATACTGGACATAATAGTCTAAGTATTCATGTTCTTCAATCTGTGCCACAATACAACCTTACGACTCTTAAGAAACCAATCTCCCATTAATGTTTTAATAGATGCAAGTAACTCACAGCTTTTGTAAAGCAATCCATCAGCATTTCAAATTCTTTGGCACACACGTCCTTTTGCAGTTCCCCATGACCTGCTGTCTTGGAGGCTACACATTTCCCATAGACTGAGGCCTGCAAAGATTAGTCCCAGTCAGATGCTGGTAAAATTATATTCCCAAAGGGTTACTATGCTGGGGTAGCTATTCAAATGTGCTGATTTTGCCAGCTGAAGCAATACATCTTAACAAGGCAGGATGCCTTTGGAGGATGAATGGGCTGCATACACAATCCCAGGAAAAATCAAGATACTGAATTAAGCATCCTGCTTAAAACTGTTTTGAACAGATACCTGGATTAGTTATGAGCCAGTTCAATCTGTCCTTTTAAATCTTGGGTGTTTTTCCACTGTCACTAGAAGTACCCATTAAGTATTAAATGACATTTTTGTACCTATTAATGGGTACTTAATGGGTACTTCTAGTGACAGTGGAAAAACACCCTTTGTCCTCAGACAGGAGTGTTCTCTCACTCTTGGAAACGTGAGAAAAGGAGGGTCTCTGAAGGCCCTTTGCAGAGATGATCCAGTGCTGCAGGGTCTTTTCTGTGACTTCCCCCAGACTGTGTATTAAGCTCCCCCATGAGGTGCATCAGGCACCCTTACTTCACACCTGATGCACCATTTGCCCATGCCTTTGGCTAAGGAAGCAGCTTCTCCCCACTTTCAGACACTGTCATTGTTTTAGTATGTTCATTTTACATGTTTTTCTTGCTGAAACCTTCGGGTATACGGTGGGAGAAAAATGCAAACAAATGCGATTTACTCTGCAAAGTCTGCTATAATAAGATGGCCGAAGAAACGCAGCAGAATAAGAATGCCACTACGGTCGCCACTTGCACGGATATCCCCCCC
>MTQE01002208.1:32483109-32504357 GCA_014337955.1 Aspidoscelis marmoratus
GCAGAATAAGAATGCCACTACGGTCGCCACTTGCACGGATATCCCCCCCCGCCCCTCCCATAACCCTGAACTGCATGCAAATGCTAATTTAGACTCGAAGGTTGTACCCTAAAATAATAACAACAATGACAGCGCAAAACCGGTCGCCTGACCTGCGCACCTCCTATGCAAGGGCCGCTTGCAGGTTCAGCGTCCTGAGGCGACGGTTCTCTGCAGCGACAGGGATGCCCTAGGGATGAAGGACGGGGGGGGGATGTCGTCATGACAACAGGGGACAAACGGCCCCTGCTGCGGACTCCGTACCTGTTCCCCACAACTCGCCAGCAACTCGGGGAAGCGGCGCAACTTCTCCCGAACGCGGCTCCAGACTCCTGGGCTGGTCATGCCCCCGTCAGCGCTACCGGCAGCCGAAGAAGGAAGACGCCGCCATCGCCGAGCCAGGCTCCGCTCGGGGAAGAAGGCGGCTCGAAGCTAGGCCGCGCCGCCTTCCGCCTCGGAGAAGATCCCCCATTTTCCCATTGGGCAGCCTTTTCCCTCTCCGTGCCCTGATAGGGTCCCCGGGACAAGCAGGAAAGCTTCGGATTGGATAGAAGATGGAGGCCCGTGTCACCTCCCTGCCCTTTCCTTGGCAGCCTCCAAATGTGACAGCTCCTTCCACCCCGGTGGAGGATTTGATTGGCTCTTCCGGGCAGGGCCGCTCTCTATTGGAGGAGCCTGCGTTTGGAAGGCGGGGAAGTGAAGCTCACGAGGTCGTGCTCTGAAAGTAACATGGCGGGGGTACCTTTACGAGATCGGCTGAGCTTCTTGAGCCGGGTATAAACGTAAATGGGGTTGTGCTGTACAGGTGCGCGGGGAGGAACCGGGTTTCTTTGTCGGCAGCCGCCAGATTCTACGGGAGCAGAGATGTCCGGGCAGCGTATGAGCCCTTGCGTGGTCTCTGTGGGCTGTCGGTCGGGCTTATAGATGACAGTCAATACTTCCGGAACCTGTGCGGATGCTTTCATTTAGTTTAAGGGTTGAAAAAACAAAACAAATGGTGGCATCTCTCTTGGCCTTCCTAATGTACGATTTAGATAAGGGATATGGTTGATGTCTTGAAGAACTAAAGGCATGAAGCAAAGCAGCGTCTCACGAAAAGGCTAGAAAGGGAAATCTGTAACAAGCTCACCTCCCCCCCCCCGCGAAATGGGAACCTATAGTAACCTTATTTATGAAGAACTTTGCTTGTTTATTTTTTATACGTGGGTTGAGTTGGAGCTGTACACGTTGGTTTAGGACTGAACTGTCTTAAAATAGTGGAAATGGCATCCTGCTTTGAACCTCCAACTTTGTATGACCCATGTTAGGCGTGTGGTGGTTGCTTAATATGGTGACCCCTGCCTTGATAACAACATATTCAATATTCACACCCTCCCTGTTATGTGAAGGGATATAACCTTGTTGCACTTAGTCATCATAATGCAAATACACCTATTGCATTGCATAAATGGTAGCTTCTGTAACGCTGAACAGTTTGGGCTAAAATGGAGGAAGAACTTTAGCCTGACCAGCAAGAATCTTCTTAGACATTCAATCCAGAAAGTGCTCAAATGGCTGTACAGGCCTTTGCTATCACCTATAAATTTCTGTGGCTGCTGGCTCTGCCACATATTTAATGTCTGACACAGTGCTAGTGCATCGTGCATGGGTGCTGGTGCAGTAAAGGAATGATGTAAACGTCTTTATGTATAAATTTTTGTCTCCCTTATTACTTGAACTGAGTTTCTTCAAGAGCTTCCATGCCGACGTCAAGTTTTTCTATTGTAGTTTTGGTATTTGGCTCTCATGGTAGGCAGTCAGAAGTCACGGAAAGCCCTCAAGAATAATTATTCTCTTCTGCTGGAGATCACTAGTAACTTGTATTTAGAGGCAAGCTTTCTGGAAGCCATACTCTGTATGACCTTATCTTCTGCTGAGGCTCTAGTTACACAGGTAACTCACAAGTAACCAGAAAACTATCAGAAGGAGTATATTGGTCAGAAGGTATGTGTTTGTAAGAATAAAAAGAATAGTAGTAACTATTTTATAATATGCTCTATTTTATATTTAGAGTAATTTCCTTTGATATATATGTATGTGGTATTCTGTTTTGTTTCTCCAGTTACCTTCTCTAATCAAGGCTACCTCAGATGATGAAGCCCCATGTCCTGGATATTTATTTGAAGAGATTGCCAGTATCCTTTGGTCTTTGAAATATCTGGATGTTTTGTGTGGAGTCTGATAATGGACTTATTCTGCTTTATTGCTTTATACAATCTTCATTTTTCCCCTAGAAAAATAAAGGCTAATGAAACAGAGGCCTGGTAAAGCTAATGGTACAGGCTCCAATTAGAGTGGAAGATAATTTAGTCAAATTGTATATGTTTTTTGGAATTTTGGATTAGTATTAACCTAATATGGAAGTGCATGGTATTGGTAAGACCCTAAATCAGATACCATTTGCAGGTAAAACATACTAGTGGTGGATATACAAAACCCAAGTTATTGGGTGTTTTTCCACTGTCAGTAGAAGTACTCATTAGGTACCCATTAATGGGTACTAAGGGTATTTTTCCACTGTCACTAGAAGTACCCGTTAAGTACCCATTAATGGGTACAAAAATGCCATTACATACCCATTAATGAGTACTTAATGGGTACTTTTAGTGACAGTGGAAAAACACCCTAAATAGCATTAATGTATCCATTAATGGGTGCTTAATGGGTACTTCTAGTGACAGTGGAAAAATACCCCATATTTATTCTCCTAAAGATGAATGCAAATGTCAGAGTACACAACAAGAATGATGCCTGGGTATCTGACCTTTATTCTGCTAACACTTTAACATTACAAATTCCCAGAGATCTCTCATGAATCAACAGGAAGCAGCCATTGTCTTCTTGAGTATCTCCTCAATCGTCTTCAGAATAACTCATGTCATGTCAAACTAAAGGTAAAGAATCAATTGAAAGAACACATTTCAAACATGAAATTTTGCAACAACCTTATTTTTTAAGTGGAGTTCCAGTCTTGAATTTAGAATGTCAATTAAAGTTGTCTTACATTCCCAGGTGCTCAAGATCCTGTTGTATATGTGCAGTCACGGTTCTTCACAATTCCTCCTGCAGCTCAAACGGAATTCTTCCTTCATCCAAGAAGCCATAGGTAGGCCATATCCTGTCATGTCTTCAGTATTGTTCTCTTGAATAATTGCTGGATATTTATGCAGTATGTTAAGAATGAAGCTAAGTGATAAATACCACACTACTACTGTCTTCTCTCCCCTCCTCCAAAATTTCTTTAAATTCCATCCTGAGGTAATTGTCTCTTTCACTCAGAGCTACTGCAAATGCTGAAATGAAGCTGTGTTGCACTTTCTGTTTTTTCAGAAAATGTTCAAATAGGCAGACTGCGACAGATGTTAACACTGTCAGAAGATTGTAGAGACTCTTATTAAATATAAAATTACCAAACATTTAAAAGCACAGGCCTTGCAGAAGGATAGCTGTCATGACTATCCTGTCTAACTAGTATTTTATTGTTTTTAGAGAGTTTTTTGAAAGTGATCTAGAAGACATTACTTGGACTTCCAATAAAGCTTTTGATGAAGTCCCTCACAAATGACTTCTCAGTAAACTTAACAATCAGAAAGCAGGCAGTAGGAATAAATGAATACTCACCACCATTCACCACTATAACAACTTGAGACCCTCAAGGTTCCACACTGAGGTTACTACTTTTTAACATACATATAAATGACCTAGAGTCAGGGGTGAGCAGTGAAATGTCCAGGTTTGCTGATTATTCCAAATGTACTATATGTGCAAATTAAGGGATTGAACTGGCTGAGACTGTCCAGGAAAGGGATTTTGTCAGTGAATCGGACAACTCAAATGAAAATTTCAGACCCTTGTGTGTGTCAATTTTTTTTAAAAAAATGAGCTTATAGCGTGACAGGGATAATAAATGATACTGAAAATGAAACCACCAATATTATAACATTGCTTTAGAAAGCAATGCTATGACCTTGCCTGGATTAATGCAAACAATTTTAGTCAACACATCTCAAAAAAGATACAAATTTGGAAGAATTTCAGAAGGAAATTAAAAAGGTAAAAGGGCTGTAGGGACTCTCTTATGAAGAAAGATTGAAATGTTTGGGCCTTTTTAGTCTGGAAAAATGATGAGAGAGACACAATATGATACAAATGTACGAAATTATACCCAATGTGGACAGACCAGAATTTGTTGTTGTTCAGTTGTTGAGTCATGTCTGACTACATACCAGGCCCTTCTGTCCTCCACTGTCTCCTGAAATTTGTCCAAGCTCATGCCCATTGCTTCCACGACACTATCTATCCATCTCATCTTTCTTATCTTTACCTGCTATTATTTAGAAATCTGTCTTAAGTTGAAAATGAGCTTCCCTTTCTTCCCTGCCTTTTACATTCTTTCTTTCCTCAGCTGTTTGCAAACCCTCATCATACAGCCATTTTGCTTTCTTGTCCTTTTTGTTGTTACCTCCTGCACAAGGTTACTAGCCTCTGTCCATGGTTGTTCAGGCACTCTGTCTACCAGATCTGATCTCTTAAATTTATTGATCACCTCCATTACATATTTATAAGGAGTATTATTTAGTTCATAGTTAAACAGTCTAGTGGCTTTCCCTATTTTCTTCAGTATAAGCCTGAATTTTGCAATAAGAAACTCATGATCTTAGCCACAGTCAGCTCCAGGCCTTGTTTTTAGTGACTGTGTAGGATTTCTCTATTTTTGGCTGTGATGTGTAGCAATTCACACAGTGTATTGCTCAAGTGTGGCACTTTCTTCCACAAGATGGGATGTTGTCCACCAGCTTGGATGGCTGCAAAAGCAGTTTGGACAAATTAATTGGAGACAAAAGGCTGTATGACTCCCAGGAGGACATATATAGGAAGCTGTGTGCCTTTGAAGGCTACTGCTGGGAGAAATTTAAGGAGGGTGAGGTGGGCAGTTATGATCAGCTTGTTAGTTTCCATATGTGGCTGGTTGCCACTGTGAGAACAGGCTGTTAGACTAAATAGGCCACAGGACTTATTAAGTAGGGACTTCCTATGTTCTCATTTCTCAACCGAGTTTTCTGGAATGACATGAATGCTAAAACTTTTTCTTCTTATTTTATAGTACATTATAATTGTATAACTACAGCTGCCTTCTATATATACTTTAATGAGCCAGGGTATTCTGTACTGGAACAATTCATCCTAGAAAGTACTCTTTCCTGTATTGAGGCAAAGTGACATTCAGCTTCACCTGTTGGTATTTTTGTTGGTCTTGGAATTTGCCAAAAAAGTGTGTTTCTTATCCTGTATCATCCTTCGTCTTGCTCTTTCATCCAGTATTTGCAGGACCTCCTGATCCTCTCCATGGCAACAGCATGTATCAGAAAGTGAGGATGACTGCACAGGTGAGTGACAGATTTCAGTCACTAGAAATTTAGATGGATGTCCAAAGCCTTCCAGGTGGGCTTTCTTTCTGGCCTGTTTCATTAACATGCACCCAACTCCACTTGCTCTTTTAGGACCTGGCTGGTGCTTTATTTTCAGATACCTTCCTGCCACAGCCTGCTTCTCAGTTACCAAAAGAACTTCCTTCAGCAGGTAAGATCACTGTTATTTAAGAAAGCTGAAAACCAGTATAAGCCAAGCCACTTGTGATGAAGTGAGCAGGGGCTGGGTTAAGATGGAGGAATTCCAGGTTCAAAATTTCTACTCAGCCCCAAAGCGTATAAACTGACATTACCTTTGTTGGCTTAATTTGGTGTTAACCCAGATGTACATGTTTCACTTTTAGTTTCACAATGAGTTTTTTTAAATCCCCTTTTGAGCGAGTTTGGTCTAGTGGTTAAGGAGCCGGACTCTTATCTGGGAATACCGGGTTTGATTCCACCTTCCCCCATGAAGCCAGCTTGGGCTAGTCACAGCTCTCTTCTGAGCTCTAATAGCCCCACCCACCACACAGGGTGTTCTCTTGTGGGGAGAAGAATAGAAACCTTTGTCAGTCGCTTTGAGGCCCTATCCCCAAAAGACTTATTAACCCCTCTCGGCTTCCTCTGCTGTCACTCTGTTATAGCTGACTTTAAAAGTACCCTCCACTTCCAGAATAAGCGCTCCCATGGTAGCCGCGATCTAAACGGACTTTCCGTCCCCAAGGAAGCCTGTTTCCTTTCCCTGCATCTCCCCCCCCACCCCCCTCTCTTGTTAAAAGGAAAAATAGTCAGATCTCTGTCTCCTGAAACGGCTTCCCGCCCCTAGCAAAGGCAGATGATCGCTCATTCATTCACTTTCAGCACTTACTTTCACTCAGTTCTCTGTTAGAAAAGGCTTTCTGCCCCGGCAAAGTCAGCGGCTGCAGCCATCGGCAGCGCGATCCTTCGCTCATTCTCTTTTAAGGCTTTCACAGATCACTGATAACAATGTTGCAATTCTGAGCAATTCTGGCTCTTTTTACAAAGGAAAGGAAGAGAACCTGCTGCATTTCTCAGATGTGTGAATGCTTTTTGGCTGTGTGTGCAGGCAAGCAATCCCCGCCCCTTTTGCCACGGAGCGTCCTTAAGGCAGATATAGCGAGCAAAACCCGCGAATCGCCGAAAGAGCACTGGAACTCTTCTTTAAAGTGCACGTATTTTATCGCGGGTGTCTCACTTTCCTAAGCTCCCTAAGCGCCTTGTAAAACCTGGAATGGGGCCGCTCAGAGGCAAAAGAAGAGTTCCAGCAGACTTTCAATTGCATGGGGACAGGGCCTGAGTTCCCTTAAATGGGTGAGAAAAGGGGGTAGAAAAGCCAGCTTATTCTTCTTAAAGGAATTTGTAACCAAGTTCAATTCAAACAATGACTTACAAAGCCCTAAACAACTTGATTCCCAAGTATTTAAATGAATATTTTCTCTCAAAGAGAAAAATCGGCAGAGGATGCCCTCTTGTTTGTGCCACGTCTATCAGCAGTTAAAGGTCCAAGGGCACATGAGAAGACCTTCTCTATTATGGCGCTTGGGGCTCTGGAATTACCTCCCCTCTGAGCTGGATCTAGCTACATCACTTTATGTATTCCAACATTGAGATGCTAGATGTATGCTAGACTTTGACTGAAGAGGTAGCTGTCCTTTCCCTTTAAATCTTTGGGTTTGAATTTTAATTATATTTTTATATTTGGATATAGGGCAGGATAGAAATGCAAATAAATAATAGAAAGAAATGGTAAAGTAAATATTTTGAATTTCAAGCGCTTTGTCGTCCACTCTTGTCATTCTTATAAAATAGATTTCTTTGCAGGAATAATCTGGTGGTGTGGCACGAACCATTAGCTGCAACATGTTCCACATTTTGGCATGATATGAATAGTCAATTATAGGCAATGAAGAAAGATAACCCTCCACCTGTTAATTTCTTGCTCACTCTATTATCCATCATACATTAGGTAACTGATGTCATATCCTTCTGCATATTCTAAAAGTGGCCTGTTCATCTAACACAGTGGTTCTCAACCTTCCTAATGCCGCGGCCCCTTAACGGAGTTCCTCATGTTGTGGAAACCCCCAACCACGGGGGCGGAGCAGCTGGGAGGTGGGAGGGAAGGGGGGTGGGAGACTCATCACGACCCCTCTGAAAGGGTAGTTTGACCCCCAAAGGGGTCCCGACCCCCAGGTTGAGAACCACTGATCTAACATTTCTCTCTCCATACCTTTTTGTCCGATTGTATGGTTGCTCAAGAAATTAACACAATAGTTGGCTAACGCATAGTTGTCTGGTCCCTCCTTTCTTTGGTATAGATGCATACATTGATCTCTTTCAATAGCTAGACCGTGGAGTCTTGTCCATGTTTTTTTAAAATTATTTTTGCATCAAATAATAAAGATTTTATTTTTATAATAACATCAACATGCAGACATAAAAAGAAAAATAACATTGTGACAATATACAGTGAAAATGGTATACACATACGTCCCTCCACCTTCCGTGCACTCGGTTGACAACATCATGCAGTTTTTCTCCTTTACCTCTCGATATACTTTTAGTTGGACCAAAGAAATAGTCTTATTATTTCACCTCTCAAAATTTCTGGAGCTTAAGGTCTCATCAAATAGTTCAATAATTCTTTCCAGCTATCCTATGTCTTGGAGCATAATTTCAATCCTTAGCTTTTACACCTTATTTCCTACATTTTTTCAAATCTATATTGTTCCACTAGGTACTGTACTTCTACCAATTATCTAATGTCCATTTAGTACTCTTTCCATCCTAATACAATTGTAGCTTGTGCAGCATATATCATTTGTTCAAATAAATATTGTTTATCTGCACTTATTCTCCTTATTACATGAAACAAAGCAATTTCGGGTGTTAATTCCACATTTATATTTAAAATATTATTAATATAATTCTGAATAATTCTCCAAAATCTTTTAATGTTATCTCACCAAAGGTGGAAATATGTCCCTCTGTGCCCACACCCATGCCAGCATTGTGGTGACATTCCTGGAATTATATATGACGGTTGAGATGATGTTCTATGCTATTTATAAAATATCTTAAGTGCCATTTCCTGTACTCTATTATTTTTTATCTTACTAATTTTCTCTATAATTTTTATATCTTGGAATAGAGCCCTGCCCTTCACATGCCGATGCAGGCTACCATAAATCCTGCCCACGCTCCACTGTAAACTTCACCATCATGCAGAAAGTCAAGCTTCATCTGGAAACAATAATATAATTCTCTTACCCTACCACACAGTGTTATAAAGCAGGAAATATAAATGATACTCCATGAGTGGGGGAGAACACAGAGCCTTACCGCCATTCAATGCTCAATTTCCCATTGCATTTACTGTGAAGTATCTCTTATGTATAAAGCTAAGCACAATGCATCAGTTCCTTGACTGGTTTTGTATTTTGACTGTATGTGTTCCACGTTATATTTTTCTGGCACACCTACTGAGTTTTTTTGGTATACACTTCTATCCCATCTTAGTTCAAATGCCAATTATTAAACTTGCAGATTTCACCTCATTGTTATAAGTGGTTTGGTCTTGAAGGAGCAAAGCAGCTAGCATAAAAAATCCCTACCCTATGTTTATTTCCAATGGGAATACACTATTACCCCCTCGTTTCCCATCCATGTTCGGCGTTCTGTGTTAGATTTCCTTGTTCAACTGCTTTGTTTGCAAACTTGATAAGCTCAGAAATTAGGCACCTCGTGATGGTTAAATACATGTAAAATGGATAGCATATTGACTTGGTTACAGACAGGCTGGCTCTGAAGCCGTACAAACTAGTATAGGCACTGTCGAAAGTCCGCGTCAGACAAGAGCTTTTGAATTTCAGTCACTAATGAGTAATAAAATTTGGAATTTGCTACAGAAGTACCCAGGGTCCTCATTCATTTTGCCTATTGTAGTGTGGATTTTTACTGATGTTTCGCTATTTTAAACTTCTATGATGCTGTGGTTTCAGTACCTGTAGTCAAGCACAAACTTAGCAATTTCCTCCTTCTGTATCTTCATATTTCTTCATATTAGATGTTGCTCTGAATAGGAGGAACAAGATTTAGTGGCCTCGAATTTAATCTCTTAGGTGGGTTGGCTTCCTGCATGCCTGAATCATACATGCCATCACGCCCAAAGTGAAGTATTCTTAGCTTCTTCCCTTTCATTTCAGACATACCAGCAAGAGTGGCCCTACCAGGAGCTTACGCCCTTGCTGGTGTTGCTTTTATTAGTGTTACAAAGCCTTTCCATTATTTAGCAAGGTATGAGAGAGAAAACATAACGCAAGTAGGTTTTAAACAGTAAATTCCATAGTCATCTGGGTGCTTTTCTCCTGTTTACACAATAGTTTTAGGAAAAATACACTCACTAACCTTCTTCTCAGTTTCTCAATACCACACTGAGAAGAAAAGTTCCCTTCTACTGAATAAGAAATGCTGCCTTTGACGAGATCTTCCTCTCCAAATTTCCTGCCCGGAAGCAGAATCAGTCCGTCTATCATGGGGTGTTTTTCCACTGTCACTTGTACACATTTTTGCACACATTTTTGTACCTTTCGGCTGTGAGCCGGATGATCCCATTTCCACTACGGCACCCATCTTGAACCCAACTGTTTCCACTGCCGTGGGGGAAATCCGGATCTTTTTGGCCTTTAATCCGGATTTTATGTAGACCCCATTAATGGGGTCTACAATGGGGTCTTCTGCCAGAAAATGCGGATTAAAGGGAACCTGTTTCCAGTGGGGTCCAAAGGAGGCTAGGGGGAGGGGATGCACCTTTGACCCCCCCCCCAACATTGGCTTCAAAGTCACTTCAAAGTCATTTCGAAGTTGACTTCACATTCACTTCGAAGTGACTTCAAAGTCACTTCGAAATCACTTTGAAGTTGCTTCGAAGACTGCCCCACCCCCACCCCCAAAACACCTGGGGTAATGGACCGACCCCTTGTGGGTCGATCCGGATTCCCCAGATGGGTGCAAAGCTGTTTCCACAGCAGGGGTGTTAGCGCTACACCTCCTGTGGAAACACATTGTGTGCTTCCCTTAGATCCAAATCTAAGGGCTGCAGTGGAAAAACACCCATGGTTTCGTTTAAGCATTCCATAGGAAGCAATGAAAACTACTTAATGCAAAATGAGTGTAGGTCAATTAATACTGCCATAGCAAACAAAAACAACAGCTCTGCCTATTGAGAACAAGTATTGTATGTCCACCTTATTAACTGAGCTACTTCTGAGGCAAAGGGATTCTTGCTGTGTTTGTTTGTTCTAATAAAGATATCTCACCATGCATAAAGAAAAGGGGATCCAGATTGCTGGCTATGCTTCTGCTACATTTTGAAAGAAATAGCTGTCTTTCAGTATGTGTGGATGTTCTGTTCACCACAGATGGTGCATAAATAAAAACCACACGAATCAAGTAGTTGATATTAGTGTAAAATGAGGGGTTAGAAGAACTTACGTGAACCAAGCTGACATTCATAACAGGAAATGAGCAAGGCTGGATGGATGACCTTAGCCCACCACATTTATCCCACTTAGTTTATGTTCTTTGTGATTCTCTTCCTAGGAATGGGTTCAAAGCCCAACCAGTGTGGATCGCTTCAAGGTTTTGGGTTTGAAAAGAGTAGTTCCAGTAAGTACGAAGTTTAGAAGTGTGAGTGGCTTCCCAAATTCACAGAACAAGACTATAATTCTCCCTGCCTATCGGTCAATTACTTCTTTAGGTTTGCCTCAGATTTCACTTTCCATTGCTCTTCTCTGCTTTGACAAGTTCTGTGGTAAAGTAACTCTGGCTTCAGGACTTTTCCTTTTAGCATATCTGTGAAGCATGCAGAAAAAGAAAAGGTTCACAGGTACAATTGATGTTTTCATAGTGTCCTGCTTGGGAAATTAAGGACTTTGGGATCTTGAACTATTGAACAATCAAGCTTAATACTATGTGAATTTCCACATTGTCTTGGAAGTTGGTTTGCTCTGTGGTGGGCTTGGCTGCTCCCTTTCCTGTATGAATGGCTACATTTTGAAGTCTTTTAATAGTTATTTTCTGTACCCTGAATCTTATGAGTAGACTAACTGATCATTTTACTCTACATCTGTATACTTAGCCTTTCTTTGTTGCTCTTGCAGCATCTCCTGGCAAAGTTCTGCTGGCCACCATTCAGAAGGCAGCTGAAGTAGTTGCCAGCGCTGTGCTTCCTGGCCAGGACTCCCATGGTCCTCACAGTAGGGAACTGAAGGACAATGCCTATGAACCAGTGCTGGCACCATTTCCTAACAAAAGCACCACTGTGCCTGCGAAGCTACCTTCAGTTATAGCCCATAGGATGCGAGGTATGGTATATTGTGTTTTGGACCATGGAAAAAGCACACCATGCAAAAAGATGAGTAAATGTTAGGAGCTTCGATCTTTATTTTTTCTTCTTCATCCTGAAGTCTTAAAGCAGATAACAAGAACAGGATGAGAAAAAAAAATGCATCTAACATACTATAGTAATAAAACCCCTTATTTAATTTTTTAAAATGACAAACAATAGAAGCAATAGCCTAAGTGCAAAGCACAGCGAGATAGAGGAGATGCATCTAAAGAACTGAAGCCAGAGTGAAAAGGTACAGCTTAACCAATTACTGCAAAGTTTCAATTAATAGTGTTTGATACTCCTCAGATAGGTCATTCTTGCAAGCCTGGGGCCCAACACGAAGAAGGCGACTGCATTGTTGGATGTTTAATGAAAAGAATAAAAGCAACTGCCTGTAGGGTACAGCTGATTATTACTATGTAACCAAACATGGTAATAATCCATGAAGAGAACCTTCCTGTTTGTGAAAAAACATATTTTATGTAGTGGCCAGTGCCACAGTGACTAGGAATAAACTTTCTTGGCATGTGGGTGATTTGGGCAACTGAAACCAAAGCGTGCTTATGGTTTGGCTCGCTCATCACCCCACAGATGCTGTAAAAACAGCCATTAGGAATGCAGGAACATTTTTTCTCATGACTTCCTAAGCCAGATGGATGGCAGAGTCTTGGTTTAAGAGTATGGTGTGAACAGTGCCAAAATTTAATTATATTTTTTATGCTACCCTTCACCCAGAGGTCCCAGTGCTGGTCACAACATATGATAAAAACACGAAACACTAAAGCATATTTAAAATATAACCCTCCCACTCTGGCAGGACTATAGTCAGAGAAAACTATGCATCAGAGGCTTCCTTGAAACTTGTACATTAAGTATGGGGGGACTTAATTCTTCCTTATTGCTGTTCTTGGACATTCTCTCACAGGGCGCCATCAGCCAGGGCAAGCAGGAGGTGGCTGGGAAGAGTTGGAGCATGGGCACAGCTCCCAGAATTCCTTGCAGGAGAACAGTGAGCTGAGCAGGACATCTGATTCCTACAGCAAATCGGGCAGTGACACCTTCTCAGGTGCCCTTGACCCAGGGATCATTGCTGAAAGGTGAGAGAGGTGAGGAGTGGCTAGGATTTGGTATAGGCTAATAACCCACATGTTAGGTTGCAGTCTATTGTGGGAAGAGGAAAGAATAGGATTAAAAGGTTATGTTTTTCTTTAGGATGGAAGCTGAAAGCCTTGGTGACTATCTACAAGAAATGAACCTTGTCAGAAAACTGAACAAGGGCTCAAGGGTCTTCCTGACACGTGAGGAAACGCAATACTTTATCAAGGAGTAAGAGCACTTGGTCTCTCCAAACCACCACTTGATCCTTTATCTTGTGGCTTTCTTTATTACTAAAAGAACTCACACGAAGCATCATCCCACACTTCACGTTTGTGTGTCAGTTCTTAAAATTATTTTGTTCACTGTCTTGACTGCTAATCCAAAAGAAGTTGCTGCTATTTTTAATTGCTGCAGTATGCTCCCCCCCCCCCCGTCAGAAGGGACTTGCTTGCTCTTCTCCCCTTCCTTGCAAACTTATTTCTCCATCTTCTCCTCTTTATTTGGACATTTTGCTTCGTGCTGTCCTCCTCTGTAGGTGTGCGCTGCTGAACTGTGAGGTGGTCTTAGCAATACTCAACCGAACCCTGAAGGACCCCAGTGAGTGCATCCGAATGGTGAGGGAACCTTGAGGTCTCTTTTTTCGTAATTAATTTTTTAATTATTTTATAATACAATCATAAAACTTCTGGGTTCCCAGACTGGGTTCTCTTATACAATTGAGGAACCTTGAGGTCTCTAAGGAAAGTGATTTATGGTTTGAAACCTTGTGAGAAAAACAGTCTAGGTTGTTTCCATCACTTAATTGAAAGGTGCTGGGTAACTATTCTGCCCGCATTGTGGGGAAATTGTCTTGGAGGTAATATAATGTAGGATTGATGATTAGAACTGGGATTTCTTTTAACATTATGTATGCAGCTAAAGAGCTTTGGGTTGTGCCTTTCTCGTGAAGCAATGTATTGTGTGGAGGCTCAAATTAGGGCTTCTGTGCAAATTGGGTCTATTTGCCTTTCTAACACTACTATTTTCCCTTTGCTCAGAGGACCTTGTGTGCCATTTATTCCCTCATGTGTTCTGACTTGCTATCACATGATCAGATATATGCTATTACACAGCAGCATTTGCAAGAGCTCAGTCAAGAAAGCCCTGGGCCTGTGTCCAACAAAGCCACAAAGGTAATTTCTACTTCTCTTAGCAACATATTTGTTGTGTCCAAATCATGTAGGAGTAACCTCTCTGAGCCTTTTGCAGCCTCTCGTGAAGTGCATGTTGCCATGATGGGCCCAAAGGACAGGACTGTACAGGTGGGCACTCTGGCTGCATCCAGAGCTATACCACATTTTTAAGCACACAGCAGCAGCACAGCATTCATTGAAGTAAAAAGATCTGGCATGCTGAGTCGCTGCTGCAGGCAACGGTACATCCCATCTGGCGGATGGAAAGCCGCATCGAAGGGATGACGCAGTTCCCAATTGGCCTGTCAGGCGGACTGGGAGTGGCTGCGCCATCCCTGCATGGCTTCCGGCTGTTCCATCTGTTGGATGGGAAGCGGCAGTGGTGGGACAGCACAGTTTTCTGTGAGTCTGGAGGTAACCGTGGTGCAGCTTCAGATATATTGGCACCAGTATACTTGTAAGAACAGAAACTATAGGTGAAGCCCTTATCTATATTCTAGTGAAATCTGAGAGATTCCTCCTCCTGCTTTGAAGGACTGTGTAATTTAGGTAATCTAATTCTACAGCTTGTGCATTTTGGCACTATGCTTATGTTTTATTTATTTAGAATAAAAAGAAATGAGAGAAGAGACAAGAGATAAGGACAGAATGTAAAGATCTCAATAAAACATAGACATGTTTGAAAACAAAATATAAAAAGCACTATTTAAAAAAATGATTAAACCAGTTTAAATGGAAAATACAGGCATACAGTATACACCAAGTTCACATCAAGTCAAAACCAAGTAGCTGAGAGAAGAGCCTTATTTTTACTTGTACTGGCAGGGAATCAAGCCAGGTTCAGATAAAGCCTCTCTGAGGAGTGAATTCTCCCATTGCAAGGGTCATATCCCTCATTGCTATCCATCTGGCAGCAGACAGAGGGAGAGCCATAGAGAAGCGCCTCAGAACCTGATTGCAGAGTCTGCTGGAGTGGATTTTATGGGAGGAAGAATTCCAGCAGGTATTGTGGTTTCAGTTCTGTAAAGGCTAAAGAGTCATGACAGAAGTGTTGACTGTCTAGAGTCAACAGACTAAGCCAGTGATGGCGAACCTTTTGAGCTCGGTGTGTCAAAATTTGCAAGGGTGCTGTGTCACATCTAGAAATATCCATAATTTTGTGATATTTGTAGCTCTAGTAAAAAAGTTATATTTTAATATATGTATTTTATTAAAAGCAAAAACAAATAATTCTTTACATTAGTGACTTTTGTTGCTAAATCTTCAATTGAAAGTTGGTATTTCATGCCCTTCAAGACCAAGCAAGCACTACACACCCAGGTGCCAGGGTGACCATCTGTGTCACCCAAAAGGGCTTGGTGTGTCACCTGTGACACACGTGTCATAGGTTGGCCATCACGGGACTAAGCCACAGTGAGGGGTTGGCAAGATGCTTCTTTTTGTGGTAGGAAAGTTCTTTCCCTACTTTCTTTCCTACTTAACATTTGGGGTGTACTTTCTTTTTTGTTGCACTTCTAATAGATTTTGCGTCAGTGTGAAGCGCTCTGCAGGACTCATCCCCCTTCCAAGAACTTCTCCTCAATGGCCAGCTGCTGTGTCCCTGAAAATACTACATTCAAGTGTGGTGATGACCTGCTAACAGACACTTCGTCCTTTGCAGGAGAAACCGTTCTCAAACCTGTGAGCTTAGAATCGCAGCCCTCCCAGCTGACTGAAGTCTTCTCCGCTGAAAGGGGTATTTCAGAAGGACGGAGTCTAGAATCTAGACAGAAGGGGACAGAATGCAGACTCAAAGATTCTGACTCCCAAGAGGACAGACCCCCAAGGGGTGATCCAGATGGCACAGTTTCCTTGTTTGCAGGCATGGAGCTGGTAACACCCACAAGTATGATATTGGCTGATGCTGCTGGGCAGGATTATGAGTCTCCAGCCTTGCAGCCAACATCTGGTGTCAAAGACAGTAAGGGCAGTGAAGGCAGCCAGGACTTGTCTGCATTCTCCTTCCTCAATACATAACACAGCCATTCATTGCTCTGATTTCAGCTGTGGAAGAGCTACGTTAGCAACATTAATATCTATCCAACTTTTCTTAATCTGTCATGTACCTGTGCCTAGTCCGATGATGCTATATTTTGATTGTCTTGTTTACTTTTGTTTATGATGTTCATTGCGGAAAGGGAAGATTACATTCCCCTGTTCCAGTTGGGTTAACTGGAAAAATGGGAGAGAGCACTTGAATCCTTGATTCTCAAACTAGATTCTTAGAAACGTTTTACCGTGAACACAAGAGGCACAGTGCAATCATAGTTTACTGGATCTTCACATGACAAATTTTATGTCAGTACAGCTCAGATGTTGTCCATTTAGCTTCCATTTTAAGGCTTGTTTCCATTCCAGATCTCTTCAGGAATTTCTAGCACTGTAACAAGATTACATTGACATAGTCTCCCATAGCCTCCCATTAATGATGAAATGCACAACACTAATTCCGGATGGGGCCCAGCAGTACAGGAAACCACCTCACGCTCCATTGTGAGATGGCTGAGGATGTATCCATTCGGCTTACTCAGCACCCTAGGAACAGACTGTTGGATATAATGGTGCATTCTACCTGATCTGTTTCTGCATCAATTGTTCAGGCAGCTAAAGCATCAGTAAAATATGTGTTTGTTGGGTGGTATTTGGACAATTCCTTTGCCTTTTTCTAAACATTATAAACTGGATTTGGAAAGGTCAGAGTTAGCAGTGTGAGAGCAGGGAGCTTCAGTGGGTGGGAAACACTTGATGAATCCTTAGGTCAGTTTTGATACATCCAAAGTCTGTGTGCCTCCTGCTGCAAACACTGGGAATGGAGACATTGGTTTTACTGAGTGGTTCTTGCAGAGTATGCAGAGAAGGCCACCCTTAAACAAACTGCATCATTTTCTAATCCTTGTTTTGAGCCATTTTCAAATTCTTGGGGATTTGTTTTCTGCTGTTTTCTGGCCTTCACAGTGTCTGTAACAAAGTAGATTTGGGAGGGTTTTCTTTTTTGCAGGGTATTTTTATACTATGCTGCTCATGGACCGCTGCATGCCTCCTGCTGCACAGTCCAGGAGTGAAACACCCTGTGTTTATTACATTTATATCCTTCCTTTTCTGCAGGTGGCATAAAAGCATATATCTGGTCCTCTTTTCATCCCATTTTAATCCTACAATAGTACTTTGAAGTCAGGCTAAATCGCAAAGAGTGGTCCAAAGTCACCCAGTGCATGAATGAGGATTTTACCTTGGACTTCCCAAGTCACAATCAGTAATGTAACCATGACTCTACTTTGGCTTTCTTTACTTTTCTGATCTGAAATCAGGCTCCCTATTATTACCATACTGGGGCAGTTCTTGACCTTGTATATTGCAGTAGTCTTGGGGTTCTGACTGTGAAACCTGCTGTGAAGTAGTCATCAAGAGAAAGCTAATGGCAGGGGAATTTTCATATTCAGTACTTTCCACTCTCTTTAAATCTCTTTTAGCTTCATTATTTGCAAACTTTCAGTCTGTAACACTACATAACAGTGCAGCTTTCTCACTCTTAGAACACATCTAACTCATTTATCCAAGCTTCATCCATGGTTCCAGCCAGGAAAGCGATATCAAAGTTCATTTCAAGGTTATCTTACACAGCTGGGGTTTTTTTTTGGGGGGGGTATGGACTATTAAGTGAAATATAAGATGTATTTATTTAGTTTTTTTTTTAACATACTGTATTTTTATACTGCTTCCATTCAAAGATCCCAAAGAAGTTCACAGCAATAAAATAGGAAACAAAGAAGCCCAGCCCCTCAAAGTTAATTAAAATGCATTGAAAGCTAAATAAAATACTAGAAACAAAACTTAATATAGTAGTTGAGAAAGAAACCATTCATAATATGTGAGCTTGAGAAAAGAGAAATAGGGTGTTTTTCCACTGTCACTAGAAGTACCCATTACATACCCATTAATGGGTACAAAATGCCATTACATACCCATTAATGGGTACTTAATGTGTACTTCTAGTGACAGTGGGAAAACACCCATAAATGTCTTCAGTTTAAAAGTTTATGATAAACTTTATGATAAATGCACCACAGACAAAAGCTGGCTATGGAGAAAAACCATTAGGATTTACTCATTAGCTTATGGCACCTGCTCTAGATGATCTTAGTGGTCCGTTGTGGGAGAAACACTCTCTGAGGTGTCCTGTTCCTAAGGTTTAGGATGTGGTATGCCAAGCACAAAATGCTGAAAATGGCCCGATAGCTAACTGACAACCAGTGCAATTGCTTAAGCAGATGTACAGGTGTAACAGGGTGTCCCATGAAGCAATCTGACTTCTGTATTTTGCATTAACTTCACTTTCTGGAGCACATATAAGGGTAACTTCAAACATATCTGTTACAGTAATTTAAATACAAGGTAGGATAACAGCGGCTAAGTATTCTGCCCCTGTCACACCACCTGAAATTGGTGAGAGGCACTCAACCAGAGAATAAGCTGTAGCAGGGAGGCATCTGCAAAATTTCACTATAAGCAGGCAAACTGCAGATATATTATAAAGATTTTAGAAACGACATATGCCATTGTAAGTCTTTGTTGTATTCTCTGCACATTTTACAAGGTGTTTGGGGAAGGACATAGCTCTAAACTAGAATATGCATGCAACTGATCTCCAGTTCACTTCCTGGTATTCTTTAGATAAGGTTGAAAGCATGCAACTGATCTCCAGTTCACTTCCTGGTATCTCTAGATAGGGTTGAAAGAGACTCTTGCAAGGAATCATGGAGAGTTAATGGTAGTGTTAATGGTATGAACCAAGCTACACCAATGGTCAATTTGGCGCAAGATGGTTTTGTGTGCTTCACATATGCTCAATCCTAGAAATAAATACATAAGGCACTTTGTCACAGCTGTCATGTTATATGCCCAAGACTTGTCTGTGTCTTTATTTCCTATTATGAATACTCAACACTGAGATACACTTTGTATTTTCACATGTTCCTCATTTGTTAAGATGAGCCTTCAGTGAAAGCTGAAACCAGGACTGAGAGCTAAGAGCAGCTTCTTCACAGTCCATGTGGACTGCATCAGCTGCCTCAGACTGTGGGGCCTGCAAGCTAGAGCATTCCTTGGGAAGCATAGCCTTTTGCAGAATTCAGCTTTAGGAAGTGTAAGGCTGAAGCACAGACCTCTTTGTTCAACGTTTATCAGCATATTAGAGGGTCCACACACCTCTCTGGTCCAATGTACTATGTGGGACCCATTTTGGCAGTGGAATAAGGTGCACTGGCAAAATGTGTCCCCTCAGAAGCTCCAAAGGCCAGGATTTTTGGAGAGCCCTCACATCAGCTATAAAGTTGGCATGAGCATAGGAATTGGCGTGGGGGCTGGTACAGAACGGACATCCCAACATGGACAGCCTTGTTCCATGCCAAGAGCAATCCGTCCTAGCTTGGGACAGATTATTTAAACCAGTACAGAGTATTGCACCCTGTATCAGACTACCTAAAGTATGAATCCACCCTAACTACTTCAGCATCTTAGGTAAAACAATCCATTAAGAAACAACAGTAAAAGTATCTTTGTTCTGGGGTGAAATTCGATGAAGATTCATTTTTCTTTAGCCTTGATGATGGTGACACTTAAGTTGTTAAACATACTTGCTTTCTGCTGTGACAGTGTACCTTTCCAGTCTTGGTGTGCTATCAACCACTTGGAAACTAAACCCTTTATAGGAATAACACTTCCTAGACAACAAAGTTAAAGTAGAAATGTGTAAATATGTGGCTTTTGCACAATTATTGTGCTATAATGTATTTGCTGGGCAACAAATATGTAACACATCTGCTTTGAGGCAAGCTAAAAACAAGTGAGCTGCAATTTGATCATGTCTATGTTTACTCAGAAGTAAATTCCACTGAGTTCACTTGAGCTTTTCCCAAATAAATGTATATCAAATTGCATCCTTAATATTCCCTCTGCTGCACCACCTGATTTAGCAGAAACATCTTCAGCCTGGACTGTCTCATCCCACCTGGATCCAGTCTTTTGCCACTGACTGTTGCAATATGATCTCTTTTTGAGGTTTATCTCTTTATTTTCACTCTTTCAGTCTTAATGCTTCAACTATTCTTACTTCTCTCAGCTGTTCTTTTGTCTCAGCGAGGAAAAGTATAATTAGTAAAAGTACTACCTTGTGTCTGGTAAGAACCATGACAGTAGTCAAGTTCTATATTCCTAATGTCTGTTGAAACTAATGGTTTTAAAACATGTTTGGATTAAAAATTATTTACTGCATATAAAACAAGAAATTGCAAATCACACCTTGGAGCATGTGCCAGTTCCATACATTCAGCTCTTGCTCAAAATGAGCATTCTGCCATATCCACATACAAAACAAAATCTTGAAGATTATCCATCAAACAAAACAAAAAATCTTGCTACGTTTAAATTTCCAGGGGGGAAAATGTGTACTCTTTCACAAATTTGGAATAATACAAACATGTAGACTCCTATGTGATTGTCTGGCAAATGTGAAATTTAAGTGGGAAAGATTCTAGACGAATGAAGGAAATGACTACTAAAACTGCAGAAACAGATCTTGCAAGACTATGGGCAGTAGATGGGGAAAGTGAAGTTTAAGCAAGGTGAGAAATATTGATTTGAACATGGGATGAAGCGACTGAATCCAAGATATTTCTACTAGTATGTCCCGGATCCTAAACCAAAGGCCAACCCACATGTAATGTGCACGAGTAATAAAGCACAAACGCCAATTTTAATCTAATTTCAACTAAAAGTTAGTGTGAATCTAACTGCAAAAATAGCCCAATTGCATCTTGTTTTTAGTTTGTGCCATTCTATTACAATCCTGCATTCGTGTTATTCTTTGCCATTAAAGGTCTTAGCAGAGGTTTATTCTTGTGGTGCCACATCCAGATGGTTGTTTTCTTCAGGTATACTCATTTATTGTAACTAATTCTAATAACTCTAATAACTCTAATAACTCTAATAACTCTAATAACAATAATAATAATAATAATAATAATAATAATAATAATAATAATA
>MTQE01002208.1:32515361-32541539 GCA_014337955.1 Aspidoscelis marmoratus
GCACATCCGAACGTGTTTTTTTTTCCTTACTCTTCCCACAGGCTAACAGATTTTCCATAATAGCCCTGTTTGCTATCTTTCTTGGTGCTACTGGAAGCTAGCCAAGTGTGCAAAACATAACAAAAGGAAGTGGGTGGGTCACTTGGCTGGTTTCTAGTAGCAGTAAGTGAGATGATTATGAAATGGGTTAGCAGACCCCATGGTAAGCCCAGGACCACTCCATGCATCTGACAGGGAGCAGCAAGAGACAGTTGTGAGATCTGTTTTGGATCCTGTATTGCCTCCTGTTCTCTGAAGGCAGCCTTAGTGCCTTAACACTTCTTACCATGAGGCTGAGGAGCACAGATGAAAACTATATCGCAAATCATTCTGAGATTAAGGTGTTGAGGGTGGATAGAAGGCCATTTTTAGTACACTGCAATTCTTTTCCCTCCACACAAGAAACTATAACGGCAAATGATCTAGCTCCCTGTTTGGATTTAAGGCAAAACAAGAATTAATGGGTTTTACTGAGACATTTGGTTTTCCACCAATATTTTCCCCATCCTATATGTCCAAAACTGCAGATCATCATTTTAAAATAGATTGAGAATAACTGTTGAACTTTTTTTTAAGACTTTGGTATTAATTAGAAACATATAATGAATTAAGATTTTAAAAATCTAATATATGGAAATCATCTTTTCATGTGTATTCTATTTACTATTTTGTTATGAATGTATATTAAAAATGTGGAGTGAGGTAACAGTCGCATGAAAATTTGCAGTTTCAAACACAGCCATGATGCTAGTGCTAGTTTAGGAATCTGTTTGGAATCTGTGCCTCAAAAGACACCTAAGTAGTAGCAAACCATTGTCGCTGTGTGTCTGTCTGTCTCCTAGGAAGACACTGGCTTTGGTTCTTCCAGAGCTATGAACAATTTGCGCCGATCCAGCAGCACAACTCAGGTTAATCAGCAGGTGAATGGTGCCTTCAGGTGAGTCTTAAATGACTTTTTCTACTGAGAAGGAAGGGTGGGATCTCATTATCTTGTGTTTTGCTTGTCTTTGAAAATTCTTTGAGGCGTTTTATTTGGGGCTTCTTCCAAACTGAATAGAAAACTTGCCTGGTTTCCTGTCTTGCATTGTAGGCTTACTTAATGTTTTCTAAGAATGGATTAAAAATACTGATGTATTTTATGATTCTGTTCTTCAGCAGTGCAGAGCAACATGGAGACTTCCTGACTTTGTTCGAGAGCAGCTCAGGTGGAAGAAAGAAGTTAGCAAGTCTCAGCAAAATCTCCCCAGAAAAGAAAACCACATGGAACATCTTGGTAAGGGAAAAGTTTTATCAGTAAGTAAAGAATCAGCTGGAAATTCAACTCACTGAACTCAGGCATGAGATTTGTCCTAAGCTTTAGGTTGCTAAGGTACACAAAGTCTTTGTGAAGATACCTAGATTTCAATATTAAATCAGTATTTAATTATTGTTGCAGAGAACCTGATACCATTTCCTAGTTAACATTGCTATTGTGAAGAAGGGAAGTGCTGCCAAGTTTTGGGATAGATTTGGCATCCTGAAGTGTGGGCGCCGGATCTATCCCCCATCTTCACTTCCCTGGGAGGTAGCAGTTTCTCTGTCTCTTGGGGTTGTAATCTGAGAACATGCTTCATTATCAGCTGCCTAACTTTGTAGGGTTAAACTGGAAATAGAGAAAAACATGCCTCTAAAATAGAGGTATCAGATGACTTAGGTTATGAAGCAATAAATAAATGAGTGGAGGGGTGGAGGAGGTTATTGTACTGTTATTAGTTCCTGCAGGGCCATCAGTTACACCATTAGTTACACGTTTTATCGGTCCAGTCGTGTTCTGAACAGAAAAGTTGATGCAGTCCCTATAAAAGCTTGTGAAGATCGAGGGCACAGAATAATTGGTTCCATAATAGCTACTTCTGCCTTGAAAGTGCTTTTGGTTTTGAGGCATCTGGTTCAGCAGAAACCTGTTATCAATTTGAAGGGATTCCAAAGTTTGTCTTTGGATTCGCTATCTGACATAAGAATAGAGGTGTGCAGGGATCTGGCCCTCTTCTTGGTGTCAAAGATGATCTGAGCTTTCATAGCAGCAGAAAGAAGCCTAGAAAAAAATGAATCTGATATGGACATTTGGGGCAAAGAAGTGCCACTATAGGTAGTTATTTGTGAAGTTACGTCTCAAAATTTCAAAGTCATTATTAACTACCGTCAAGAATGAAATAACCCTTAATTGGAAGGTCCCTGAACAGCTTTCCTTGGTTCAGTGGATGTCTCTTAATCATCAATGAGCTTATTACTTCCCATTTCCAAGAAAAATGGTCTCTGATCATGATAGCCCAAGAAAATTCTTCCTTCCTTCCGCCCTGCTCCTTCTCATTCACTCACATTTATGAAAACTGCAGTCTCTGTTTCCTAGACTGGAGCTGGGATGTGGTGTTATGACAGTGATAATGAGGTCTGTAAAACTTCTGGGTATCGTAATATATAAGTATTGTTATTATTGTTTCTTAATTTGTATCTGTCATTTTCTCTTTATTGATTATTTTGATACTCACGGTAATTCCTTCACTTGTATGTTAATCAATGTTATAAAAATAAATAAATTAGATAGTCATAAAAGCAGATGCTGCAACAGTCAATATCCGAAGCTACTATCTAAACTGTTTGGCTAGGAGGCCCTGAACTATTTGGGTCCCAGAATCATTTTGTATTACTCATTGCCTTATAACCCATTTTTATCAACACCCAGCACTGCTAAGAAATGCTTGCCAGTGCTTTTTTCCAATTCATCATAGTTTAATGTTTTTTCTCAGTTTCTGCTACTACAAAAATCCAGATTACTGCCAGTGTTTGGGAGGGGGAGCCACCTACACACCCCTGTATAGAAAACATTTCTCAATAAGAAATATGGCAATTTAGAGATGGGGCCTCTGTGAAATAAAATAAAGGGAATTTAAAAAGCCTCTAGAAGCCCAGCCACAGTGACAGTGATTTTTCCTTTCAGCTTATTTCTAGTTATTTTTTACAGGATGAGCAGCCCAGAACGTTTCATATTCCATCCAGCATCCGAGAAGCCCCAGCAGGTATGAGGAAGAAAGACATCTCTGTGCCACTTGCTGCCAACTTTACTGCCAATAATAGGTAGGAAAAGCATATTAGCAACTAGACAAAGTTTGAGAAGTTTCTGATAGGGATGTGCACAAATGAATTTGCATTCAGAAATTCATTCAAATGTCTGAAGCTGCAAATTTTCACATCAGATCAAAAGTATGGACATTCAAATGTCCAGACATTTCAACAAATTGAACAGTACTTTACTGGTAAAACAAGACTTTTTTTAATGGAAAAAAGCTGTGGAAATGCTCAGCTGCAAAGTCTGAACATTTGAGCAAATTATTCGATAAAGGTATTAATTTGCAAATTGAAAGTGAATTTTTAACTCCTGCACATCCCTAGTTTCTGGTAACATCATGAAGTTTTGTGTGTTTTTTACAAAGAGGCTGCACTGAGGTTTGTAACACTATTGTTTCTGAAATAGCTTAAAACGGGACTGGGTGAAACAAGGATCAGGCTCCTAGACTTAGTGATACCTCCTGATTCATATGTTAAATATTGGCTATTATTAAACTTTCCTGTATCATTGCACCTTAGGGTGCCACAACAACAATTAGTGTAAACCAATATTTTATATGTGAAGTACATTTTTAAAATTATAATTGAGGAGGAATTTTTAAAATGCTTTTTAATAGTTCTGCTCAATTAAATGCTTTTAATAGACCTGTTCCATTAGCTTTTAGCTCCATGCATTATATTTGCCAGATCATTCCCGCATCCTTTAAAAACTGAGCATTCTAGGTCCCTCTGAATGTTATCCTCTCTTAAGTAGTTGATATATTTCCTAAAGAAGGAATGGGAAGCTTTCACATCTTTTTGGACCCCCAGTGTCCCTGACTGTTTAGTACTGTTTAGTTGGAATCTAAGCACCCCTGGATAACTATGCATTCTCCATCTTTGTCCTGCTTGAGTTTGTGCTGGATGATCTATTAGATGGTGGAGAGACAGGCAAGATGCTTCTAAAGGCCATTTGCAGGGATTTGATAGCAGGTGAAAGTTTTGTCTATCTTCTGCTTGAGAATGCCCAGAAGCCACTGTGTGAGACAGGATGCTGAACTAGGCGGGCTGTGGCCCAGTCCAACAAGCTTCTCTTAAGTTCTTATGATTCCAGAAATAATGTTATTTATTGGGTGAGACATTGGTCATTTGATGCTACTTCAAGTGATTTTTCTGCTTTATGCTAACAAGATATTTTTCTGTTCTGTGAGGAGTAACAAAGGAGCTATGGGCAACTGTGTCACCACCATGGTACATAACAACTACTCCACTGTAGAGAAGGCATCTGCACCCAAGAGTTCTAACCAGGCAACGACATCTCTTAAGTAAGTCCTTGAGGATTTCTGCCATAGCTATCTGTCCAGCAGGTGCTTTAAATTGGTAAAGGATGGAAGGATGGATACTGGCTGCTTCTCCAATAGTCCAAGTGCAAGCAGACTCTAGAGGGCGAGTTAGGAAAAGGTGGTTTTCAAAAAATAGCGGTGAAAGTAGGGTAGATGCACAGGTAGTTATAAGTATAGGTGCACGTCTCTTTCTGAACCATAATCCCTCGCCGAAAACATAAAAGCAGCATTTGTTTCAAATAATTCTGGGTTGAGCCTTTTTCAGTTTTGTTTTCTTGTTTAATATTTCATTCTTTATCAGAATATGAAAACTTTTGAAGCAGTTATTTTTAATCTAAAGCAGTTTTTTAACATGACATATGTGAATGATAAGAAAAATTAGTCATAAGTTTTTAACTCTTTTAGCTGGAGACCTTTCCAAGAAATAGACAATATGTTAACACTGGACTATTGTCATATAGGGTCTTTTGTTTTGTTTTACTTTGTAAAGAAAAGCAGAATTTCAGACTTAGGTGAATGTAGGCCGGTAACATTAGAATCGATTGAATCTGCTATTATCTTAGTCATAGAAACATGTGCCATAGTTCACTTCCAGCAATTGTAATGACAGCCTGTGTGCTTTGAGTTGATTGACTTCTTAGAGTTTATTAACATTTTAAAAAGTTATTTGTATTGTTTTTTATAGTGCTGTAAATGCTGCAGTGCTTATGATTCACATGACAGGCTTAAGACTCTTTTTGGATTTGTAGGCACTTTTCAGGATCTTAGAAATGTTCGTGGGCATTGCTGCAAAATTTCTTTGTGTGGGTGCAGCTAGTTACAAAATATTTCGTGCCTCAAGTCGCAGACATGAACCACATGTTTGCTGTTACCACCACACCTCAAAATAATAATTTTGCAAAGCAGGGAGGGCAGATAGATAAAAGACCAGCAGGAGGCCACATATTGTGAATGTGATACTGGAGAGACACTGCAAACTGGAAATTTTGCTTTCATTTGTGTGAACCAGGTCTGGATCTCTGATTGCCGTGCCCCTGAGTCACACAGTTTCATTGCAAGCCTGACCTTCCGTCCCAATCCACAGGCTACTGAAGGATGAGGCCCAGAAACATAATGTGCCAAAAAAACTAAGCTCCAGATCATGTATTTGAGTTGCCTTCTCTCCGAAGATCATGCTTCTTATGCTCTAACAAGAAACAAGACACAATACACCCAGACACCTGAATTCCTGTGACCCTTTTTTCCCCTTGGTCTAGTTTTCAGAATGAAGTGTTTGCCTTCAGCTACTTAACTGTTTTTCTATGATGAGTAGCTTGGACTCAAATACTACCCTTTGAAGTAGTCTCCATCTGGTAATTTCCTTTTAAAAAAAAACTAATGCAACGAAGGTTACTAAGGAGAAGTATCTGGAGTATTCAAAAGGATAATGACTCATGACAAAGAGCACCAAGCCAAATCTAGTAACTTTACTTTGCTTTATTCTAAATAAGCAAATGCAAATTATCTCTGACTCTCTGCGTAATGAGGCAACAGTTGGGAGAGGAAAGTGAAGGTCCCTCCAACAATCCCTTCTTTTTCCTCTGTAAGCTGGAGCTCATCTGTATCTGACTTGTCTAGAGAAATTCCTAGTTTCCACACCAGTGTTGTTGCTGCTTTAGCACAGTTCCGTTCACTAACCTTTTAAGCAGAATCAGTGTAGAATTTTACTTTGTCAAATAATGACAGATGCAGTTAATATGAAGAGCATGAATAGTATTTTGTGTTCTCAGGCTGTCTTTGTCTCATTAAATTTTGTTTGAAGTTCTGTAACAATTCAGTGTGACAAATGTGCAAAAACAGAAGTTAAGAAGGGAACAAATATGTTTCATAACCCTGTGATTTGCTTCGAGGCTTTTTTTACTACTTTCAGATGAATATATTGCTTTAATTTGATATTGCCTATGAATAATTAGCTATCCGTATATGTTGGTACACATAGAGATACATCTTTAGATTTTAAAAAATTAAGAAAATAATGATGAAAGTTGAACTATTTGGATTGTAAAAGTTAGTTGCTTCATTGAAAACAACAACAATGAAATGAGCCATTTAAATGACCCTATCATTTTGACTGGATAAATCAGTCCTGTTCACACACGCATATAATTTATTTTCAAAATAAGAACTGTATGAAGTGTAGTTGAGCTGTGTATAAATAGAGAATCTTCCTGTGATGTATGTTAAGAATGGACATTTTCTTTCAGGTCCTTATTCTCTTCAAATTTCCTTTTTTATTACTCTTCTGTAGATGCATATAGTTACTTAACCAACAGTCTTTACAATTTAATAATCCATTCTGTAAAAGGAGATGGCATATGCTCCAAATGTCCTCCCCATTAGGGAGAGAATTATGATGATGAATCCCCCTCCCAATATGTTGTGATATTACTCTATTTCTGTTGTATACTATTCAATAAAATTAATGTTTTTCAAAAACTAACAAAAAATAGCCATAGAAAGAAAAAAAACCAATGCCCTTTTGAGTTCTTCCTCCTCCTCCTCTGCTTTTTCCTCTTCCTCTTCTTCTTCCTCTTCTTCTTCTTCCTCTTCTTCTTCAAGAGCAGTGAACCAAGGAGGATATCTTGGTCAAATTATAGTATCAAAGAATTTGAAAGAGTGATGCTCTGGTGTTATAGAAAGCTTTGTTAGCTGCTTTGCATCCCCTTAAATGGGTGAGAAAAGTGGAGTAGAAAAGCCAAGTCTTCTTAAGGATCAGTGGAAGGATCTAGAGCAGTGGTTCTCAACCTTCCTAATGCCGCGACCCCTTAATGGAGTCCCTCATGTTGTGGAGACCCCCAACCACAGGAGCAGAGCAGCTGGGAGGTGGGAGGGAAGGACAATGGGAGACTCGTCGCGACCCCTCTAAAAGGGTCATTCGACCCCCAAAGGGGTCCCGACCCCCAGGTTGAGAACCACTGATCTAGAGGATATATCTGATTGTTGTCCTCCTCCTCTAGCAACATAATCAAAGCCACTTCCAATGAAGACACGGAAGGAAGTAGCTACATCAAGTCCCAAAAGAACTTCTCCAGCAGCAACATCCTGGCTCGGAACAACAATACTACCTCCCTCAGGAGGCAGGAAGTCTCTGAAGAGGATGCTGAACGGTAAGCATGAAGTGGCTGATAGGGGAGTAAAATAATGGGAAAAATATTGGAAGTTATAGAGACACAGACACACACAGACATGGAATAATACAGACAAAAATTGCTTTTGGACAGTGGCATCTTTCTCTGTGCATACCTTGCAGCAGGATCCGTTTGGGGAGGTAAACCTCCATTTTCAAGAATCTCTTTGTACTTTCCAGGTTCATTAACCAGGTCAACTTGGCTGCTGTGACAATCCAGCGCTGGTACAGACGCCACTCACAGAGACACAAGGAAGGTGTAGCTCAGCTTGGACGCTTGTTAGCTTCCAAGAGAGAGGTGTGTTTGACATGTGTTGTATCAAGCAGCCTTGTATAAGCATGTTCTTATGAACTTACGGAAACGGTTCTGTATAGTTTTATTGTACTCATTGAGAAACAAAATGTGGTTCTGAGGAAGCAAGTAAAGCTCCAAAGAGTCTTAATACCTGCCCAGAATTTCAAGTCCAAATGGATACCACAACCTGCTCCAGGTTGAGGTTGTGGAATCAAAGAGTTGGAAGCGATTTCAGAGATCCATAAGTCAAATTCCCTGCTTAGCACAGGGTTCATGATAGGGATGAGCACAAATATTCAGAAATCCAATTTGAATGCAACAAATATTGATATTTATTTATTGATGGTCCATGCATCAATCAGAGTGCATTATTTCTTTGTTCCATGGTGGTAATGTGGGGAAATGAGGTATATAGAGCTCCGTTGACTATAACAGCTGGCAGAGTTTGTTATCCCAGTTTCCTTCTGTCATCTCAAAATGGATGCAAAAAGATCCATTCCCTCCTTTCTTGCTTTAGAATTTATATGCATTTTTTCCTGAAAAGCCTCATAGGTTTAGAGTGAAGGTTCCCATCCCCAGTGGCATTTTCCCAATCTGGAGGCAAAATAGTCCTAAATTGCATCCTGGCTACCCTTCCTGGTGTTTCATCCTTAGGAAAAGCAGCAGCAGCTACTGGAAGAGGGCAACATCTTAGACCTGCAGCGGAAGCGAGATGAGGAGAGAAAGAAGATTAGAGAGGAGAAGGCTCGCCTTGCTAGAAGAGCAGCCATCCAGGTATTGATTTGGTGCTGACCCAGCCAGTCCTGTGCAGCACAAGAAGATGGATTTTATTGGATTATTCAGACAGAAGTCAAATCAGGTAGTCAAACCACAACTACCTATGATGCCTGTGGGAGGAAGAAGTAACATTTACAATCCCCCCTCTGGCTTTTTTCTTAGGAGCTGCAGCAAAAAAGGGCTCAGAAGGCCTTGGATACTCAACATCTGGTTGAAGAAGAACTGGCATCAATGAAAGAGAGCAAAAAGGCTGGAAGGAGAAAGGCTGGGAAGGCTGGCTCTGCAAAGAACATCAGCCCTGCCAACAGCATTACCAAAGCTAACAATGCAGGTGAAAAAATAGCAGACAGTTCTATTGTCTTCTCAGGGTTGTGGACTGGCCATGCTAGCTTGTTGAGGGTTTTTAACACATAGGTAGGTGCTGTAGTAATGAACTGAATTGAATACTATTATTGATTGGTCTTATGACCATATCAATTAAATAAATCAAAATCGATATAGATAAAGCAGCAGCATAAAAATATATAACAGAAGTAGAAAAAGTAGAGAAAAAGGCAAACATCTCAAATCAGCTTCACCAATTCAGACCACACAATTCTGCTTCGAAGTTTTTGTGAGCTGAGAAGCCTTAACAAAAAAACAAACAAATCTGGAGGTTATACTATTTGAACCCTGAAGAAGAAATGACTGTTTGGTGTTGACATTGTAGTAAATCATAAAGCTTAAAAAAGGCTCACATATGAATGTCTTTTGGAAAAGTTAAGATGTCAGCCAAATAGAATGTGAAATTTTTTAGCTAGCCGGGTGCCACCAAGATATAACCTTTCATCCTGAGATGCCTACTGGAATCTTCCTTAGAGTTCTATATTTCAAAGTGTGCAAATGAAAGTGCTTTCCTATGGACTGGTGTAGTGTTGTTTTCTCTTCTGATTTTATATCCCTCTGCACTTAAATTCATAGGAATTTGCAGTCTAATGCATCTTATTAAGATTTTCCCACCCTAATTCTTAAATCTTAATTGTTTCAATAACAGTTGCTTGTTCATCTGTGTAGACACTACATTCTTGTAGGGACATTGTTTCCATTTATAATTTGCATGCAGTCTTTGACTGGTTTAGTATTCTGATGGTTGGATCTTTGCTAAGGACTTTGGGTTGGCTCAGGTAGCAGCTTCCCTCCCTCTTCCTTCAGACATGGTTATTGTTTTTAGTGTGTTAATTTTATTCTTTTATATGGTTGTAACCTGCCCTGAGACTTTCAAGTATAGTGTAGGATACAAATGCAAACAAATCAATGAATAATCAGAAGTATCAGTGCAGAGTGTATGCTGTTCCCAAGTAGTGCTTCCTTGTGTTACCAATCAGTAAGGACATTATCAGTCACTACAATATGTCACTCCAGTTCTTTAGGAGATAAAGGGCACCAATCGTTATTGGCACAACCATTGCTTTCCTTTGCCATAGACAGTTTCAGTGTGCAGGTCTATGTCTCTGGTGACTTTTAACAGCTGTTTTTATTCAGCTTTACTATCGACAACTGTAGCTACATCTATAATCCACACATGGCTTCTCTCAACCACAGTTGCATCACTAGTGCAGTGTGCAAGATGCTTATCAGTATGTTGTCAGAAATGCAACAACAAGAAATCCAACAATATTTTGGCCTGTTTGTTTTCTGTTATTCTTTGATCTTATGTTTCCACCAATTTTTGCTTGTGGTAAATTATTGATACTCCAAGGGATCATAGCTGCTGCTTTATTATGTCTTTACCTTCTGTTTGTCTCTGTTTTTCAGCCCCTTTGCGCAAGTGGCATTTGCTGCTCTGTTTTTTTCCCAGCCTTTGTGTGAAGGGCTTGCTCCTATGCTGCAAATACACTTTCTGACTCTTTTTTCAGTGTCGTTTTAAAGTTATAGCTATATTTTTATGCTGTTAATACTCTGTTGGATAGTAGTAAAATACCGGCCAAGAAGTGATTTATTTTTTCATGTTTCTGTTTGGGTTTTCGGGTGTTCTTTTTTGTAGACCTCCTTTGTTTCACTGGTCACTGCTAGATTTTCTTTACTAATTTCTTTTAGTGTTTCTTCTTATCAGCCTCAATATATTCCTCCCCCCACCCCCCAACTGTCTGTTTAGCCGATTTGCTTTCACCTTATGAAGGAGATATGACTTGTCAGCACCACTGCGGGAATGCGCATGAGATCTATTGCAGTAACTGCAGCGTACCTAGGATCTGGGATAGCCCAGACCTTCATGGACTTGATGGCGTTACCACCATTCAGTTTGGATCTAAGGATCCTTATGACTCTTTGGATATCTTCTGCGCTGACTCTGGTTTCAGCTTGTCTGTGCTAGATGTTGTTTGCTTTATTATGCCTTATGCTTGAGTATCAGAGATGTACACAAATGTGAAGTAGACTGGCTGTAGGTAGAATCTCATTTTTCAAGTGAACCACATATGGCTTTTTGCTAGCTGTCTGATGAACTTCTGATGAGCTAGACCTTCCAGAAACTGTGGCCCATGAGCCCCCTCATCAGACCATGTGAGCTGCCACTTCCTGGAGGCCCTTGGACATAATTGTGTTTGAGTTCTACGAGGCAAGGCCACACATGATAGGGAGGAAGGATGGCCAAGATGTGATAGCAGAAGTCAAACTAAATGATTTGTTTGTTTGAATAGCCCCCTGAGACCTCTCAGATCCGAAGGAGGCTTGGCTTGATACCAAACCCCTTCAGTCCCCTACTTCATTCCAAACCAGTTCTAAGTAGAACTGGTTCAGAAGCACATCACTTCTGAGTACTTACAATTTTCCCCTGGCATTAGGCTGTATGTCTTTTTCCATTCAGCAGCTTAATTTCTTCAGCTTTTACCATATTTCGTCAGTTAATGACTGCTGTTGCATTTGTCTAATCCAAATCCCATTTCTGTGTCCTTAAAATATGTTCAGAACTATATTAATAAGTAATTCCACTTCCTTTGCTGGCTTTTCATACAGTTTCAAGTCATCCATATAAAGAGGATATAAAAATGTCGGTAACCTCTTGGAAACCTGATATTCTTGGCTTATTTTCTTCAAAATCACTGACATTGGTATTGTAGATATAATAAATAATAATTGTGGTGCTGAGTTACCCTGAAATAAACTAATAGTTGCCAATAATTATGCCTGTATTTGAATTATGATGTGGTGGTGTTTTTACAGGGGCCAATTTTCACTCAGCATGTCCAGATACAGATGAGAATTCAGCTGCACCAAGTCTGCCTATTCTGGGACAGAATAAGCTACCTGAAGAGCAGTCACAAGTACTGTCCGCTTTCTTTTTTGTACTCCTCCTTAGCTGCTAGTTTTCTTTTCCTCATTCACTATTAGTTAGTTAATAGATTTCTATTTCTATTCCATCATATATCCTAAGATTCTAGGGAGGGTTATGGTAAAATGGTGTGCAAAACACAGTGAAGAATGATAAGTAAATAATAAGATAAAAAATATAATTACTTATTAAAAATTATTGATAGAAGTACTGGAAATTGGTGAGGTACTTCTTCAGCCTAAGGACAGAATAAGAGCTACGTCTTCAGCATGCACCTATTTCTTTGCTGTGGAATAGCTTGCTTCTCTGGGACTGCACTGCCTTCCAGATGTTGGGGAGGGTCAATCTCTGCTTTGGCCTCTTGGATGGAACATTAATAACCCTGGCCACTGTGCCCCATGCCGTCTCACCAAGTATAGGTTTTCTCTTTTGCCCAGGATGTTGGCTCTGGGAAGGTGGCCAGTGAAGACGTGGAAACTATGATTGCTGCTGCCAGTGGAGCCCAGTCCAAAGTGACTCTCAGTGAGCTACTTGACACGCTAAAGCTATTGGAGGAGGAGCCAGAACTGCTTCCCCAGCCTAAGACCTTCAAGGAGGACAAATATGCTTGGATAGATGGGGTAATTGGGCCTGGAGGGATAAAGATAGAAAACAAACCTTTGTTTTTATGTGTTGATTCTCTCTCACGTTTAGAATATTAACTTAAACATAGGGCTTAATCTAAGTAGGCCTTCAGAGACTGCCTTAGTGGCTGATGATGTTCCCTAGAGGCTCAGAAAGCTATACTCCTGGAGGGAAAGCCAGGCCTGATTCAGCAGTTCCCTAGGAACTCCTGCCCGGAATGCAGTTCCATCATTGGCTGTTTGCATCTGCTTCTAGGGCAGGAGTTACAAGTAGGATGCTGTCTGAGGTGCTGTGGGCCAGACATTAGCACGGTTGTCCCTTGAGGAGGCCATTAAGGAGCACTGTGAGAGTACTATAATTATGGGCCTGAGTGAGGCTTATAATCTGCAGAAGGTCGGGGGGACTGTCTCATTGGATATGGGTAAGGGGGTGATTTGGCAGCAGGGTTGAACTGTGTAAAGTCAAGTGAAGGATTATTCATCAGCTTATACCAGTCTGTCTCTCCAGCCATACACTTATTAGAAAGATACCTGGTTTTCTTATCAGCTTGACCTTCAGGCTACTCACTCTGCTTGCTTGCTTATTTATTTATTTATTTATTGAGATTTATATCCTGCAGTATACCTAAAGGTCTCTGAGTGGGTTACAGTAATAACAGAATTGAAAGAAACAACTAAAAATTATTACAACGCTGAAAACAACAATAGTGCCTAAAAAGGGCAGAAAATTGTTCCATTTACAGAAGGCTTGGGTAAAGAGATCACAGTATTCTACACAGTATTCTAGAAGTGATCGCACCCTCAATTTCTGTAAGAGCATTATAGAAGTACCATTTTTAATGTTTCTTTTTAACAACATGTTAAGCTGCCTAGCGTTGCACTGAGATCTCTTTCCTGATTGTCACAGTCCACTCAGTGCTCTTTAGTGCAAATGAGTAATTAAGATTTTTAATACCCTATGCATCACTTTGTACTTGTTCACACTGAACAGTGTTTCAGTATTTAAGCAGCATTTACTCTTCATTATAATCGTAACAGTCCACATCATAATGCTTGTGCCCACGACAAATTTACTGTTATTCACAACCCCTAAATGAAAGTCTTTCTAGTTGCTGCTGCCATTGCCTTTCATCCGTTACATCAGTGTCTGGTACTTTTCTTTCTCAATGCAGGAAGCTGAGTCAAATTCTCTAACTGCAGTCAACCTAGAGAAGTTTGGGAAACTTAACTGTTCTCCAGGAGTCCCAGAGGAAGGCACATTGCTGTCGGAAGCCAAACTTCAGAGCATTATTAGCTTTTTGGATGAGATGGAGAAATCTGAGCAGGAGCGACCTAGATCTGCTGCCTCTGCTTCACAGAGAGAGGTGAGCCCTAAGGCTGGAGAGCAGCTTTCATTAGAGATGGGGCAGGTACTCTACAACAAAGAAAATAGGCATCTGTCTACTCCTTCTTAAGCAAAAATGGACAGGTTTTCAAGCTTGTTTCAGGCTTGGTCATACAGGTGTATTTACTTCTCGTATAAACAGTTCCTCTTCCTTTTCATCATTTGAGCTGGAGTAAATGAACATCCAGGAAATAGAGGATGGTTTACAGTCATTAAGACTGAGTACCATGGCAAGATGATTCCTATGAAAGTTAAAAGCCTTGGATGCTTCTTCATTTGTTACACTGGAGCTAACATCAAGACCTGTGTCTTGTCCTTTAAGTATATTGCTGAATGAGAGAAGCAGATTTGACTCTTGTTTTTGTTGGCTGCTCCATCTAGCAAGGCCTCCTATCAGAAGATGAGCTAGCCCATCTGGAGCAGGCCTCAGCTGCTGCCACAGAAGTCACCAGTTCCATCATGAGGCTGAAGTTGGAGGTGGAAGAAAAGAAGAGAGCCATCACATTACTACAGACAGCGCTGGTGAGTGACAGGAACCTCATTTCTGGATACATCTGCGCGCGTTAGATAAGAGGGACACTCTGATTGTATGCTGCCGGCTTCCCCCTTGCTATCATGAATCGTGGCCAGGCTCATTTCCTGTGTTTGAATAACTGAGGCCACCGAGGCGATGCATTCGTGGCACCATAAAGTTGCTGTGCAGGTCCTGCTTCTGTTACAAGGTTCAGCGGAGCCCCTGGGTTTAGCCGTGTTGCATAAGAAATTGTGGGGCCTAGAACCTGATCAGCTCAAGGGGGAATCCTTACTCAGCATTCCAGTTCAGGCTTTTGGAGACTGGTTTTTCAAAATCACAGTGATTGATGGGTATCAGTTCAGGCAGATACCCAGCTGGTAGGGCCAGCCTGCTTGTGCCTTTCTACGTTTGGCTAACTGTATAGCCCAGCTTTGAGGTGTTCCTAATATACTCTGGTTATGCCTCCTGCCCTGGCAGGCTCAGCAGCGGGAGCTGACTGTACGGCATGTCAAAGAGACAGAGAAAGAGCTGAGCCGGCAGCTGGCATTCCAGAGAGAGCAATATGAGGCAGCTATTCAACGGCACCTGGCCTTCATCGACCAGGTAACCCCACCCTGTTCTTTTCCTTGCCAGATAGCCCTCGGAAAGGGAAACATTGTTCTCTTTCGGCCGTTCTCCTTCAGGTTTTCTGAGAGCATCTGTGAACTGTCTTTGAAGAATGACTTGACTGTAGGGCTGGATACAGTTGCAGTAGGGTGTTCTGACTGGTTTTCTCTTGTACACGTTCCTGCAGCTGATCGATGATAAGAAAACTCTGAGTGAGAAATGTGAAGCAGTTGTGGCTGAACTGAAGCAAGTTGATCAAAAGTATACAAAAAAAATTTCCCAGATGCAGGAGCAGCATGAATTGGTGAGGAAATGGCTCTAATCTTTTGGGCAAGAAAGCAGGGGGAAGACAATTCTTCTGTGTTTTCAGCAGGATGGAGAAGGACGTCTACTATCCCCTAACAAACATAACCAGAACAATCAGTACGAAGTCCCTCAGAAACTCCAGTTCAGCCAAATATCCTACTGTTGGGGGAGAAATGACAGAATATATGTAAACAATGGTTGGAAGTAATGGTTGCAGTGATTCCATCAAGATCTGGAGATTATTGATAAAACTGCATGTGCCTATTTCATCATCTTTCTCTTTTGCCCTCTTGAACTGCTGATTATACTGAATGATGCAAGAAAAGTGCTATAGAATAGTGAGGGTTAGACTTTCTTTTTGATGAGTTCACATCAACTTGGCTTTAAAAAATTACAGCTAAGCAGAAAATGCATTCTCATCCCCATATTAAACAGTCTAGGTAGTTGTGCAGAATTGCCTCCCTATCCTCTGCTATTCATGTCATTAAGACATAAATTGTTGTTACAAAGTGTTTAGCCTCATTTTCCTCCTTAAAAATATAGGAAGAGAAGGCATGTAAAGCACTAGTATCCACAGCTTTAAAATGTAATGAACTGGATCATTCCAGTTCTTCTTGTATGAATTAGTACTTTGTTGGCACTTGTAAGCAGAGATCCAAAGCAGTTAGCCACTGTACAAGTTAGGATACTGGACTAGATCTGTTGGTCTGGTCCACTCAGTCTCTTACTATGTTATTTGTGGTAATTGTGAAGCATGTTTGGTAGGTTGGAACCTGACATGCATGGAGTGGGATGTGTTTTTTAGAGCTCTCTACATTTTATCTGTGTTTTGGCTTTATTATCTATTTCTTTCTAGCTGGAAAAGGGGATGTTTGGTAGGACTGGAAATTTGAATGTCACAAGGCAGTGATGAATGACTTTATAGGTCAGCACCCTTGGAAGATAAGTTACAGATGAGGGACATTAAGAATTTGTATTGGCTCCTCTGCTTTTTACCATGGCAATTACTTAGTTTGTCATACACTTTGTAGTATACTTTCCAATAAAGGTAGTGTTATTTAGGCTCAGATTAGTTTTGTCAGATTTGTCTTTGAAGAGATGCTATAGTCCATCTCCTTCAGACGTTAACATTTGTTAAGACATTATAAACTTAAGAACCCCTTGCCTTTCTATTCTGTCTTTTGGTTGGTTGGTTTCCCAAGATTCTGTTTCACATTCTTTCTCATTTCGCTCTTTCTTTCACTTTCCCTCTTTCTCTCTAGGTCTGGCATACTCTGGGCCCCCTCTGTGAGGTAAACTTCTTCTGTGTCTGCTCCTTAGCTTCAGCATTTGCCTTTCTCTTTCACCTGTCTTTTCTATTCATGCAGCTATTCTTCACTTCTTTAAGACAGAGGTGAAGAACCTATGACTTTGCAGATGATGTTGGACTCCACCTTCTATCAGCTTCAACAGGCAGTATTTTCAGTCATCAGGGTGGAACAGATTTGGCATCCAGCAGCATATGCACGGGCCCAGGGTCTTTAACCAAGCATGAAGCACTAACATTCCCAGCTGATTCTTAGACCTAGAGGAGAAAGTGGTTTTCCTAGAAACTCTAGGTCATGTCAAATATAAGCCAATCGTGTAACTGTATTTCTGTCCCTAGAACTATGTTCTAGTTGAGTTTTCTATATAGCAATATTAATAAACATTCCTCAAGTGCTTTCGCATACTTTAATGTGTGTGCATACATTTCTTGGGAAGGTGTAATTTAGTGCCTTGAGCCACATTCAAGTTTCTCTGCCTTAATAAAAATAGTAGTAAAAAGAATAAACTGGGCCAGGCTTGAATCTCATAGGAGATGATAATGTGAGGGTTTCCGCTCCATTCTTTAAAAAAATATAGTTTATTTTGTCCACTGGTTACAACAAAAAGATTAAATACATGCCAAGACATATTAAAATATTGCATTGATTGCCAGGTGCCACAGTGCACTCCCTTGTAGTTTTGCAGCATCACGGGCAAATCAAGCAAGCTTCCAAATAATAGATTCATTATTGAATGTGAGTAGATATTTATTTATTTGCATTTTTCTCCCGCTCTGTACCTGGAGGTCTCAGAGTGGGTAAAAACATTTAAAATCAAACATATTAAAACAATAATAGTGTATATTAAAACAAAGGCTTCTGCAAGTGGAAAGGGAAAATGTATCCTCATTTAACCAAAGGCCAGGGCAAAGAGGTGCGTCTTCACTGCCTTCCAAAATGTGTACAGTGAAGGGGGAGATTATTCCATAGCCTAGGGGCCATCACTGAGAAGGCCCTCTCCCGGTTGCCCACCCCTTTTGCTGCTGAGGGTGGTGGTACAACCAGGAAGGCCTCCTCTCCAGATCTTAAGACACAGCCAGGTTGATATGGGAGTAGGCATTCCTTCAGATATTTGGGCCCCAAGTCATTTAGGGTCTTAAATCTTATGGTTGCTCCCCTACAGTTCCCCCCCCCCCCACTAAAGGTAATAAATAATTGGTTGATACAGAATACTGCACATTGCTTCCATTCAGTCAAATATTGTACGGTTCATGATTCAAAAAAGTGGAAAAGGCTGCTTGAACAGAAACAGCAATAAGATGAATTATGTGTGTGCATTGTGGGAAGTAAAACTTCTCTCCCACTGCTCCAATCAATCCTCCATTTCTCTGGGACTAAGAAGGTAATTAACTTAGAAGATAAATCTAGCATACATGCAAACCACTCCTTTTGAGGGATATAAATCTTTCCCCATCAGTTTGGACTAAATTATGTAGGCTTCCATAATCTGTTGACACAGACCAAATGTGGAAAGGTAGAAACAGGAGGAATTTACTTATTCATTTGTTTATTTGTTTGTATTTCTATCCCACCCTCTACTCTAAAGGTCCAGAACAAGAGGCAACTCCTAACTACCAAAAGTTCCCCTTGTAGTTCTCTATAATAATTAACTGGCCCTTCCTTCCATGTTCCCCAATTTGAAATAATCAGGAAGTGACCTTGAACATTATTTTTTTCACAGTAGTTGCTCTGCAAAATGACCTTGCAATATATTTTACCAATATGAAGGTAAGAAAGTGAAAGCATCACCTTACTTGCACATGCCTGCACTCTTGGTTTATTCAAACCACGCTTTCTGCAAGCTCCTCATAGGTTCTTGGAAGTTGCTTTAATGGGAATCTAGCCAGGATAGATGAAGGAGGTAATTTCTGTTGAGTACACACCTAGCATTTTCCCAGTGGATGAAGTGTACAATTGATAATTGTCTGGGCAGTTTGACTACCACATGTTATTAGTAGTTAACTAACGTATCTCTGGTCTCTATTCTGTATTGTTTTGCTTTTCTTTTGACATAGGAAATAAGAAAGCTAAAGGAGCTCATGAGTGCCACAGAAAAGATACGCCGGGAGAAATGGATTGATGAGAAAACCAAGAAGATCAAAGAGATCACCGTTAAAGGTAATTAACTTCAGTTACTGGATCATATCCTTGCTCTCACTGTGCATCAGATATAGCCTTTATTGTGGAGTCTTAAGAACAGAAATCTTCCCCAGTTGCAGCTGTTTTATCTCTGCTCCTAAACTGGAGCCTGTGTTGTGCCTTATTTAAATAATGTTCCGAATACATGTTGTTACGGTGCAAAAAGCTTGTTTGATAATTACATCAGGAAACAAAATCTGCTGAGTTTGTCTTTTAGTTTGCCTTTTTAAAGCAGTGTTTAATATTTGTTTCGTTTATGTAAGACATTTTCATACTACTTTTGATTAAGAAAACCAAAAGAACCTCAAAGCGATTTACATTCATTATACTGCTCAGTAAATCTCCAGAATTGAGCAGATCAGCCAGCAGTAGCATATCTGTGAGCACCACCTGCACTGCTGACAAAAAGACTCTGTTGAGAAACCTATCCAGTATAATAAAGGACCCACATTTTCATAGGGAAGTTGTATAGTTGCAATGTTGGTTGGAGTGCATGCCTTTCTATAGATTTTGGGTGGAAGATGAGAAGACAAGAACAGGCAGGGCAGGGAAAGCTTTCTCTGGCAGTCTTTCAGTTCTCTGTGGTCGTTGCCTTTCCTTATTCAGGTCTGGAGCCCGAGATCCAGAAGCTCATTGCTAAACATAAGCTAGAGATCAAAAAGCTGAAAGCACTGCACGAGGCCGAGCTGCTGCAGTCGGATGAGCGGGCTGCCCAGCGCTACGTACGCCAAGCTGAAGAACTGAGAGAGATGCTGGAACATGAGAAGGAACAGCAAGGTCAACGGGAAAGAGAGCTGGCAAGACAACGGTACGAAAGGATAAAGGTGGGAGCTAGCATGGCAGAATTTATAGGAAAGTGTGGGGGAACTAAGACTTACAGCTGGACACAGAAGGAGTAAGTTAGTCAACCCAATGTGCTTGGAAAGGGAAGAAAGAGGAGTGGTTATTTGAAGAAGTGAAGCCCAAGAGTAGGGTGGCAGCAAAAAGCAGGTTATTTATAATACAGTGTTTCTGTTTGGTGATGCTTGCTTTAGGGTTTCAACTGCTGAACCAGAGGGAAAGGAGGTCAGCAAGCTGGAGTCATGTGACAGGAAGGACAGACCACCCACAGAACACTCAGGGAAGCTTGGGGCCTTTCCTCTTCCTCCTCCAACTAGAGACCAGAGACAGGGATAAAGCTGTGATCTTCCCTTGTGGCAGCTCCACTTCTAGCATTTCTAAAGGAGAAACAATCTGGATGGTGGAGGCTGCTCTAGAGAAGAGGAGGGAGTGCAGAGAAGTTGCAGCACATGTGCAGGGGTGTCCTGTAAGCCTTCCAAACAAGAACTGTGTGTGTGTGTGTGTGCGCGCGCGCACGCAAGAACAGAAAAAAGGCAGAAACAGAAGAACAGGAACAAATCTGAGCCTGAAGCAACTGATGCAAAGTTCTTGACTATCTTCGTGGCATAGTCAAAGTCCTACTTGTTTTTTTTTTTCCTGTTTGACTTCCCAGCATCCAAGGGGACCAGAGAGGAGGTGGCAGCCTAAGGCAGTCATACCCCTGGCTTGCTACGGAGGCTGGCCCTGCTACTTGATTGTTGAAGCCACTGTGTTATTTTGAAGAAGAAAGCCAGTGCGTAAATTGTGTGAACAGTCACACAGCAAAGGCTAACAACTGAAAAAAGTGTGCTTAGATTTAGTCTCTAGCTCTTCTAGTTGAAATGTGTTATCGTTGTCATCTTAAGGGCTGAAGGAGGAGGTGGCAGCACAGGCATGTTGTTGGTCACAATAACGTGTTTGTGTAGCAAGAGGTGGCTTACCTGTGGCATTTTAGATATTGCACTGTGATGCTGTGTTAGGGCTGTCTGAAACTCACTGACTTGTCTATCATTTGTTCCATCCTACTCCACTATATTTGTTGTGCAGTTCAGAAGACTACAACAATTTACTCCATTTTTAAGCTCAATTTATTCATTGTTAATTGTGGTTGTTAAAATTACAGCAACATTAACAGCACAACCAAGTGGCAACAAAGCGAAATCCAGAAACGCAAATTTGAATGAAAACTACAAGTGACTCCGTCCAATTTGAGATCCCTTCAGTTCAAGCAGACTGTGCTAAATTCGTCTGATGGTCTGATTTGTTTTTCTGGCATCTCCATGATGTACTGGCTGCTAATCTGCCTTCAGAAAATATCTTTTTGAGAACTGTAGGTGGAAAGAAGCAGCTAAATGCACTGAAGGGCAGGTGCCAGGCTCTGCTGAACCCCCCCCCCCACATTTTTATACCTCTTCTTAATTTTTTAGCTTTTTTCCCCAGCCTCATGTGGAGTGCCTGATCAGTTCTGCCACAGAGCCTCCTGCAGGAGTCTTAGGTTCCCTCTTCTGTCCACCTGGCTGAATGTTTTTGGCGCTTTGGCGTCCCTCCAAAGGAGCGGCCATAGTTGCATTATCTTTCAGCAGAGGAAATCATGGGCCTCATTCCTTCTCCCTAAGTATTGGGCCGAGCCAAGGATACAGTTCCCTTGGCAAAATGTTCTCTGAAAGAGTCTCTTTGTGCAGGTATGAGAAGCAGCTGGAGCAGGAAGAACTGGCTCTACAGCAACAGCGACGCAGGCTGTACAGCGAGGTGGCTGAAGAGAAAGAGAGACTCAACCAACAGACAGCCAGGTGAGGGAGGACAGGTCCTGTTCAAAGCTAGTTAGCATGTAGAACATAAATTATTTTGATAGACTTAACCCGTTCATGTAGCACAGGGTATGCAGAAGGCCTTGGAATCCAACATGTTGATGTGAATAAACCCTAGCAACCTCTTGCCTCATATGCAAGATCTCAAATGCAATCAGAGTAATTTGCCCTATTCACAGTTTAGCTGTCTGAAGGATTAGCAGATGACGCTTTTCTTCTCCCCCTTCATCTGTAAGTTGCCTAGCTTTGGGAGAGCAGCTACAGGATGAGACTCTGCTTTCCCTTAATTCTCCAGGGGTGAAATAAAATTCTGTTCCAGAATTGCATTATACTTTGCTAACCAAGTGGCTGTTAGTTCCATGATATGGTCTCTGCTCTCCAGGCAGCGGGCTGAGCTGGAGGACCTAAGGCGGCAGCTGGAAGAGAACAACTCTGTTGTTACCAAAGCTTTGAAGGAGGAATATGAGAAAGGGAAGGAGGAACAGGAGCGGCGTCATCAGGTCTGTGTATGCGTAGCCCTTAGGGATTTGGAAAGCATTTTGTCATATGCCTTATCGCTCTGTGAAAATGTTATATTGCATCTTGTAATCACCAGAAATTTGAAAGCAGAAGCATGGTACTTTTAATTACATCTTGAGTTCTGATGTAGTAAGGGCCACCCGGCCCCTAAAAAAGGTCTCTACATATTACTGGGCTTACTTTTTTCACAGATAGGCTAGTTCTACAAAGCAGGAGGGAGCTAGCTATTTCCAAGCCTATTAGGAAAGTGAATTAAGTTTTATTCACTAATATAAGGTCCTGTTCTCACTTGGCTGTATTCTGGAATATTCCTCAAGACAAGGGCCTGTGGTCTGCCTGCTAATGCAGATTCTGGCAGGCCTTGGGGCTTGCTGTAGCCTGCCAAACATGTGGACAGCAGGGCCTTATTCTGTGATATGTTCCAGAATAAAGCTGAGTGTGAGAGGCCCTGTGATGCTAGAAAACGTCATTTCCCTGTCATTAACTCTTAGAATTTCCTTGTTTAAGTTGCAGGGGGTGGGTGAATTTCACTGGTGACTTCTGTCTGTGGCAACATGTTAAATTACAGAGTTAGAATGGAATCCCATTTGCTCCCAGCTTTCTTCCTCCTAGATGAAGGATATGCAGTTTGGAAGTTACAAGCAGGTAAAGAGCCTGGAGGTCCACCGCAGTGATGACTGTTTTTAATATTGAGCTTGAAACCTGAAGTTGGAAATGAACAATAGGTTTGAGAATAGTTGAAGGTAGCCCCAGAGAGATTGTTTCCTGTGGCCTATTCTTGTTTCACTTACTCTGGCTAGTCTTATTTAATATAAGAACAATCTTCCTTAGCACTAAGGAAGACCAGTGCTGTGCCTCTAATCATGATAGCAATGATACTATCCTTTGTACCTATGATTCTTGCTGTCATGTCACTAAGAAGAGTCCTGCATTCTACACTTGCAGAATACAAGTGAGAAGCAGTTTCAGCCCTTTGGAGGGAGGGAGTATCATCTGGTAATCACATTGGCCAAAATATGCTTTTTTGTCTGCTCTTTTGTCCTTTGTGATCCAAAGTTTGCTCACTGTGCTTCTTGCTCTTTTCTTAAGGCAGAGGTGCAGGCTTTGAAGGTACGTTTGGAGATAGAGAAAGAAGCCTGGGAGGCTAACTATCTAAAGAAGGAGGTAATTTTGCACTTTTCATCTTAAATTTCATTTCTTTTCAAGCCTTTCAATTCTCCCCAACCCTAAGAATGCTAGGTCAAACTTTTTGTTGTTGGGTTACCACCAAGTCATAGCCAACTCCTGGGTTTACCTCTATGCAGTTTTCTTGGCAGAGATATAAAAGTAGTTTGTTCTTCTGTGCATCTGGGGAGAGGCTGGGGATCGAATCAGCATCTAGACGTTCCCTCAGATGAAACTTAACCAGTCCCTTTTGTGTGGGCTTCAGGAGGCTTGGCTGCTGACTCGGGAACGAGAACTAAGGGAAGAAATACGGAAAGAGCGTGACAAGGAGATAGAACTAGTCATCCAGCGGTTGGAGGCTGACATGTCCTCTGCCAAGGAAGAGTGTGAGAGAGCCACTGAGAACAGGTGAGACACTTGGGTACAAAAGGCAGGCACATCTTGCCCATTTTGGCACAAGCTGTTCATTAATCAGTCTGATCCATTTCCCAGTGTGGATCTTGGACTATCGTTATATAGAACTTCATCAGAAGAAAACCATTCTTAACAGAGGTATACTTGTACACAGTTTACATAAAACGTTTCACCCGAACTCCAGGGGAGTCCAGGGCTTAAAAAGTCACTGTATAATGCCAGGGGCTTCCCAGTATTGAGTCTGTTTATAGCTTCCAGTATAGGGCTTGTTTTTAGTTAATACGGCATGACATAGTGTTGGTAAGTTTAAGTTTATGCATTACAACACATGCAAGTTAGTAACAGTTGCCAGTAAAGCCAAGAACCTAAAGTGATTGGAAGAGATGGTCATGTGGTCATACGGAGAGATGATAAAAATCTGATAGTTCATGTATTAATCGTGCAGTTTTCTTGCTTCCTCCGTGGCATTTGAGTGGATCAGTTGATTGATAAATACCCCACTTTGATGTGGAAAATGTCTCTGTGTCTGTGGAGTCTCAATAATTTCTTTGACAGTCCCAGGACATGTACATCATAGACGCCTACATGTTCCATTTGCTTTGTAAAGGGTAGACAAATCTCATTGCTTGTAGCAGTGAATCTGTGTGAGGATGGTTGTCTTGAGCTTTTCTGAGCTCAGAGTGACAGCAAATCAGCGCACATTATTTTCTCTGTGGCAAAAGTTGTTAAGCGGTACTAAAGGGTATGTTCTGTTGAGAGAAAAAAAGTATTAGAAAAAAACACTTGTCTGTTTGATTGTTTGCTTTGCTTAAGTGAATGCCTATTGCCTAGTAAGGTACTTCCATCTTTCCCATTCCTGAAATATGCTTTTGTTTTAGTATTTAAGCATATATCCTACGTTTTACCTTAGGATGGTATACAAACTACTGTATTTAAAAATAATAAAATGAGGACAATTATAATCCTTAATTAAATATTATAATCCTTAATTAAACAGACAAAAAGAATTATTAAAAGCAATGAAAGAAAAAAGGAGGAAAAATTCAAAATGAAAGATCAGAATAGGCCTGTATGGTGATATTTTTATCTACTATCTACTGTTGATCAGAAGAGAGGCCTGGGGCCACTACAGAGAAGTCTCTCCCCTACCCTACCATCTCTCAAATAAGTCAAAGCTGATGGATCCGCCAGAGGGTCTTCCACAGTCAGGCAGATCTGCATAGTATGAGGTGCTCCTTCAGATATTTTGGATGAAGGTTATTTGGGGCCTTTGTAATATGAATACCTTAAAATTGGGCTTGATAGTAAACGCATTTCTGCTACTGGTATTCTCTGTAGCCTCCAGTATTTAGAGCTGCCCAATGCCTCCGATGCCTCTTGCTAAGTCTGAAAATCCGTTTTAGCTGATGAATCGTGAGCTCTCCTTTTCTTCTATTCAGAATAAAAAGGGTGCGGGAGAAATACGAAGCGGAGCTTCAAGAACTGGAACAGTCCGAACACAAACTTCAGGAACGTTGCAATGAGTTGAAAGGACGACTGGCAGAGGCAGAAGGAGAGACACTTCGTCTACATAGCCAGTTGCGACAAAAGGAGCAGGAGGCAGAAGATATCCGAAAGGTGGGACATCCCACAGAGAAGGAGAACAGTGACTTCATAATGTATTTTTTTTTCTTGTTCTGAATAGTTTTGTTTTATGCTTGTTTTGACAGGTAAGAGACCAGTTAACTTTGGAGCGCAGCAGCCTTTCTGAGGTCATCCGTCAGGAGTTTGCAGATCGGCTGGTAAACACAGAGGAAGAGAACAAGAGACTTAAAACAGAGATGGCTGAACTCCGTGCCCGACAACGCTTGGAGCTGGACAGAGTAACGCGAGACAAAGAGGAGGAACTGGAAGAAGTGCATAAGCGGTGAGAATTCTTCTTGCAGCTCTGTAGGACCTAAGAAATGACCTAGAAAGGATGCTGGAGTATCATGAGCTGGCAAATCTCTGACTTATGAGAGCCCCTTTTTAAGGCGAATCTATGGGTTCCCATCTTCCACCAGGATTTTTTAAGCCTTGAGTGGGGCGTCACATAGCTGGTGAGTGATACTCATGGAAGGTTCAGGAGCGAGATGATGATGCCAAAAAGCTTTGAAGTCAATGGTTTTATTGAAGAGGAAAGACTAAAAATACAAAATGTAAGTTTTACAAGCTACAGATAGAAAATGAAAAGCCTTACTCTGGCAAATGAAGAATGAGGAGAGTATGGGCAGTTTGTTACAGTGCAAGTCAGCCAAAGGATACTTCTTATCTGTGGCAGAAAGACCAGCTTTTGTTAGAATGTATCCTTTTACATGAAAAGTGTGATTTTTGGAGGGGTTTGCTTAAGTAAGCATAGCACAGAGTTGCTAAAAAGAGAAGGAGGCTGCTCTTAGTGCAGGACCACTCAGAGAGAGGAAGTGGAGTTGGATTAAGTAATTAAAAAATCCTGCAACTCTCACAGG
>MTQE01002208.1:32541549-32592511 GCA_014337955.1 Aspidoscelis marmoratus
AGTGGAGTTGGATTAAGTAATTAAAAAATCCTGCAACTCTCACAGGGGCAAATGGAAAAACCCACCAAGCTCAGAGCAAAACTTGTCCGGAGTCTCCCTGACGATGAATTGGCCATTGGCCCTTCTTTCCTGTAGTCCCCTGATTCTAGGACAACTTGGCAACAGTGGATATGAATTTGGCCCTGACACAACTTCTGATCTCCCTTTGTGGGGCTTAAACTTTTCCTTTTTGGCTAACAGTGTGCACAGAGACAGAACCTATAAAATAACAGAGAATTTATACCTTTTGGGGTATTTTTTCAGGCTCCTAGACCAGGAGTTACTCCAAAGAACAAAAAAATGGATGCCATGCTTTGAAGACTCTGCTAAGGTCCTAGGATACTTTCAGTCTTAATTTTGCAGCTTGTAATATCAAAAAGGGCTTTGGGTTTGAATCCAGACATCCATTTTTGCAGTAAGTCAAGTGGACTACGTTATTTCTTTGCCGTCCAGCTGCAAGAATATATAAGCATCTTACCCACCTAAGTAAAATATAGCAATTTGTACTGCTCTGAGGACTTTTCCCAAGAAGTTGCTGTTAAGTAGACTATACACTTGGCCCTTTCCTTATGCAAATTCAGAGGCTAGAGCAATGTCCAGAGGGTTGGGTGTTGGCCAGCCACATTGCGAGACGGGTGGATTCACAGAGCTTGTGTTATTGGGCAAACCCCTAGAGATGCTAATTCCAGACATCTCTGCTTAGATGCCAACACAAGTTGTGTCCCAAGTCGCCTTCTCAAGTTCAGAGCCTGGCACTGTTCTGGGCTTGTCATGTTCTTCCTCTCTCTCAGCTTGTCTTGTTTCCAGAGGTAAGATTTGTCCAAGGTTGCTGCAAGGATGAAATGGGGCTTTGGATATAAGGGGACAGCAAATATTTCACCATTCTCAACTCACTCTGAGGGTCCAAGTCCATTCCTTTTTACAGCAAAATTGGTGCTTGAGGGTATTTTTTATTTATTTATATTAACATTTATATGCCACCCCATACCCGAGGGTCTCTGGGCGGCTCACAACATTTAAAAACATTTAAAGATTATATCAACCATAAAATCAGGAACAAGTTTAAAAATGCAACTTTAGAAAAATGCAAAAATAGTTAAAAACAACAGTGATTTTCAATGGGGGAAGTGTGGGGGACATTTAACCAAAGGCCTGCATGAAGAGGAATGTTTTCACCGCCTTTCTAAATAGGAACAAAGAAGGGGCCTGATGCACCCCAAGGGGGAGACCATTCCATAGCCTGGGGGCCACTACCAAGAAGGCCCTCTCCCGGGTGCCCACACGTCTAGCTACTGAAGGCGGAGGGATCAGCAGAAGGGCCTCCCCTCCAGATCTTAAAACACTGGCATGTCGATACGGGAGAAGGCACTCCTTTAGATATCTGGGGCCCAAGTCATTTAGGGCCTTATAAGTCAGAGTTAGCACCTTGAATTGGGCTCGGTAGTGAATTGGCAGCCAGTGCAGTTCTTTTAAAACTGGCGTAATATGTGTCCGGCTAGGTGTTCCTGTCAGCACTCTAGCAGCTGCATTTAGCACCAGCTGCAACTTCCGAACCGTCTTCAAGGGAAGCCCTTGTGAGGGAGAGGATATCATCCCAGGGGTGCTTGGGCAAATTCAGGAAGAAAAACAAAGAGAAGGAAGACACTCAAATGTGCACACATGTTCTTAGTATGCAGTTTATTCGTGAGAAGGGCAAAATGCAGTTAGTAGATTTCCTTCTGCATTTTGGGCAATACATGTTTAATTGTTCATTCCAGAATTTTGCAAAATGAGCACCATGGTTGATCATATTGAAGGTCCTTCCGTTACCTGGTGAAGACCATCCATCAGGGCAACCAAGGCAATCTCAGTGCTGGAACTTCACTTGAAGCCGTATTGCAATAGATCAAGATAACTAGCTACCTCTCACCTCCAGTGCCTTACTCAAAAAGGGGATATTAGCAACTACGTGATAGTTACTTAATACCTCTTGGCCCAGAAAGATCCTTTTAAGGAGGAGGTGGTATGTAGCCTCCTTAAGTGCAATTGGCAACTTGGATGGCAAGGCTTCTCAATGGGTCCTTCACCCCTACAATGAGGAATGAACACTATAAGCCTAAACTTCGCCAGAAAGTGATCTGTCCATCACAGTGGACTTATTATAAGTCTGCCTGGTAACAGATTACTGCTCTCCCACTCTGTAGTAAAGATCACATCAAGAATATGCCACATGCCTTGGCCCTATAACATGCTGAGACAACCCCGTGGTTGTCATGGAGACATGGACACCAGTGTGCAGGGAGCTGCTCCACCACATTCAAGACAGCTTCCACCATCTCTGTCAGGGAAGTTGTTGGGCTATCTGGTAAGAGAAATAGGTTCCTTGTACATCACAATGACTTCCCTTTCCTGCCCCACCAACCTGGACTGATGCTGCACCAGATATTCGGGGGGGGGGGCAAATCTAAGTGAGCACCCAGCTTCCCAGCTCACTCACCCAGTATCTCTGATACATCCGCAATCAAGTCACGAATGGGAGATGATTTATTTTGGACTGACATTTAACAACAGCAACACTAAGCCAGTAGAGAATTTGGCATGCATCCCCTGATTCTGAAGGTTGAGATGCAGAATAGGAGTGATAGTTCTAATGTGTCTGGAACTAGAAAGCATTTTGTTTAACGTATAGTGTGATTTGCTTTTAAAGCTAGGATCTCTATGAATTCCGTAACTTGAGCTGCTTTAGATTTGCTTAAAGATTGACTACAATAGTTTTCATGTTGGGACAAGACACAGAATGCTACCTGACTCTTGTTTCTCATAACTGTCTTTATAAATCTATCATTTGTAGCACAGTCTTTGAAGGATCTTGAAAACCTGACTCCATGAAATCTGAGCCCCTAGTCACTGCTCAGGGCAAAGCCTTTATATTGGAATCTATCTTTAGACTCTACCACCCTCTCCCCAGCACTATGCATATGGAAAGCACCAGCTTTTGCAGGATTCCTAACTGCCAATATTGAGCATGCATTCTTATAGTTTGGGTAAGCTGAGAACACAGCATCAATTTTAGTGAGCTAGGGAAGCCAGTGAGAAGGCAAAACTGTTAATGTAACACTAAGAGCATCTTTCTGATATTTCTTATATTCACATGTCTTGATGTTACAGTACTTCTAAATGTCTGTGTCTCATCTCCTTTCACCTCCTCTGCAGAGTGAAGGCAGCAATTATGAAGAAAGAGGAGGCTGTGAGCAGCCTTCGAAAACAGTATGAGGTGAGCCATGCTTAGTGCTTTAAGGTTCCTTTTAGTGGCCCAGATAGGAGGAATTGCAAAGGTTTAATGCATGGGATTTGAGAAAGATTGATGGAGAACATGACAAAATAATGTGTGGCACTTTATATATGAAGAATATGATCTTCTCTCTGACAGAAGTCATTGAGGAGCAAGAAGCTGTCAGGCAATCATTTGGGGTAAAGCAAGTCCTTACATAGGCAATTGCATGCTCAGGCAAGGGGCGGGGGGACAATTGTGATCGCAACATTAGCGGTGGGAAACCCTGCCCGCTAATGCTGCGATCATAACCTGGGAGTGTCCCCATGCCCCCAGGATAACCCATTCTTGCCCCCTAATTCAGGGTGAGAACAGTTAAAAAGGGGGGTGTTGCTTCGGGTCGTTTTTTGGGGGGGATTTTGTCCCTCATGTAGCCTGAATTTGGGCTTTGCATGGGGAGTCTCCCAAGGCGAACTCACATTCACCTTGCAGTATTCGGAGTATGGGGACGCACACTAACAGGAGCCCTGCTGGATCTGGTCACAGCACATCTAGTCCAGCATCCTGTCTCAGGTATTGGCCCACCGGTTGCCTCTGTAGAACCCAAAGGCAACCCACCACCTACCCTTGAATCTCTGCAAACGACCTTTAGAGGCATCCTGCCTGTCTCTCCAACCTTGAGGTCCTAACTCTCCCACCCATCAGCTTCATAGGTACCTTCCCCTAACCCACCAAGATAAGGAGATAATTTCCTCTCCCTGCTGTAGTTCCCTGAACCCTCAGAAATTTCTCCAAAAGCTTGAGGACCATCTCAACTAATATAGAAAGTTATATGGGGTAATATTGGAGGAATGCTCTATCTAGCAAGAGGAGGAAGAATAGGAAAGAGTAGTGATTTAGAAGGCATGCTATGGACATGTGTGCATCCAGGTTTGAGAATGTTTTGTTGCACATACTGTCTGTCGACGCTACATTTGATTCCTCTGTCTCAGGGAACAGAACTAAGTGCTGCCAGCATAATAATAAAATCCCATTGTTAATATTCCTTAGATGTTTCATGCAGTTACCGAAAAAACATAGAAGGCAATCTGGAGCCTTGTGAGACACCATATTAAACCTCCTGTCCAGAGGAAGAGGAGTCTCTAAGCAGCACAGTCTGGAGTCTTGATGGGCAGTGCAGCAGTAAAACTGTTGCAAAATGGTGCCTACCACTCCTGACCTCCAGAAACAACCCAGAAAGATATCTTGGCAGATGGTATCAAAAGCTGCTCAAAGTCCAAAAGGACCTACAGAGTTGCACTTCCCTGGTCGGTCTGAGTCAGAGATGTCACTGTCTTTACAATCCTGAGGTACATCCATCAGGATGAGAGAGGTTAGGTTATGTTGGGACCCTGAGTTAAGAAACCTGCCTCAGTGCTGCTAACACCACCACTGTGGGCCATCTTTCCTTGTCCACAAATAAAGCTCCTGCAGGCCACTTCTCTTGCAGTCTCTAACTTCAGCAGCAAGGGAGGGGAACAATACTGAGAGGCATGGGGTTCCTCCATATCCAGAAAACAGTGTTTGGAAAAACCTGAGGGCCAGTAAATTGAAGCTGAATCCAGACAAGACAGAGGTGCTGTATGTCCCAGGGTCTCAGGTCCATGTAGTTGGGAAATACCCTGTCCTGGACGGGGTCGCAATGCCCTGGAAGGGACAGGTGCGTAATTTGGGGGTATTCCTGGACTCGGCATTGATGCTTGAAGTTCAGGTGGAGGCCGTGGCCAGGAGTGCCTGTTCCCAACTACAATTGGTGCGTCAGCTTAAGCCATTTTTGGACAGAGACGACTTGGCCACAGTCATCCATGCCCTGGTAACCTCTAGATTGGACTATTGCAATGCACTCTACATGGGGCTGCCCTTGAAGACGGTTCGGAAACTACAGCTAGTGCAGAATGCAGCTGCGAGACTGCTTACAGGGATATCAGGCCGGACACACATCACTGCACTGGCTGCCAATTCATTACCGAGCCCAATTCAAGGTGTTAACTTTTTAACATATAAGGCCCTAAATGACTTGGGCCCCAAATATCTGAAGGAACGCCTCCTCCCATACCAACCTGCCCGTGCCCTAAGATCTGCAGGGGAGGCCCTTCTCGTTCCACCACCATCTATAGCAAGACGGGTGGGCACTCGAGAGAGGGCCTTCTCAGTAATGGCCCCCAGGCTGTGGAATAGCCTCCCCCTTGAGGTGCGTCAGCCCCCCTCACTGTATATGTTCAGGAGGGGGGTAAATACGCACCTCTTTGCTCTGGCCTTTGGCTAAATGTGCCACAGTTTTTCCCTACTGCACATACTATTGTCTTATACTGTTTTTATATATGGTTTTATTTTAAGTATTTTTGTATTTTAAATATGCTGTTACCTGCCCTGAGACCCTATGGTATAGGGTGGGATATAAATGTAAATAAATAAATAAAATAAATAAAAAGGTTCTCCGCGCCATCACTAGTGTCCTCAGGACTGTACCAGAATTTAGTTTTTAAATCCTTTCAAATAATTTGGTGAATTAAGCTGCATCTCCATTTGCCCAGTTACACGCCTTCTGCTTTCCTGTTTCCTCTTGCAGTAATTGCCAGTAGAGGTGCCATATTCACGATGCATATTTTTCTGCCCTAAACCAAGGAACTCCCAGCTGCCACTGGAAATGACTCTCCTGTGCTATAAAAGGGAGCCATGGGGGCATCATTTTCAGCTGCGATTGCCCAGGAACAAACTGCTTTCAAGTGGAGACACAGGCCTAATCACTGTGCTTTACATTTGATTGCTTCCTGTTAATTTGCTTAACTTGAGATGCCAAAATTGTAGGATTATTCAGATCAACCTCCTGTGGATGTCTCTGCTTGCCTGCTTGTAATTCATTTACAAACAAGAGAAATTTTTCCTGGGCTAGACTGGCATCTACATGGCATTTTTTTCTGCAGTATATGAGGAGAACATGCATAACTTTTCGCTCACACTTGTAGCTATTTATTATTTTACTATTTTAAATTCATTAGTAACCAAAAGTATGGAAATGAGAAAATACTTTGCAGATAATTTTTAAGGAGTTGGCTAGTACTCACTTTATATTCTACTGAGTTTTTATATTTTAAATCTATGCCTGATAATAGATTGCCCATATCATACTTCCTCCATGATAAATTTGCTTCACAACTGTTTTTTAGGATCACCTGAGAATGAGAGAACAGTTGGTGCAGTTGTGTGTTTCCTGAATTAAGCAGGAGGTGCCAGGCTGTGTCTCTTTGTCAATAGCAGTTTATTTATTTTGCTCAATAGCAGTTTAGAGCCTCATCCGATTGGCTAGATAAAGCTGTACCGTAAACAGCTGGACCCCCATTGGCCAGCTTTTCATTTCATTGGTGGTTCTCCTTGAACTGAGTTCTTTTCTCTTTCTAGGCAGCTGTGAAGAGGGCAGATTACTTGGAGGACCTTATTGAACAAGAGCGAAAGCAGGCGATAGCAGCCGCCAAATAGTTGTCCTGACGCTGGCATCGCATCCACAGTCCTGCAAGAGCAGAGCCAAATAATCATGGACAGCAAACGAAATTTGCTTGATCTGGCCCACAAGGGGCTAAGACACAATGAACAGTAGTCTATACAATGGGTGAGAAGGGGGTCTTGTCCCTTTTCTGTCTCTTTTTTTAAAAATAACTTTTTTGTTACTTGTGCCAAGGTCTCAAGATGACATCTCAGATCTTCCCAATGTATTTTTAAAGTAAAATCCAGCTAATTTGTAAAGGTCAGTCTAGCAGTATTTTTTCATCCCAACGTCACTTTATGCATGTTCTCTATGCTGCTGAAGCTCATCTCTTCTGTTTGAAGATCTGTAGCTTTTAGCGTTCCTCACCAATAAATGAATTCCCAGCTGTTGCTAGATTATTACTCTTCTGCTGCCATGCAGTCCAGCAGAAGTCTGGTATTTTTCCTTAGTGATTTGGTACCAATCTTTACTTCTAGCATGTCCCACTGCACTAGTGGCTGAGTGTCCCTGGCTGTTTGTGTTCAGAAAGGACTCCGCTCGCCATCATCTTGAATCGCTCCTGAAAAGAAAGAGAGGATGGAAAAAGGAAGATGTAAGACTCCTGTAGGGTGGGTGAGGTTAGTTATTTATTGGTAGCCCCCGTGGACATTTTATGAACATCCTAGGAAGTAGCACCTTCCGCAAAGGACTAAGAATGATGAACATTGGAGGTTATTGCATCACCTTGAAGCACTGTTGTTTTCTTTAAAGACCATCAATGTGTCCATGATTGAAAAGTTAGGAGCCGCCTTTAGAAACCTGTTCCTTTAATACAAAACAAAATAAAACCCCACTAGATCCCAATTACCTGATATCTCCCTCCCCAGCTTGAAAACTAAATGAACAGATTTGAGGGGGGCTCCCCTTTGCCATTGCCATGACACTCCATCTTGGTCTTATGCTCCTCCTCCCAATGCTATGTCCTTTTCCTAAGTCCTTGAAGACCACTTTTCCTCCGCGGTTCCTGCTCTGAGTGGGTCCCACGTACATTACTGCATAGGTGATCATTTGTAGCCTTGCATTGAAACTAGCCAGCTGTTCTTGAATAAAGGCAAGCATGGAGGGCAACAAAGAAAGCCCCTTTGGAGCTTTTCAGTACTACTCTGCTCCTCTTGGCCTTTGGAGTAGGAGTCATTTTCTTGGTAGAAACCTCTGATTTCTGTTAATTTATTAATTAAAATATGACACTCATACAACATGCTTTGAGTCCTCAAAGCATTTCAGTTCCACTGTTTTCTTAATAGCTGGTTTCAGATTAAGCTATAATGAAAGACACAGAATAGCTAATTCTGGGAAAGTAAATTTGTTGCCTGCAGAAATAAGAGTGCTGTGGAGCAGGGTAGCAAAAGCACGCTAGGGATTTCTCACAAGCCAATGGTTCTTAGCCCCATTATGAAGTTTGTGAGTTACTCCTTGCTCATTATTACTGCTTCAGGGATTTTCATTGCAGCTGGCTGTTAAGCAAACCACATTTGCCAATTTGGAGCGGCCCTGAGTGGAATTCAAAGTCTTCATTCATTCTAAGAATGCATGTCTGTAGGAAGACAGTTTGGCCGATTCTGAGACCCAGTTTGTTCTAGCGGTTTGCAGCACTTCTTAACTGGGTTTCTTTTTCTGTTTCCGACCTTTAAAATGCCAGGCAAAAACCTGTCTAAACTATCACAGGGTAGGGAGGGATGTGCACAAATATTTGAAAATCCGATTTGAATCTGACAAATGTTGACATTCAAATTCGAATTGAATTTAATAACATTTGAATGGATTTCGGATGTTCCAAAACACTTGTTCGAATGTATTACAAATGAATCTGTACAAATATACGTATGTGCAGTTATAAAACGGGATGCATACAGGATAAAATGGGATGCATACAGAATGCGCACAGATACGTATAACATACAAATGTTGTTGACATTCAAAGGAAGATTCAAATCGGATTTTTTGACATTTGGATTTTAAACATTCAAATCAAATGGAATGTTTTGACATTCAATTCGACTCAAATTCAAATACAAAAAAAATATTCATGTACATCCCTAGTCCTAGGAGTCCCTGGGTTCAAATCCTACGAGAGCTGCTTGGATGACAGGTGACAGCTTCTGAGCTCAACCTACCTCACAGGGTTATTGTGTTGTATCACCTTGCCACCCAAAATACTTGAAAGTGTTTCACAATCAAACAAAAATAAAATGAACAAAAAAGCCCAGTTCAATACACCGAAATACCAAATATACGGTTAAAGCAATAATAAAGTTGCAGCAAAAGACAAGGCAGCATCCAGCCCAGATCTTTTCCCCCTTCACCCCATCCAGGAGCACTCACAGTTCTTCTATCCAAGCCAAGGAAGTACGTGGTCTTGGGAAGACGGAAGGGAAAGAAGAGAAATCTGTGTTTTGTCTTACCCTTTTTTGGAAGAAGGTAAGTGTCCTTGGCTCCATTGTAAATGAACAACCCAGAGTGATTTACAATACAATGCAAATCATACTGTAAAAATACCTATTTTATAAGACATTAACATTATTTAATATCAAATATCAAAACACAAAAAGAAAAAATGATTAAGAGAGTGTATCTGGCTTACTTCTTGCTAATATCAGTAGATGAAATAAAAAGGAGTGACACAGAGAGAGAGAGAAGATGAGACCCAGATGGACCTTCTCATTTTCATCCCTGCTTCTGCATAAAAATGAAGTGTTTTGAACTAATGAACCCATTCATCTCAGTCAAGCGTGGCTGGGGGCTGATGGGAAATGTAGTCTAAAGCATCTGGATGGAACTAGATGTTGGCAAGGTTCCCTTGAAACAACATTCTACATGTGTTTAAAAGTAACGGGAATAAACAGTATTCTGAGGATGCTTTAAAGAAGAGGAAGAGTTGGCTTTTATACCCCACTTTTCTCACCCTTTTAAAGGGGACTCAAAGCAGCTGACAAACCTTCTGTTTTTCTCCCCACGATAGACACCCAGTGTTGTAGGTAGGCTTTGAGAGCTCAGGAGAGCTGTGGCTAGCCCAAGGTCACCCAGCTGGCTTTGTGGAGGAGAGCTTACTCAAACCAGGAGACCTCCAGATAAAAGTCTGGCACTAACCACAAGACCAAACTGACTCACACACATTTACTTGGAGAAAAAGAAGCCCTCTTCATATTTTTTGAAAGACTCATATGAACATGCTATGCTTTTTAATGACAAAAATGGATTTGCTGAACTTCAGCTCACCCATTGTTCTTGGAATCCCTTGAAGAGGTATCCCCTCTGAGAAGAACAGGCAGTGCCAGTCACTGTATTAACTGCAAAGCTAACTCAGCACAAACACCCAAGCCTTAAATATTTAATCATGTGGAATCCAGTGTGGGAAAAGACTGTTAAAAAGAGCTCTATTGTTTCAGATAAGTTGTGGGAGGATATTTTCCTGTATGGGGTTCTATTGCTGTGCCCCAATCCACAAGGAAATAAATGACATTTATAGAATGCAGAAGAAAGGAGGCAATTATTTTCATGGAGGGCATGCAGTAGAAGAAATTATAAAGTTGCTGTGGGTGACACAATTAAGTACTGCCTCTCAATCACAATCTTTCCCATAAGAAACAAACCACTTGTTGCTGTCTTCAAAATATTAAGCTAATTTCTGGAAGAAAAAGCTGATTTCTGACCAGGAGCAATGACAATGCCAAGGTGACTGCAACCTCCAGATGGCATTGTATAAGTCTGTGGTTAGATCACATTTGGGCTGTTCCTAAATGAAGGTGCTGGGTTTGGGGATGACCAATGTGCTTTTCTCTAGATGGTACCAGATCACACCTCCAATCGTCCTTGATTAGGTTGACTAGAGCTTATTTGAGTTGGTCACAAAACATCTAGGGCAGTGGTTCTTAACCTGTGGGTCAGGACCCCTTTGGCGGTTGGTCTACTCTTTCACAGGGGTCATCTAAAGTAGCAGCGAAAATAATTTTATGGTTGGGGGTTAGGGTTAGGTTGAGGGTCACGCAACATAAGGAACTGTATTAAAGGGTCGCGGCATAAGGAAGGCTGAGAACCACCAATCTAGGGAGTGCTATGTTGACTGCTTCTGGGCTGGGTAACTTCATAATGGCCGTATCAGCTGCTGAAGGATGCAGTGATCGTTGACAATATGTTATCAGTGAAGTGGCAAACTGACTGTAGATCAACAGCCATAATTTATGTTTTCATTTATTCATAATTATCTAGAAGAAGGGGTACGCAGTGAGACAGCAAAGTTTCCTGATGACGCCGAATTATTCAGAGTAGTAAAAACTGAAAGAACTCCAGAGGGACATTTTGACATTGAAGGATTGTGCAAGGATGTAGCAACAGTTATTTTGCTTTTGACTTCATTTTTAATGCTCAGTAAAATGTTTTGAATTTGTTTGTTTTTAATGGAAAGTAGTGTGTCTTAAACAAATGGCTTTTCGGTGTTAGTAAGTGTAATGCAGTGCATACTCCACCTATAAGCTGATGGGATCTGAGCTTTTTGTCACTGACCAGGAAAGGGACCTTAAGATTCTGAAGGAGAGCAAAATGAAGGTGTCAATGTAGAGCACAGCAATAGTGGAAAAAAGCAAATTTGGTGTTGCTGGTGGTCAGTGTCTAGCCTTATTGAAAGTTAGTACGTAAGAGGGGACCAGGGTGAAGTTTATAAAATCATGCATGGTGTGGAAAAGGTGGATAGAGAAACATTTTCTCCTCTTGCACAACACTAGAACCAGGGACAAATTCTGTGAAGCTGATGGGCAGGTGAGTGAGGAACAATTAGGTGTTTTTTCACCTCAAGAGTCTATGGAGTTTATTACCAGATGGGGTGTTGACAGCCATTAGCCTGAATGGTGTTAAGAAGAGGCCTGGCAAATTCCTGCAGGACAGGTATATCAGTGGCTAATTGGTCCTCACTCAGATGGACAGATGGCAAACTACACATTTCCCCCTAATTTTGAATCCACATGTGGCACGGGAAGCTCACAGGGTGGTCTTGGGCCATTTGCTCAGCTTAAGCTATCTAACAGGGCTGTTTTGAAAATAAAAAGGAGCGGGAAAAATGTGTGCTGCCTTGAGCTCTTTGGAAGAAAGATGGGATGTAAATGTCATAAATAATTCCCAACAAAATTATTTCTGTAATAAGTGTGTTTAACTGAATATCAAAAGGACTCTTCAAAACTCTTTCCTGAGCTAAAGGATTTGCTTGCATATTGGATTTCTTACAGCCCACCCTTTGCTTAAATGGCGAGTGAATTAGAAGCAGAGTGAAAAATAGATAAAAACCCATACGGTGAAGCAATGAAATCAGAAGTCTCAAAATATTGAACATTAGAAGGATGGAGAAACATTAAAATGGTGTGTGTGGGCACACTGCTTAATAAGTGGTTTGGTTTTTTTTTCATTCTCTTCGACGGCAACCAGATTGAGCAATACCAAATTATCAGCTACAAAATGTATTCCCTTGTTTGAACTTGAGGGTGGCAGACGATAGGGGAGGGATCAGTAGTGAGTTACTCTGATGTGTGATGTCCGCATCCAAGACATCTCCTGTTGTTTAAAACTGCATCCTACAATTGCTCCAGGTGTCCTTTGTAAATGCTGTCTGCCTCTCTGTTCTTACAATCAACCCCTGGGCTTGTACATTCTACAAGGCCATAGCAGGTTAGTATTCCGGGTAAGGGTTGCTTCTGGTTTTGTTGGGAGGAAATTTGCAATTCAGAGCTTAGGCAACTAATTCAGATACTGTCCACCACACACGAGGAATGTCTCAGAGAAGTACTGCCATTTTGTGCAAGCATTTCAGATTCCCCTACACCCCAAACTAATCCTCCAGTTCTTTCTGAGCGCACTGCTTGGTTTTTGCTAATTTCTAGGCCAGTTTCACTTTCAGACACAAACAAAGCAGCTGCGTTATATAACCGATTATGGTGGGTTTATGTTGGACAGTGGCCCAGTCTGTAGAGCTACAGTGAAGCTTGACCTGACCTGTTACTACTATAGGTCTAGACTTTGAAGGATTTTCTGGATATTGATAGACAGCAGGTTTGGACAACAAATTCAGACTAAAAATGAAATTGTTTAGTGAATCTTTTTGCTTCAGCTGTATGATTCAATGTCATGTTCTTAATGAAATATTTGCTACTTTCAATAAACTTGAAGTACTGTGTTCCCATGGCAACAAATAATATATAGGTTAGGTTTCAGATGGCTGAAAGCAGAAGGGCTTGTGCTGTACCACCACCATCATTTTTAGCACATTCCAAAAGACAGTTTCACTGTTGAGAGTATAGGTGCATCCAGACATTAGTTATTTATTCTGCTATATTTGGATATTCCGGAATAATAATAGTCAGTTTTTATGCTCCTCTTTTCTCATTGAGGGAACTCAAAGTGGCAGACAGACCTGTTCTTCCCCCCACAACAGAACACCCTGTGAGGTAGGTGGAGCTGTGAGAGCTGTACCTAGCCCAAGGTTATCCAACTAGCTTCGTGGAGGTGAGCTGACTCAAACTGGGAGACCGCCAGATAAGAGTCCAAGACTCTAACCGCGAGACCAAACTCGCTCATGAATAAAGCATGGATATTCCAGAATATACAACCATAGCGGAGTACATAACTGGCATATGGATGCAGTGTGCAGATCGATTAAATGTCCATATCTGTTTGTGCCTTGGGGGTTCAAATAAGGGGTTCCCCAGAGGGCAAACACATTGCTGTTAAATGTGTACATCAAGCTTCAGGAAACTTCCTTCGAGGATCTGAAGCGAGATGCTGTCAAGATGCAGCTGACATCCTTCTGTCTGTTCCATCTAGATCAGGAAGGGAGAGAGAGTCCTGGTGCTTGAAAAGTGATAACGAGCTGCCTGCTGACCAATACGTTGAAATTAAATTCGGACAAGACAAAACAGGACTACTATGTGTTACTGGCTCTCAAATCCAGGGCTCAGGCTGATCCTTAACTGCTTGTGTGTTGTGCTTTGGTGTTACAAGGTTGGCTATAATGATCTGTAGGTAGGTAGGTATAGACAGATAGACAAAAATCTGATGTTCCTGAAGCCATAAGCAGAAATGGCTGGTGAAACACTGATTCTATTAATAGGCATTTCTGTCCAGCCCTATAGCAAAAGTCTGTGGTGCTTCCAAGTAGGCTGTTTCTAAGGCCATTTGCTGGGATTCGAGAGCAGGAGAAGGTTTGCCCTTGTCTCTGCTTGAGATACTCATGGGCAGTTGGTGGGCCACTGTGTGCAACGGGATGCTGGACTAGATGGGCTGTGGCCTGATCCAGCAGGGCTCCTCTTATGTTCTTATGTTCTCAGGCCAGGTTATGGCAGATTAAAACAATAGAGTGTTCCCTTGCCCCCCCAGCCTGGTTCTGATTTGCTACAAATCAGAGGCCTTTTTGCACGAGGGGGTTTGGAACGCGTCTACGACACGCCGGGATGCTGCATTCGCTTTTGTGGGGTGGCCGGATCCGTTCCAGGCCGCCCAAGCATCCGACACATCGTAGGCGTGTTCTAAAAGCAGAACACTAAAAAGTGCTCTCCACACGTTCCAAGGGTTCTGTAATGCCCCCAGCTGCCACGGAGGGAAAGCGTTCGCACGCTCTCCATCCATGACAGCTTGGCCTCCTCCCTGGCCTCCCCCAATTGGCTGCCTTGCAGCCATGGGTAGGGAGGCAAGGTGGGTCCCTTCCCTGGGTTCCCGCGAGGTGCATTGGCCTGGATCAGGCCCATGCAAGTGGCGCCCCCCCAGCCCCCCCAACGTGCCCTGGGGTCACGCGTGCATGTGAATGCTTTAGGTTAGATGGTGCTTACTTGGGGCTGCCGGCTTGATTCTGGCTGGAACACGCCGGCGACATTCTGCACATGCATGCGGGGCGGCCCCTCATTGGCCGGGCACTTGCCTGACCTCAACTGGCCATCTGCACAGGCACGGGTGCCCAGCCAATGAGGGGCCATCCCATACACATGCGCAGAACTTCGCCGGCCTATTCCAGCCAGAATCGAGCTGGCAGCAGCAGGTAAGCACTGTGCACGCACATGCGTGACCCTGGGTTGGGTTGGGGGTGCTGGGTGGGGGTCCTGCCACCTGCATGGGCCTGATCCAGGCTGATGCACCTCACGGGAACCCAGGGAAGGGACCCGACTGGCCTCACCACCCCTGGCTGCAAGGCAGCCAATGGGGAGAGGCCGGGGGGAGGGTCTTCGGCCCGAACGTGTTGAAACCACTTTCCCATTCACACGTAGGCAGGAAAAGGACGTGTTTACTTGCCAGTGGAGATGGGAAAGTGGCTTCAACGCATTCGGGTCGAAGCGGCCTGAGGCATCTTCCCTACAGCGTGAAAACGCCTCTGAACTGTGTGACTCACAATCTTCTATTTCTTTTTCAGCAGCCATCCCTGGTTGTAGGAGGTCTGTAAGGCAGCATAGCAACTTGCCTCTCAGGCTCACCATTTCTTAATAGCACGATCATGCCTGTGCTACTCTGAGTATTTTTTTTTTTTTTTTGGAATATTCAGCCCTTGTTGCAGTAAAATGTCCAGAGCGGTAGAAAGCAGCTTCATAACAAATCTGAGCCAGGAAGTGGTAAGCCCAGTGTAAGAAATGACGTGTTGTTTAGTGATGCTCAGCTTCAGGGTGACTTTGCCCACAGTTTCTTGAATTGTGCATTTGTACTTGTGCTCCAACCCAATTGTGTTAAGTTGGCTGTAGCCTGGGTGCCACCAGGTGGCGCTCTTCTCCTAAGTGCAAGAAGCACATTTTTCACTGTGGCTGGACTGCACTGGAATGCACACAGAGCACATGGGTTTCATTATTTAGTTTTCTGCAGTGGACCACACGGACACATCTTTCAAAAAGTCATCTATAATTAATCTGTCAAGCTAAACGGTTGCAGCCTTTCTTCTGAACATGTGGTGAGTGAGCATGGCAGGTGGGAAGCCAGAGCAGCTTGCAGAAGCTGCTTCTTTATTGCCTTTCTCCTCTCAGAGTGCCTTCTACTAGGGAATGATACTATTCCAGTGTAACTATAATCTCTATTAAAGATTTTAGCCAAAAAAATCTCTGTTCTCCCTTTCAAACTATCACTGGAGCCAAAAAGGGATCATGGTCATAAGGGCCAGACCTTTCATAGTTGCCAATGATGGTGGGCTTACCGAGAACACCACAGGAAGATACCTAGGTCAGGCCTCCATTACACAGTGATGCCCTTCACCAACCCCAGTCTCAACCTTCTGCCCGGAGGCCTTCAGTTGCACAGCAACACAGCCAAAGGGGCTGACTGCACCTGTGCATTGAAACCAACAACTGAGACATTGGCGATCATCAACACACCTGACTAGCAGCAGTGAGAAGGCCCATTGTCCTCCCTACTCTGCCTTCATGGCCCAGATGGTGGGACTCCACACATCTCTCAGCAGAGTAGTTTCTTCTCCCGCTGTGTTTTAGGGAGCAATAGGGGGAAAACAAAGGCTCCACCAGCCAGTGCAATTAAGTTGAAGACAGTCTTTATTTCCCTCAGACAGACCAATGCAGCATTTTCCTTTGATGCAGTAAAACCCTCTAGGGTCTCATAATTCCCTGTTTTTTTTGAAAGCTAACAGTGGTGTTAGAGGACAGAAAAAAAGTATGAACTTTGGAACGGATGGATTCTGGTCACAGATGCATATGTATTCTGTTCATTTTCTCCCAAGTTCTGTCATAACTCAGGCTGTGTTCACACACCATTATTGTTTTTTTTTAAGTACTTCAATGGCAGTTCAGAGGTGGGACTGATACAGTGTCAGTGTGCTCATCCCAGCTATAATACACATTTAAAAAGTGCTAGAAAAAGTTCTTCCAAAGCATGTTAAATGAGGACTGGAGCTAGGATGAGAACGGGATGAGAACACTATTGCCACATGCGGCTACCTCCAGGATTCCATTGAGCCACTTTTTTCACTTTGTATGAACAAAGCCACAAAGCTATTTCCATTAGATACCATCCAACCAGATAAGTATAAGCCCACCAGATACATGAACTAATGAAAAAACCCGAGTTCTTGGCAAAGGGAGCAGCCAGGCAGCAATAGCTAAAGGACATGTTGAGACCCTGTGGCAAAAAATGCACTAAGGATTCATTCTGTTACCACCAGTGGAGGGCGCTACTGTAGAAGCACATGCTCAGCAAAATGAGCAAATTGCTTTAGGTTAGATAGCCTGGGCCTTCAAAAGATAAGAAGCACCTCAGGTCTGGTTCCCCAATGAGGACAGAAGCAAGGAGAGAGCATCTAGTCATGATCCTTTCTGTCCTCTGGAAAGATACCCCACCCTTGTGACCTCTCTCATCGTGGCCCCGACAGCAAGCTGCAGCTTCCATCTATCACACCCTGCAAAAATAATAGGGAGAGGCTTTTCAATAAGAGCAATATGACCAGAGACAGAGACACAAGCCCCAAGCCCCCCCTCCACATAACACTCTCGAGCTGGGAAGCAGAAAGAAGTGGATCTTCTCTTCTATTTCTTCTTGGGAATCTTCTCCTTTGTGACCATATCAGAAAACTCTGCAATAGAAAAGACAGCCAAAGTGGTCAGTCTTAGTGGCCAGGAGGCATGCAATCTCCCTCCCTCCCTCCTTAATATGTTGAACTTGTTTATCCATTGTCAGTTGAGGGGTAAGAGCTGCTGCCCACCAACTCTCATGGTATTTCTTCCTGTCGTGCTGCTAAAATGTTGATGGAACCAGGCATCCTGCAGTGTGACCTTTTGGTGCACAAAATTACCGTAGTTCAGCTCTGGCACAGCCCTCGGTGACCCCACACTGTGGTCATCTGAACCTGTGCCAGTGTTCTGCTAATTTGTTCCATTATGAAAGGTCCAGCGTCTAAATGTATTCATGGGGTATGTGCACCTCAGGGGATTTCTCCGCTTTCAGGGATGTGGCCTGTGTCTTAGGTAAAAGGACAAGGTTGGCGAAGGACAAAATGACCTCCACTGCTTTCAGATACAAGTTTGAGTAGGCTGGGTGTTGAACCTTATTATGTCACTGCAGGTGTGCTTTTTTGTTGTTGTGAGGAGGGTGTAATGGCAGGAGTGGAGGAAGAGGAAGAAGAGAGTTGGCTTTTCTACCCTGCTTTTTTCACCTGACTCAAAGCGGCTGACAAACCTTCTGTTCTTCCCACAACAGAACACCCTGTGAGGTAGGTGAGAGCTCCGAATAAAGGTGTGACTAGCCCAAAGTCATCCAGCTGGCTTCACAGAGGAGTGTGAAATTAAACCTCATATTCCCAGATAAGAGTCTGGCTCTCTAACCACTAGACTGTCAGGCTCTTCTGCCTGTCCAAACCGCATCCTAGTTTATAGAGGATCAGGATGCAGTATGAGCAGTGAAAAGTAAGGCTTCTTGTTGCCACATGGTTGGCCTTTTCCAGCAACTCCACTGAAGAGTCAAGGTGGGAGAGAATCTCCTACCACAGTTGGGCCAGAAGGCCATTAAGAGAAGGCTGTGGTGTGCACTGCACTGCCTTATGACGCTTGTTACTTCCTTCTCCCATTCAGAATCTCGCTGCCTGAAACACTACTGGACATTTTGCTTTCAGGCTGCATCTTCACGCCTCTGATGGATCCCCAAGGCAATCCTCACAGCTCCCCACACTGAAAGGGCCTGAGGAAGCTGCAATGGATCTGGAGACCCATCCAAGGTGGCCAGAGGTCAGTGAGCGAGGAGTAACACACAGATTGCTACCTCATGGTACCTGGCGGCAGGCTCTTTCCCACTCTTACATAGACCTGTGGCCGGTGTCTTGCCCTGTTCCAGTTGTCTCTTCCTCCCAATTCAATCAGCTTCTTCTGAATGTTTGACTCCACTTACAGCCTCAAGGCCAGGACCAAGTGAGGTGGCTAAGTAGCTGCTGGAGCCTTTCTGAATGTCTTTACTTTGATTAGGCTTTAACATTTTCCTCTAAAATGCATCAGCAGCACGAAACTTGGCTAGGCAGATTCATCCAGCTGGGAGACTATTCTTGGGCAATGTTTTGTTTCTGAGACATCAGTGCCACAGTTCTATAGTCAGAAGCATCATATTTGGCATTCTCTGCCCACCTTGAAAATCAATCCGTCCATCCCCGTCTGTGTCGGCTGCCTGAATCATGGCTTCAGCCTCTTCATCTGATAAGGGCACCACTGGCATGCTGCTGGGAACTGTAGATAAGATGTACCTATGGGCAGGAGGAAAAACTGAGGCATATGACGAGAAAATGTGTGCCTGAGATTACTCTTCAGTCTGTAACACAACCAAAGCTTTTAGTCCAAAGACCAAACCTTGGACTACATCTCCCATCAGCTGCAAAATCATTGGTTCTCCATTCTGTCCAACAAATTAGCTTTCCCTGCTTTCCAAATATCTTAACTTACAGCACCATCACACATGGATCCAAGTCATGTTTGACAGGATTCAGGAAAGAATCAGCTTGCAGTGGCTGAGGGGTCTGAGCAAGTAGAGGCAGACATAATCAGAACAGCCAATGCCAAAACTGCTGAAGGGGAATTCAAATCTGCCTGTCTCCACAGCACCCCACGATGAAGGAGTGTGAGGTCTGCGGAGAGACTTCAATCCCCCTCCAAGTCACAAAAACTTCAATGTACAAAAACACCTCTGAAGCTGTTTTGTGCACACTGAACTGGGCCTTCACCCCAGCAAAACATGGGACGTTTCTGTGAGGACTTTTGTGCCTACACCTGAAGGTCAAGAAGGTTGCCCAACTGCAAGTGCAAAGACTTCAAAGAGCAGCTGCAGTGGAGACAAACTCCTTTCCAAGGCTGCCTGAAGCCAAGAGAGGCCTTCAGTGAAACTAGACCCAGCACTGAGGCAGAATGATGTGGTGTCTGTCCACCTCAGTCCATAAAGCAACTATAACTGGGACAAGGAGTCCCAGTTGGACAGAAGCCAAAATTAGCCCTCTGAGGATAATGGACAAGACAATTTGTCTCCTGGCAAGCCCTTCCTAAAGACAAAGAGGAGCTGCTGAGGTGGGAGAATCTGAAACCCATAGTGCATATGGGGTAGTAGGGGCTAAGGACAATCTATGAAGTCAGCATTACTTTGATAGGAAATGGAAATTTGCAGGGACGGATAATTGATTAACTCTCCAATGCTCCTGGATCTCATCAATAGGAGCTACTCAGTCTCAAGAAGGAGAAAAAGAAGAGTTGGCTTTTCTACCCTGCTTTTCTCACCCATTTAAGAGGACTCAAAGTGGCTGTCAAAGCGGCTGTGAGGTAGGTGGGGCTGTGAGAACTCAGAAAGAGAGCTGTGACTAGCCCAAGGTCTCCCAGCTGGCTTGTGGAGGACTGTGGAATCAAACTGGTATTCCGAGCTAAAAGTCTGACTCCCTAGCCACCCGACTGAGCTGGCTCACAATATTTGACAATATTTGTGTATCTAAATGTTAGTCCACAAGGTGTAACTGCATACGTGTTCATGCATATCTGTCCTTGAAAACGTATGTCTGCCCATGTCTGTCTCCTTGACAGCAAGCTCCCCTTACTTGATTTCATTCCATTCTATGAAGCCACTGCCATCTTTGTCAAGCATTTTGAAAGCCTTTTTCAAGTGTGTCTCTTTTTCTTCTGATGTCAGAAACTTCTTCATGTAGTCAAAGAACTTTGTGTAGTTGAACGAACCTGTAACAGAGTAGGAGGATTTTAAAATCGCATGGTATTTTGGTTAAGAGGAGAGTTGCATATGCTTAGGTTGCATATTAATCAGGGCTGACCTTAGCAGTTACAAGGCCTAAATTTGGGCCAGGCAGATGTGGCTTAGGTTTTATTGGGGCTGGGCTGCAGGAGCATTTTACAAGTGATTTATAACTGGGTAGTCCAAATTGGGCAGTTGAAGTGATTTAGGTCTACCACAGAACTCAGATGCCAAACTGAGCCATTATTATGTGGCCCCTTTTAGCATGGACCCCTCTTGAGTCCAGCTGATGCAAATGGGCTAAGTTCAGCTCAGGTGTTGATACTAGGTCTTTCACATTTTTTTTTGAGCTCTATGTCACCTTTTGTCAACACTGATCCTTGTACATGTTTTGGTCTGCTATTCCTTACAACAGCTCTTACCTGCATTGCCTGATGGGAACTGCAATCAAAAACAGCTAGAAGGCAACAGTTTGGTGATCAGCGTATGGAAGCTAAAAGAACTTGTCTAGTGATTAATGGTGGATATTTATCCCGACACATTTTTTTTCTATTGTAAATGCTTCAATGCTTTCTGCAGGTAAGAATATAAGACGTGCCCTGCTGGATTGGACCAGTGGTCTGTTTAGTTCAACGACTTCTTAAGAACATAAGAGCATAAGAGGAGCCCTGCTGGATTAAGCCACAGACCATCTACTCCAGCATCCTGTCTCACACAGTAACCCACCAATTGCTTCTGGGCATTTTCACTCAGGAGACATAAGAGGCAAAACCCTCACCTGTCTGGCACTCTCAAATCCCTGCAAATGGCCTTCAGAGACATCCTGCCTGTCTATCCTTGAGGAAATATCCAAGCATCCATGATACACCTGCCTCCGTGAATGTATCGAGTCCTTTCTTAAAGCTATCTAGGCTGGTTGCTGTCACCACCTTTTCTGGTAGTAAAATCCATAGACTGATGACCCTCCAGGGAAAAAAAAATATTTCCCCTTGTCTATCCTAACTCATCCATCCATCATGTTCATAGAATCCTCCCTGATTCTAGTGTAGCGCAATAAAGGGGGGAAAATTACCTAGGCAGCTTTTCCACACTGTTTTCCACACTTTTCTTCTAATAATGCAGCCACCAGTGATGTGCAGGCAAGGCGTGAGCGCCATAACATGTCTTGCTTACCAAGCAGATGGCCTTAGAGGCACAACAACTTCTAAACCAAAAGTTATCACACTGCTAATGAGGCTAGTAGCCACTGATAATTCTTTCATCCATGAATTTGTCCAGACCAATTTTTTCTGAACCCTTCCAGGCATATGTTCCTTACCATGATGCCTCATATCTGAAGGCAGAAGATCAAGGTCCTTGTCAGTCAGGGATGCACCCATGGCTAAAGCTACCTTCTTGACTTGGCAAGCAAAATCGTCTTCCATGTTGTGGCTTGCAAAAATAAATGGACTGTGAACAAAAGAAGTAACATCACACATGCATGTCAGCAATGCTAGTTTGACTTTGCATTCTCCTTGACCTGTGTTATTGTCTACAGTTCAGTACACAGGGAAACCACCAATGAGAGGAGCGAAAGAGCAGTACCCAAATAGAAACAAGAAAATTGCATGTCCACATGCTGGGAGGTGTTAAGAGAATGACAAAAGGAAACCAGTCTAAGAGATAGGTAGGTATATTTCCCCTTTGACTACTAGTGGTGAATAGTTCAAGGAGATAGTGGGCAATTAATCCAGGCAGAATCTATTAACCCTTTGTTAACTCTAAACCTTTACTTTAGTTCTGTGTAGAAAACTTAAAAGTGTCAGCAAAGAGTTACCTTGCTATGAAAGACTTAGCAAGCTGTGAATCTTACTTTCTATCTTTGGGTGATTTTGCATCTTTGCTTCCCCATAAAACCACCCAAGGAGGCAAAGATGGGGGATAATTCTGGCATCTGCACATTGGAAAGACAGATCTATCCCTAACCTCACCAGTGCTTCTCTAAGTCTTCCCTAGCAAGAGAGTGTAAATAGAGCCATGCCTGGCTGCAGGGAGCACAGATGTAGAGCAGTTAGAAGTCCTCTCCATCTACACACTCTGGGGGAGGTGCTGCATATTCAGAGCAGCATCGAGGGAAGAAGCACCTCTGCGCAATGTGGACAGAGCATGCAGGAGTTCCCACAGAGTTGTCCAACAAGGTAAGTGCAGTAAGGCCCTGCCTGCTTGCTACGTCTTTCAGAGCAAGGTAACTTAACCGGTGATCCATAAAATTATTGCCCTGTAAAGCCTTCAGATCTGAAAAGAAATAAGCACCTGCTTGAAAATTGATTTTTTTCCAAAGCTATTGATCAAGCAAATGAGGTGCTGACTTCTAGATGAACCCAGATGTGCAAAATAAAAGCCTATAGCTCCTAGACACTTGCTCCTGTGTGACTTTTATATTCAGAGTTCAGGGTGAGTGAGCCACCTGCTTTGTGTATAACAATGGTGATATTTTAAGCTAGGAGCAAATCATGCTCTTAGCTTTAGACATACACCTATTTTCATGATGCATGTATATGCTGTACTGATGCAGTGTATGCATCAGTGTCCCTCGGTGTCCACAAAGCAAGACCACCACCACCCCAAGTTTATATTCACTGCTAGTGGATCTCCCAAGTACATGGCAGATGAACATAGATTTCTTGAGAAACAAAGGTATCTGTAATCCTTCCTCAAGAGACTGCACTTTAGGGATGTGCATGAATGTTTTTTTCATTCGATTCATACTGAATCAAATGCATGAAAATTTGTATTCATTCAAATTGATCCCCTTCGAATGTAGTAGGGTTCAAATTCAACCTCATACAAAGCTTCATACGAATGTATAGAAACATTTGATTTGAATTTGAATGTCTGAATTTGGCCAAATTCATGTGAATTTTGAATGTTACAAATATTCATGCATATCTGTATGTGTTACTACTTTGTGCAAAAAAACCAGAACATTGGAGTGACCAGAGCTTAAATCCCCACTCATGAGGCAATAACTTTTCACCCCAGCCATTGGCTGAGGGAACAGCTTTCCTCCCAATGCAGATGGTGTCACCATTTTCTACCAATTTTTTTGTGATCCAACCTGAGACCCTTGGGTATAGGATGGGACGTAATTATGAACGAATTTGAATGAGTAAATAAATAACAGTGGGTCATCCAGACTACCACACAGAATTGTTGTCGGGAAGGAGATCTGTTTTCCCCATCTGGAGTTCGTTGGAAGTGGGAATATAAATGAAAACATATGCAAAATACCAACATTTTTAGAAATGCACAATGCTTTCTTTTTGAGGGATGAAACACAAGGGCATAATATTCTGTCGCACCATCTTCTGTCTGGCAGCAATTACTTAACTTATCCCTGCCCCTTTACCTCCTCTTTTCTCTGGAGGCAACAACAGTGACTCAATATCTGACTTCTTGCCTGCAAAGCATCTTTAGTGTCACTGACAAATGGGCCTTTCTCCCTCCACCATCCACCCACCCCTGCCAGGCACCCCTGGCCCAACAAGCTGTGAAGCATCTCAGACAGTAGCAGTTTCTCTTTGTTCTCTGCTAGCCAGGCCTCATATCAAACCCTCTAACTGGTTTTGTGTGTCTCACTTAAAAAAGGATACAGACTATTTTGATTAATCTCTTAAATGTGCTGTGTAACCTGCTTAAAGTTCCCGAGGTAGGTAACAAAAATAGCAGGCAGAAGGAAAAGAGCAAGAAGGCATTTGGGAGCCTGGAAAGCTATTGGCAAGTTGAATGGTATTCTAGTTCTGCCCTTGTTCTGTCTGTTCTAAGCTTTATGGAAAGATCTCTTTATGAATGGAAAGTCCACAAATAAAATGGATAGAAATGAAAAGGTGTGAGCGGGAAGAGGGACTGAAGAAGGTTTAAAGTGAAGGTGTGACCATGGCCCAAGGAGGAAGAATACTAAGGGCAGAGATAACTTCTCTAGCAAACATCTAAATGCGTGCCTGTCGGTATTTCATAGATGAAAACAGGGGCATTCTTGGTTCTTTCCTGGATATATTCTTTATTACAAACACTCCAGGGCTTGGCTTGCAAGTAGGGAATAGGGGTACCACTGGGTGACCAGAGAACATTTTTATCACGTGTAGCACCCATATCATGCTCTACATCCATCCCAGAGAACATCCTTTTAGGTAGGTGGGATAAGGGACTCTGAGACCACCTTTGTGACCTCTGGAGCCTTGGGAAAAGCAGGAACCACTCTAGGGGTATTTTGCTTGCTTTGGTTGCAACAGGAGAAAATCATCAGCAAAATCTGCATTATAAACAATGTGGGTATCTGGCTTTAAGAAACCATCTCCATAAAACGAGGGTTCCTGTGACTCCCCAGCAGAGGGGAGGAGCAATTGCAAGCTTACCATGTTATTTCCATTGGCAGCTTTTGGACTCAGTTTGCTTGGGAGTTCTGGAAGCTAGGCAAGCCCTACCCACTTCTTTTGTGAGGGGTGTTGGTGCATTTGGCCAGCTTCTGGTAGCCCCAAACAAGGAAAATGGTTAGGAAAAAGGTACCTGACCAGGCCCATCAAATGGCAAAGAAAGAGAAGCAGTTTACTGGAGGGAGGGAGCTTAAAATCAAGGGCAATCACAAGTAATAGTAACAATGAAAAGAGCTGTAGGTGAGTGTATGTAGGTGTGTGTGTGTCTGTGTGTGTGTGTGTGTGTTTGTATTATAACTCATCTAACAAGTGGGTTCAGCTCCTAAGCACTGCATGAATGCACCTAGGCATGGTTCCTGACAATAGTACAGAAGTATTTTGCACTGCCACTGTCTTCTCCTTTTTTCCTGACATCTCCAGGGCTGTATTCTTAGGTGGTCTCCCGCTCAGGACATACTAAACAGACATGATTTTACTTAGCGTTCAGGATCAGTGAGGCCCAGCCTTAATGCTGAAGCAGGTGTGCATAGATATTCTGTAGAAGAAGAAAAGTTGGCTTTTCTACCCCACTTTGCTCACCCATTTAAGGAGACTCAAAGCAGCTGACAAACCTTCTGATCTTCTCCCCACAACAGACACCCCATAAGGTAGGTGGGGCTGTGAGAGCTCAGATGAGAGCTGTGGCTAGCCCAAGGTCACCCAGTTGGCTTTGTGGAGGAGGCCAGGATCAAACCTGGTATTCCCAGATAAGAGTCCAACTCCCTAAACATTAGACCAAACTGGCTCACAAATGTAGAAGAAGTTGCACTGGCCAAGATCAAACAGCTGAATGTACCGTTTCCACAACTTTTCTGATTTTTCTCATTTACAGTTTTGATCGATGGTCATGACAATCATGCCAGGAATTATTCCAAAGACAGCATTATTCACCTGAAGGTGTATGTTAGACTGCACGTTTCAGATCATATCCAGGCTTTTCAGAACTGTTTCTGTCCAGCTGTGTTTTATTTCTTCATAAGGCACGTATTTACCTATAGTCGATCTCCAATGAACATTTAGGTATCTGTGCTTGGACTGAGACCCTCTTGGAAGGGCAGTGCTATATGCTGAGATTATCTCCCGTTTAATCCAAAGGAAGGAAGCTTTTGATTGCCTGCTAAAACCACAGGCAGATTTCAAATGCCAGTAAATCCTGTTGCGTTGAGCCAGCTGCTCATCTTGCCAATCAAGCTGCTGAGGCTCTGTCTCTGTGCCTCCGTCTCCCTTGCTGGCAATGCAAGAGTCTGCCAGCCAAGCTTAACTCCTGGGTGAGTCACCCAGCATTGCACACTTAATTTAGCAAAAACTGCTAAATTTTGGATTAGAAAAAAGGCATGAAGAGCAAAAGAGACTGGTAGAAGAGGTAATAAAGGACAAGAGCAATTTTTGTCTCTGTTGCAGCACTGATCATGGGTTTTGCAGTGACAGCGCTTTATACTTACCTTCTGGACAGAGCCATCATGACTGCATTGGCACGGAAGAAGAAGAGTTGGCTTTTCTACCCCACTTTGCTCACCCATTTAAGGGGACTCAAAGCAGCTGACAAAGCTTTCTGTTCTTCTCCCCATGACAAAACACTCTGAGGTAGGTGGGGCTGCGAGAGCTCAGGAGAGAGCTGTGACTCACCCAAGGTCACCCAGCTGGCTTTGTGGAGGAGTGAGGACTCAAATCCAGTATTCCCAGATAAAAGTCTGGCTCCTTAACCACTAGACTCCCAAATACCCAGATGCACATATTAATAAAATGCACAAAGACGACACCAGTGGCAGTGTAGTGGTCTAGCTGGGGGCGGTAAATGCAGAGGGAGATTTCCTGCATTATTGCCTTCTAGCGGGATATCTGGCTGCCATCTGGAGGCAGAGCAGAAATCATTTTAGAAACCAGCCCCATCTCTGCTTCGTGTCATTTCTTAGAACTTCATTTTCCTTTTGTACTAAATGAACTGTCTGTCAGCTAATAAAAACTCTGCCTGCTTCCCAGCATCCTTAACAGTTTGGACCCACAGAGCAGAGATATCATCAAAAACACATGTTAAATGTGCATCTACATTGAATTCAGTTGCGTCTTATAAAAGAGATGAGAGATTGCATTTGTGTGCTAATCTTCTGTGCAATTTCCACCAAGCAACTGTTTTTTCTACAGTCAGTGAAGTTTTCATGGTTGCCTGTGTGACTAACCAGATGGGCAGGAACAAAGAAACTTTGAGTTCACTTTGTTATGACATTAGGGCTGAATCCCCAAAAGACTTATTTGCCTCTCTAGTCTCCCTCTACTGTCACTGTATTCAAGCGGACTTTAAAAGTGCCCTGCACTTCCAGAATAAGTGTCTGCATGAGGCTCAACAAAATGTGAGTTTAAAACGCACCTTTCTTTCCTCACATCTTTTTCTCCCTGCCCCCTCTCTTGTTCAAAGGAAAAATAGCCAGATCTCTGTCCCCCGAAATGGCTTCCCGTGCCGGCAAAGAGTGATCTCTCGCTCATCCACTCTCAGCACTTACTTTCACTCTGTTCTCTGTTCAAAATGGCTTGGCTGCAGCCATCGGCCGCGCGATCGTGCGCTCATTTGTTCTTAACACTTTCACAGATCACCCACTTCACACCTGATAACAATGTTGCAATTATGAGCAATTCTGGCTCTTTGAAAGGAAGGGAAGCTGCAGCATTTCTGGGAGATGTGTGAATGCTTTATGGCTGTGTGTGCAGGCAGCAATCCCCCCTCCTTTTGCCACGGAGCATCCCCAAGGTAAATGTTGCGAGGAAAACCCGTGACCTCCATAAAGAGTGATGAAACTCTTCTTTAAAGGGCATGTATTTTGTTGCAGGTTTACTGCTTTTGTAGCACTGGAAGCTTGTTTAAAACCCTGGCATGGGGGTGCTCAGTGGCAAAAGAAGATTTTTAGCACACTTTAAATTGCTTGGGGACAGAATTCACCAGACTGAAGTTATTTTGCCATAGTCCACCAAGTACTTAGAAACCAAAATATCAATTTGGCCTTGGAAGAAAATCTGTGGTGACTGTCAATACTGGTAGGACACAAAGGGACTTCCGGTTGACTACACACATCTTTCTCTGTCTGCAAAAAGGGACTAGAAAAGTGTATAAAGAGAGTTCCAGTATTTAGTTGAATGAGAAATACATTCCTAGCTAGGGTAGCTTCAAAAACAGAAAAGCAACAAATCAGTAGCCCTTCTTGCCAACCAAGGTAGAGGGTGAACCAAGCTTCTTCAGCTGCAGCAGATATCCTCTTTGCCTACCTAAAGACTTGCAAGGTATCCATAAATGCAGTGAGATCTGATTGCAGTGTCTTTTCCCACTAAGCAGAAGACCTCTTTTGTAAACTTCTTTGAAACCAATTGCATGCAGAGAGAGACTCAAAACTCTAAATGCCTGCTCCAAGCCCTAAAAATCCAAAGCTCACTGACAGTGCTAAAATCAGGAATTAGTAGAGCAAACAAATGGCTTCATGTACAATTATCACACTTCAGGCTCTGTCCTACTATAAACATTCACCAGATGGAAAACAAACAAGGCAAAGAGATGAATCTATGGTGGCTTTGCCACACAACTTGAAAACAAACCCGTACATCTCTAATGAATCCAGTAGGGACGATACATTGTGGGGCATGAGCCTGACCTTTTAGTTGTGGTATGCCTGGTTCAACTGGAAAATTCCTACACAGTAAGTGCTAGGACACTCAGCTCTCCTTCAGCCTTCCCTTCCTTATCTCCTGGGGTGGGGTTAGAGGGGACACCAGTTTAGAGGTCCATCTTGATCATACCTTTGATAACTTCACCTCATTTTTTTCAAGCTCAATAAAATGTGCCCTTGCTCCTGCTATTTCTTGTTGATGGAAGAGCTGCCGATTTCTAGTGGTTGGCTGGGACTCAGAAGAAAACTCTTTCTCATCTTGACCCTAGCATTTCCTTCTCTCAGGGACTCTTATATTTGCAAGGCAACGTCTTGTGATATGAACTTGTTCTAGGATTACATACACAGTCTAAATAGCTCAGTTTCCCCAGTGGAATCCCCTTCTTCTACCATGCTCGGCTTGCCAAGTGTTTACTTAAGAAAGAAACTGGAGGTTCTTCTCCCCCGCAGTGAACATTAAGAGAGAATATCCATGCTCAAATGATCTCAACATCTGTTGCCACGCAGGGAATAGAAGGGCGAATTAACCTATTTGGGGTGTGGGTGGAAATCAGGAAACCAATTTAGTTCAAAGTCTCCTCACTGGTACCAGTTGCCGGGCCAGCTGGCAGCCCAGAGGTGCTGTTGCATGTCACCTACAATTATACTGATGCAACAAAATGCTTTGTAGACGGGTGCTTGAGAACAGAGATGTGGTTTTTCTGGCAGAACATCTGCTCTATGTGCAGAATATCCCAGGTTCAAATAGGAATCTTTCCCAGCCTTATAGCAGCCTTACTGCAGATCGATTGAATGAGATGCAGTGCTGCCCTGGTTAAGTGGTGCCTCTTAGAATGGCGTGTGAGGTGAGTCACAGCACAACTGAAGCCACAGTTGGCCAGTGAAAAGGGCGCCCTGCTGCAAGAAGAAATTGGCCGATGCAGCATTTTCCTTTCCCCTAAACTTGGTGTCGAACTGCAGCATATTGAAACAGGGAGCCTATTTGCACCAGCATTGCTTGGGAACTCTGGGGATGCCTCAGCACAGGGCATCCACGGTGTGTGGAGCTGCTTCTGTCCTAGAAGCGGTTCCACGCATGCTGGAGCTATCCCCACATGTATAGCGGATCTACTGCTATATACAGTAGCAACGGGCTGGGGCAGCCTGTCATGGCTCCATTCACACTTCTTATCGTGAATGGAGCCATGGGCAGGGCAGCACAGGTGCATTTGCCTGGTCACTGTAGCAACAGCATCACATATGCAAGTTGGCACCATTGCTGTGGTGATACAATCGCCTCTAGCATAGAGGTGGTCACTGTGATTCACCCCCTACCAGTGCTTAGGAAAGTGATGATGGAGTTTGCCATAGATTTGGCATACCAAAGTGTGAACTCTGGTTCTATTCTCAGGGAAGTAAAGGTGCAAAAAGATGTACAGTTCAGCACTGTGCTTCCTTTCAGCCCCACTGCTGCCACTTTTCAGAACACTAACCAGCATCCCAGATTGGAAGTTTCACTTTGACCTGCCTAAAGAGGAACCTAGCCAGTTACATACAAAGGGCTTCTTCACACTGCGTGGGATGGTACTGTTATATCATTCCAATGTGGTTAAGTCTGAGCTGCTCACCCTTGGCTGAATTTGCACTTAGGCCTCTGGTATGCAATAAGTACAGCTCTAGTACAGCTCTGGTACGTGGTATCTGTACCAGAGCTGTCCTAATTGCATACCAGAGGTCTAAGTGTGAATTCAGCCCTTGTTCACACTGTGAGCACTGATGCAATCCCCAGTTGGACCACCAGTGCTCACAGTGTGGATGGTCTGTTCTGGACTGTCCAAATTTCCACAGCAATGGCCACAGTAACTTCTGCTGCACACTTAGCCATTGCCATGGTAACTGTGACACAGTACACAATTTTCACAGCCACGCCCATGCCATGCCACCTCCTCACAGCTTTGCACCCAGATGGGGATGTGAATGCTGCCAACTAGAAGTGAACTAGCCACTCCCAGTCAAGCTATGGAGAAAGTTTTAGTGAGCTACAGAGGCTCAGGCAGCTCCAGAACGCTCCCAGACATTCTAGGACAGCAGCAGTGGGGCCTACAGCCGCTCCTTCTAAGTAAGTGCGAACAGGCCCAAAGTTGCAGATAATGCAGTTTTTCAGCTATAGTACACCTGGGCAGCTTTATGCACTCAAATAATGTATCTATCAGGTTCAGGGCCTGTATGAATTCCTCCATCCTTTCTCTTTCTATCTGGAGTTTTGTCAATGTCCTTTGCAAACCATCAAAAGAACAAGCCAGGAGACCTGGGGCAACAATATGATTAAAAGCCTTGGTTGGTTTGGTCTAGTTGACATATCCTGACCGATTGGCATCCTGTTCCCACGAGGAGGGCCAACACTTGCCTTTGTGCTCCCAAGCCCCAATCTGCACGAAGTTGCTGTACACAGTGCTAAACTGAAGGGGTTCGGCTTGGGGTGCCTGTGTGTGGACTCTTCATTCTCTGCTCCTTGATCTGTCTGCACCATCAGACATTTGTCAAGTTGAAAACCACAGCAACAATGTTTATGCAAACTCCTCCTTCCCCCATGTTCTCTTGGAGATGATATTTAAATTTCATTTTGTCTTTTCTAAAAACATTTCCCACCTCCTCACTAGCTCTGATATATTCTGTGACTTAATGAAAAAAGCTGCAGTCACTGAGTTGTTGGCACTAGAAGCGGTACTGGTAAGCTGGCAAAAAAAAGTAGTTGGGGGATCTAGTTATAGGACTAAAAACCTTTATACAACAATGCACGCAAAGGCAGCCCTTAGTTGCAATTGCAGCTGTACCTAACTTGCACAAAAATCTCACAGTGTTTATTTAATGGCAGATAGTCCTTTTTGCCATTACGGTTTGCTGCTGTCTTTGGCATGAGCTCTGGTTTGGTCACAGATTAAGAGTTATGCTGCTTTTGACACTAGGGAAAGAATGAAACAGGTGCTTTCTCTTTGTTCATGCCAAGCCAGTAATGGTGCCAATTCAGACTATATTCATACACCCCCATCCTATTTCAAGTTTTCTCCCCTTCTGCTCCAAGCTACAAAATTAGACATTCAGTATAAAGCTTTGTCTTCCGTTAGATCTTACCCTGTCCTCAATGCTACGGTAGTATGTGTCTAATAATTTATATATATCGCACCTTGATATTTGAGCCATTCTGATAGAAATATATGGAGGCAAATCTGCATTCTGAAGACAAATCTTTTACATCTGCTCTTCACAAAGCCACGAGTGGGACCATTGCATGTGACTGGAAAACACCAATTTAACGAAATGCCAGCCTGCTGCCTTGAGGGGTTCACCGTTACAATACATGTGACATTCCTAATCATAAATCTGCTATTAATGAAGAACCAAGGCCAGCAATTTCCATAATGGAAGGGCCAGCTTTTCCTTCAGTATTTAAAGATTCAAATAGGCCCTCTGTGGAAATTGTGTACTGTACAAGGAAAGAAACAAAGGTAGCAATGGCATTTAAATGCCAGAAGTATAGTAATTGCCTCAAGACATCCACATAAATTTATAAAGCGGTTGCACTGATTCTTCTGTCTGAACTAGAACAGCTGAATGCTCATTCTTCTTCTTTTACACACTATAGAGTTCTTCTCTTCAGGGCAGTTATGAGCATCTTTGTGGAAACTGATCCCTAGTTTTCTAATTTGATTCTTCCTCTGTTGCTGCCATATTATAAATGTACAACTGTATTTGTCTCTCCTCAGGCACTGAATATCCACAGCAGGTACTTACCTGCCCCAGGGTCTGGATCCTTAGCAGTCTCTTTTTTGTCTTTGTAAAGCTAACCCACATCCCTGGCTTTTATAGCGCCGGGTACCATCACTCAGCTTGGCTATTTATGGTGAGAGGCCCCTCTCAGGGATGCATTGTGAAATTCTCCTGGGTCCTTTCAAGACGCTAATGGATCATCTTAGGGGGTTGTGATATTATCAATTGTCACTGGCAGCTGGCTGCTCAGCATCAGGTATCATATTGGCCAAGGCAAGACCTACAGATCACAGCCCGCCCTATGAAACAAGCATTATGAAGACGAACGTGCTCTTTGAGGTAAGTAAGGCAGTGTTCTGCCTTCTTGCCAATTTTTGTTTCATGGCCATTTTCGACAGATGAAAGAAAAGGAAAAACAAGGCTATTCTGAAGTTCATTAACTCAGCATTGCCTATCCAAAATTACCCAAGTTTAGAACAGGTTTATGTTTACATCAAACCAATGGAAGAGTGTTTACACCCAAACACTCAGTGGCCATTATTTAAACAAAGGGGAAAGCTGTGAACCATGCTGACTGAAGAGAGTGGAGAAGACACAGTAGGTTGGGAATCTTTACCTGTATGTATAGTTCACGTATTGTGACCTGCCCTGAGACCCTTGGGTTTGGGGGCAGGATAGAAGTGTAAACAAACCCAATCCATGTCATTCCAAATGCTTGTATATACAGCAGAAATTACTAACCTGATATTCTCTGAATTTTTGATGCTGCAGTTTATGTTTACTAAAAAACAATATGGTGAAGAATGCTAGAGGACTTGGTAATTACCATTGGAATTTTGAAAAAAAATTTTTTTTTAGAAATTCAGCAATGGCTAATGCAGATGAGGAGCATGCAATCTGTACTTGAGAAAACCTTTTCCCCCCTTAAACAAGAGGCCTATTCGCACTTTGGCCACTATTCAACAAGTAGTGATCACCTGGGGAAGAGCATGCTCATGTCGACTAGGCTGCTACAGCCTACAAAAGTGCCCTCCTTCCCCAGAAGCTCACGTTTACCAAAAGCTTACCTGAAGCGTCCAGCAGCGTGACTGTTTGTTCTGTGCCCGGTTCACTACATTTGGTGGGCAGAGAATGCAGCATCTGCGTGGGCGTGGTGGCAGTGATGGCCATGATCGATTGCTCACCCTTGTCATGGGTGAGCGATCCATTGCCCCCCTCTTGCAGTGGCTTCCAAGCAGCCAATTGCAGCAGTGAGGAGGTGGAACTTCCAGCTTTGGAGGCATCAGCGCGGGCTAGTAAATGGGAGGACTATTCACATTTCTGGCCAGTAGTGAACACTTTGGAGAAGCTTACCTCCTGGCAAATGCAAATGGTCCACCTTTACCTGAAGTTTACCAGCGTTAGTTCACAGCAGCCTAATCAGGTAAGTGCGAAAAGGCCTAAGGCATTTTGAGTATATCTTCTAAACAGGGACAGGTTGAGTTCCAATTTTGTCAGTGATCCTCTGTGTCCTATACCTGAAGCCATGGGCCTCAGGCAGTCCACTCGCTAGACAAGTCCTTCCACCCTGGGAAGCTGGGTGGGAACTTCTGTTGAGAAATTGCTACAGGCTCGCTTGAAGTCCTTCAGTCCGCTGCTTGACTGGGAGTAGCTAGATTACTCTCAGGCCACAGGCCACAGCATTCACCACACCCTGTTCTGGGTGTGGCACTGGGAATGGGCATGGCTCCACAACTGCTGGTGTGGAGTTTCTTGCAGTGTCCAGATCACTATGGCAACACCTAGGTGCACCCTGGATGTTGCCATGGTGATCCAGCATGCCCTGCCCTGCCCATCTGCCTTTGAATGGCCACCGCTGGACTGGATCTTTACCTGACTGGCTTGGTGGTACTATTACTATTACTATTAGTAGTAGTAGTAGTTGTTGTTTGTTGTTATATCAGGTAAATATGAATAGGCCTCATATCCTTCCTCGCCTTTGGCAATTACTACTACTACTACTACTACTACTACTACTACTACTACTACTACTACTACTACTACTACTACTACTACTAGTAGTAGTAGTAGTAGTAGTTGTTGTTGTTGTTGTTGTTGTTGTTGTTGTTGTTTGTTGTTATATCAGGTAGATATGAACAGGCCTCATATCCTTCCTCACCCTTTGGCAATAACAGCCTGTTTAATCTATAGGGCCCCTTCTCTAGCTAAAATGGGTCCTCTGGTTGTACAGAGAAATGTTTTCTTGCAAGGTCATGGGAAGGTCAGCACACCCAAGCCAGGGATTGTCACTGCATTGTTGGGACTGGAGACTCTTATGCAAGAAGAGACAAGAGATTTCATTCTGGCAAGGTGCTTCCTCCAACCTTCCTTTACAGTCTCTCACACCCACTCTTTTCACAAAACAGCTGTGGTGCGACCAGAGCTAAACAGTTCATTCTTCAGAAGAATGGTGGGTAGCCAATAAATCATCAACTGTGTTCACTAGATGTCTCCCAAATCTTGTCACACAACACCTCCCCACCTCACCAAAGCAGGAAGAAATCTGTTGAAGCCTCTGGAATGGAAATAGGGAAGCTAGTGTTATCATTAGATACAAAATGCATTGGTTGAGTAAATATTTTGTTCAGGCCAACTGAGGACTGATAACAATATGCCACAAGGGGTTGAATTGTCTTTCTTCTGAAATGTATTCACTGATAAATGGAAATTTTCTGTTTAAAACTGACTCCTATGGAGAACTTCTGAACCTCAACGAGTGTATTTTTCTTAAATGTCCTTTTAAGATGCTGTCAATTTTAACATAGTATGCATTGTTACCAAATGTTATACACCAGTGCCATATAAAGAAAAAAGCAGAAAGACTAAGAGAAAGGTTAATAGATTGCACTAGAAGTGTATTATGAAAATCACAGGCATTGTTCTGATGCTGCATTAACCAGTGCAAAAAAAATCCTTTGGTCTTTTAAAGTGTGGAAAGTCCTATACAACAACCAGGAAAAGACCAATAGCTCCTTGTCAACAACCACACAAAAGACCAGCTACCAGGACTAAAACAATAGAATTGCATCCCACTAACCCAACAATCATTAGGTGACAAAGTCCATGAGACCATCCATTGCATTTGACTCCTCTAGCAGTCAGATCCTTTCAAGATATATATCACAGCCATATCTGAGCGCTTATGTTCAAAGCAGAACAACGGAACGCGGCATAACAACCCCAAATTGTGGCCAATGGGATGTTCTTTCCTTGTTCTAGAGCTCCTGCCTACTATTTTGATAATTTACGTTTCTTTGTCCTGATCAGTTTAATCTAAACATGTGACCAAGTGTTAATTTTGTTCAGAGAATCTTTCACTAAAAGGTGTTGTTAGAAGTTCAGATAGGATTAAGTTTTACAGGCAATGAATTGCTAGATCAAAGCAGTGTTCTTCATTTAAAGCTAAATTTCTCTAGAGGCTGATTAGGATTAACTAAAGGGAAGGGCAGGGGGACTGATTAAAATTAATATATACCTTCCAGTTCCCCTGTCACTTTTTGACCTTTAACCATACCAGATCAAAAATTGCTTAATATTCTGTCTTGATCCTCATAGTCACCATATATTTCCAAATAGTATATTTATATATTATTTGGCCCAGGGATATGGCACTATCAGAATACCTAGAACAGTTTGCATTTTTCTTAGGCTGAATATACATACATGTTTAAAAAGTGGCTCAAAAGTAGTTTAAAGCTGGTAGCATCTGGACGCTTGTGTTGTCATCCCACATCTAATTAAAGGTCAGAGGATGAAATGCATTTTCTGGCCTTTAATGTGGATTGAGGTACTAGCATGTGGATGCTTCCATATCTAAGCTGCTTTTGAACCATGTGCGCATGCAGCATCAAACAGGACATATATGGTTACAGTGATTGCTCTATGCAATGTGACACAAAAGCATCTACATCACTGTAGTCAAGCTTTAGGATCACAGTGGGTCTCCATTTGCTTAAAGGGAATCTGTTGGGATCCCAGCCTTGAGGGTTCCATTAAGAGTGTTGCCAGTCAGTTGCATCCCAGCTGCATTGGGATCAATGGTCTCAGCACAACAGGTGGAATTAGGGATAGTGAAACAAATAAGACAGCAAGGTAGCGCGTGGAGGATAGGTCAATAGCCTTCTGGAGGGAATTAAATACTCCACACACAGCAAAGGAGGGGGGTGGTTTAAGCTCCAAGGGTTGATTTAAGCCCTGTTTCATACGTTCCAGAATCCCCTTTTTTACAAGTTACTATTTGACTAATTTGTCCAACCTAGCAAGTGTTTTTGCTACCATTTGACTAATTTTCCCAACTCAAAGTGTTTTATTGTCCTGCTTGCTTTCATCATTGCCATATGCTATGTAATAAAATTATTTCCTATATAAAGAAATTCTGTATTGAGATTAGCTAAGTGTTTCCCCTTCTTTTGGGACTGGCTCAATGAAGCCAGCAGTCCAAAAAATCCTGTGTATGGGAATGTTAGTAAAATATTTGCCTAGATCAGTTCCTTTAACAGCCCCTTCTCCCTAAGGTGGATAATGCTACTTTAGGAGGCTCTCCATCAAACAGACCAGCCTATTGGATGAAATTCAGGACCTGCCTTGTCTAACTTCCCTCCAGAACTTGGTGAGAGTGGAAGTGGCCAAACCAGCTGTTAAGACCAATGAAACAAGCAGGCTTAATATTATAGTTCTAAGATTGATAGGCCCAATGCTTCCCAAACTGGTGTAGAACTTTGCATCAGAAATCACTGGGGTTCTGCCACCTGTGGTAAGACTCAGTGCATGGACTATAACAGTCCTCCCATTTCTAGTGCCATGGTTCTCAAACTTTGGTTCTCCAGATGTTCAATTCCCAGCATTCCATTGGGCTGGCACAAAATACTGAGAATTGTCCAGGAATATCTGGAGAACTACTGTTCTAGTGAGAAGACAAATGGCTCATGGCTGAAATAAAGATGTATGATACATGTATTAGTAGCTGCCCTGCTTCTTTCTGATGGAAGTAGATGGCTTTAATATGCTGTTGGCCCCTGTTCTGAAACATTTTTGTGAACTTTTCATTTGAATTTGTAAGATAAAATAAAACACTTTAACATCAGAATATTTGGAAGTCAGGTATTCTGGTCAGGTATGTATATGATGCAAGAGCACACATCTTTTGCCGGGTTTTCTTTCCTGCTTGCTATAGCGAGTAAAATTTACTACAGCATTGCTCCAGATAATAGCAGGAGCATCCTCTTTTGATGTCATGGTGTGGTTATGTTCCAGGAGATAATCCAGCCAGGTGAACTGGAGTTTGCCTGGTAAAGCCCATTGGCTTCTGCAATTCTAGCTGCAACTATTTACCAGGGACTGAACTTCACATCTACTGCATACAAAGCTGGTGTTTGCCAACTGACTTATGGCCTATTTCCTGTGACAGAAGAATGGTCATTGAGGCCATGGTTCCATGGAAGCCACCAAAGCATCTTAGGGTAGGCACCTCCATACTAGTGGCTTTCTTTCTGTCTTTCTGTCTTTCTGTCTTTCTGTCTTCAAGTGCTGCAGCTTCCTGGCTCTAAGCTTGCATATTCATCCTTTATCTCTGATTCCTTGGCAGCCCCTAAAGTTGATGCATACTATTTTCCTTGGTGAGGGACTGACCTCAGCTCCTCAAACACTGATGTTCAGGCACTTTTGGTGGAGCTCCAAGAGCTAGCAACAACCTCATGTCCCTTCAACCGGGCAGCGATGGAGAGTGGTGACCGTAGGGGACTCATGTGGCCCCAGAATCACATGCAAAAAAATATAGCTCAACAATTAAAATGCTTTTAACTCGCAATTGCTAGGCAGAAGCAGGGCATGGTAAGTTTGAAGTAGACAACTGGATAGTTCCAGACCTTCTAGGCTAGGGATATAGCCAGGAGGGGTAGAAGAAGAAGGATTGTGTAGTTACAGAACTATCTTTGTGTGCCCCTGAACTGAAATACTTCTGTTCTTCCTCAGAACGTTTATTTTGTTTCCATACCTGTTACAGTTGTATAAATAAAGTTTCCTATTTTGTTTTATTAAAGAGACTTTGCCAGCTTCACAATATTTTAACCCAGGAGATTGGTACAGTTACAAACAGCTCTTGCCTCAGGAACTAGGGAAGCGGAGGCTAGGGATAATAAACAGCAAGAAGGCTGGTTACAGGAGTTTTAAGTAACAGGCAGGTGGGAAAGAGTAAAGCTTTGCTGGTGTTCACTCGCAGGCACGAGGCTTGGACAGACCACAACAGTAAACATGCTACCAAGAATATAAAACTGTAAAAGCCCCTAGAATAAACAGACAGGGGATAAAGAGTGGAAGTTGGCTCACACTGGGGATGGGCGCCACAACAACTTTCCCAGAAGTAGAAAAGATGAGCAGGATGTAATGTTGTGTCTGGAGTGGGCAGCAGCAACAAGCATAGGGACATGACCATACACAGCTAGTGGCAGCAATGAGCCAAATCAATTTAAGTGTTTGTTGGGAGTTACAGTCATATGTAGTCAAGACAGGCCAGGAGGCAGGTTACCAGATAGTCGTCAGTTAGTCAGTCAGTCAGAGGTCCAAGAGTATACACGAGCCAAGGGTTGCCGGGAAAATCCTATGTTTGCAATCGCAGCTTCTGGGTGTGACTTCCTTATGTTGGGCTTGGACTGTCCCACCTCTGTCATGCAGCTGTTTGGCATGGAGGTGTGCTGAGCAGCTCAGGTGTTCCTGTTCTCTTCTGAGAGAATTCAGCTCTGGGCATTGCTCAGTGCCTGAGTCTGAGCCATCTCCCACTGGAGCGACAGAATCGCTTTCCAAATTTGGCCCCAGAGGTGCGCCTCCCTCGATTTGGCTGGCAGGGACATTGCCCTCAGCATCCGAAGAGTCAGTGAGGGCAAGAGGCATAACATGTAGGTTACAAGCACTATTTTCCTCTCTCTTCAGTTTATGCTGCATGTCTGCACAGGGGCCAACACGATATCACTTTAGCCAATGATTGGGTGTATAGAACTTAAGTTTTAATGCTTGTTGGCAACATGGGCACCTGTATATTTCTATTCATGCTATCCGCTGAATTGAAATGTGGAATGATTCGTCTTGATTTGGGGCTAAGTCCAAGATGTCTTGCGGAGTTCCCAGGTGAGAACAACCTCTTATCCATGTGCCATCTTAGATACTTCTGGGACAGCTGTGTCAGGGTGTGGCATAATTTCTTCAGTAGTAGCTGGCTCTTAAAATAACTAATTCCCTGGAGTACTCTGAAGACACAAACTGCTGTGTGATAACAAATTATAATTCCTAGAGTGGGCTGCTGTATCTGATAGAATTGACAAATCGTGTGGCACAGAATTCTGAACAGGCATCAAGTTTCTCATCAGTTCCTCTGTCTTGTTGCTGAGAGGTAAGATTAAGGCCTCGCCACAGCTGGTCGGAGCTGATCTCACTGTGCTCTTAACAGCTAGAGTCTTTAACTCCCAGCTTGTGCAATTCCATCATCCAGCACCAGGAGCTACCATGCGTTTTATCTTTGTGTGATTCCTGGATGTTATCATATCAAAACTCCTCACACACTCAGCAGGTTGTTTATTTGCAAACTGGGAGGAGGGAATTACAGTTCTGAAATCCTACTGGGCAAAGATGGCTAAGTGATTCAAACCTAAGGCTACATGTAGTTATGTTTCTAGTTTCTGTTATTTGCTTTTTTAAACCTTGAGTGAGTCATCTAGGTTATCTGAACATCACATTTTGAGATTGCACATGAGAGATATCCTTTCACTTCTATTACAGTTTATTTTGATGGTTAATGTGAGTGCGTGTAGATGTTACATAATTAAAGCAATGAGGTTGGTATCCATTGTGGCTAGTGGGGCAGGAGGCAAAGGGGTCCGAATAGAAAGAGCTAATAGAAACTTCAGCAAGGTCTTATCTGTTGTGGCACCTGCCTTCTAGAAAATTCTTTAATGTTCACAAGGAGGCTACTGTTACATTGTTATGAGCCTGTTCAAGACCTATCTTTCTATGCACATATTTCCCAAGGAAAAAATAACCAGAAATAAAGCTCTGTTACATTGTTAGCAAGCAAGAAAGTAATAGCCAGGAACTGGAAGAAGCTGAGCATATTGAATCTTCAGACATGGTATACTAAGATTACAGAATATACTATAAATGAATTAATCCCTTCACAATATTATAAATATATAGGCAGAAAGGTAAAGTATGTATTCTTAGATGTCTGGAAACCAATTACTGACTTTATAAAATCCAACTACAAAGAATATACAATATCAGAAACAGCCATAAAATTTTTATTGGACTGAATAAATATAATGTTAATACAGGTGAATGTTATATGGACTTTATACCAGCTACCAAAAATGTAAAACCAAATGTTTGTAAAAACTAGTAACTTATGTAACGCAACCAATCTGCAATATTTGTTGATGTTTGTTAAAATTGTTGACTTGTTATATTGGTTTATGAATTAAAAATAAATAATTTAATTTTAAAAAAGACCTATCTTTCTACATAATCTTTCCCTGTGTGAATAGCTGGATTGTCTGATCGTTTCCTGTTCTGTTCACTGTACTTTAAACATTTTTTTAAAAAAAAAGACTATAAAACTGTGCTTTATGTTTGTTGTAAACTGCTATATGTTTTCATAAAACAGCCTTGAAGTGTTTTATATAACGTATAGATAGAGATGGCACTGTTAAAAGACTATAATTCTATGGAAAGTTCTACAGAAAATGGTCACCAAAATTAGATTATGCACACATTAGTGAAACACTTGAAAAAGAAATGGAAAGGCAATTTGAACCTTAAAGCTGCTCATACCAGTGAGAACCAGTAATATTTTGCCTTATAAGGATGGTATTGTAGCTCTTTAATTTTATTATTTGGCTTTTCAAAAACTGAACAAAAATTATGTGATGTTTTGCAGTGTTGCCCCCTGATCAGAGGTTTTGCAGGTGAACACTGTGGATGGAACAGTCCAATGCACCAGTTCTGGAAGAACTGCACTGCCCTTCTGGAAACGGAATAGATGCAGAGGTCAGTGCTTCAGTGGCGCACAAGGGTGTATGATAAAAGGCAACCCACAGGTTCCTTTGTGCTTCAATCCATTGAGGAAAAAGCTTGCTGGAGGCCTTCTGGAAAGCAAGTGGTCATATACCAGGTGTCTGCTTCTCTGATACTGCAAATCACTGCCTCTTGGAGCAGCATCTTCTTCTTTCTCCAGATTCTCCAGAAGCAGAGATTACATGTGGGGATATTGTGTGATGGAGAAAAGAATTTTTCTTTATCTGCCTGTTTGTTCCTGGCAGTTTGGCCACAATTCAGCCTGAGAATGGGCATTATAGGAAGCTCTCCTGTGTGGGGAATCTTTGAAAATACAACACCAAATATTTTTCAAGTTCCTACACGCACTAATATCACATTATCCAAACCCTTGCTATCTTGATTTTCACTTATATATCCTGTGTCTGTTATGACCACAGTTCATTATATAGATGTACCCTTTGCCCCTGTTCTTGTATCACAGACCTTATACATTATTGTAACTGAAAACTTTGGTTAAGATAATGAAGAGTGGAAGACATTCATTTAAGTTTTAAGTCTTAATCTTTGAGTTCTATATATAAATTGTCACTTATTATTCATTATAATGTATTGTGTTTTACAACTTTCTTCTTATGGCATTGGGTGTTTAGAGTAAAACTTGATTGAGCTTTGAATGGCTAGGAATAAATTAGATCCCACCCCCCACCCCACCCCCATGGAAATTAAACTATAAGATCAATTTTTGGGAATGAGTTAGGTATGGATAAGAAGGTTCTTCATATATGGAAGTATGTTATAGTGTAAACAAGAACATAAGGTCTTTTTTAAAATTCTGAGGGCAAAAAAACCTTCTGTATTCAGTGTTTTATTATGGCTGTTTTCATTGTGACACTATCTGCCTTATATCTATGTGATAAACTTTCTTGGCTTGTGAAAACTGGATCATCTTATTTGAAGTATAAGTTGATCCAGTTTTCACAAGCCTTAAGATCTGGAAGGGATGCTCTCCTGGTTGTCCCACCACCCTCAGTTGTAAATGGGGTGGGCACCCAGGAGAGGGTCTTCTCAGTGATGGCTCCTAGGCTATGGAACAGACTGCCCCCTGAGGTGTGTCAGGCCCCTTCACTGTATATGTTTAGGAAGGCAATGAAGACACACCTCTTTGCCCTGGTGTTCGGTTAAATGGGAATAGACTGTTTCTTCCCACTTCACAGACACTGTTGCTGTTTTAATATATCTCTGATTTTAGATGTTGTTACCCGCCCTGAGACCTTCAGGTATAGGGCGGGATAGAAATACAAATAATACATAAATAATTGAAAAGGGGTATTTGTGAAGCTTCATTCTGTTTTGCTTATGCTCCTGATGGATTTCTGAATGTAAATACGATGTGAATATTGTTTTCAATATTTGATTTGGAGAACAACTTAAAGAATGTGCTTTATTGATGATTCTTTCAATATACGAGGAATGTCTCTTTGCTTCTCAGCCAATGTGGTTGCGGCTGTCTTTGACAAAAGGTTTTTGTTGCAGGGAAAATGCATGCGCCCAGTGCTCAAGAGCTGATGGTCCCCTAATACCGTACTGTACTATGCTGTATTGTATGTATTGATTTTTATACAGCCCTACACCAAAGTCTCAGGGTGATGAACAATAACCAGGGAACACAGTGTAATAAATCTTTCCTGATATGATATGCTCCTTGGAATGTGACATCAGCAAAGTAACCAGTCATTTTCTTTCCTCATTATCTATCCCATACATGAATTGTATGAGTTAACACTGGAAGAAAACAGCTTGTCACTTTGCTGATGTATTCTCTCACTCTGAAAGTGGACTGAAGCTGGATTAAACCTTAAATACAACCACAGCCTTTCTGAAAGCCACCTTAATGCAACTTTTTTCTAAGTCAGTACCCTTGCAGCAGGATGAAGTTGTCCAAAGGAAGCTTTCACAAAAGTAATGTAAAATAGAGAAGGCTGCCAAAAACTGAAATATAAACACTAGATCCTTTGTGTGCAATTATTGTGCTCCTTATGTGTGATGAAATATGAATGCCAGGTTTAAATTGCACAGCTTTTCTACAACTTTGAAATATACAAATGAACCCCATGATATCTCTGGGCAATTACCGACACTGTGAATTTTAAAATTAAGTAGTTTGTTCTTCGACACCATGCTCCACCATTTTGCTGTGCATTGCCTTCGTTGAAGGGTAAGCAATAACACTAACCATTCCCCTTTCCTTTAAATGCTAGGCCTCTGGCCCCTCGTCCAATTCTGTAATTCATAATCACCCTTCTTTTAAAAACAAACGAAGCAAGTTATTTTCATCTCCCTCCCTGCAGCAAGACTGCCCAATTCATTTACACAAAGATGAGCTATTATAGTGTTAATAGTGCTGCCTGAGGTAGCATATAACTATATTTTCCCAAAAAAGCGATGCACCGTGAACAAAGCTGGAAGCCTTTCTCTACCAGTGTTAGTGGCTCTCTAGGTTTCTTCTTTTTCTTAGCTAGGATCTTGTCTTATAAGCGGGATGAAATGCACCTTTCTTCGTTCTGAAGAGGGAGTTCTGTCCCTACTGTTTAAAATGAATTTTGTTTGAAAGCAGATTGTGTTGTAAGCATTTCTTCTCCCACTCAGGCTAACTGCCTCTGAAACCCCCATTAAGAGTTCTACACTTTGGCTTTACAAGCAGGAATTGTAACTGGGTACAATGCCATATTATCTTGTGCCCCAGGAAGGCAGAGAAGAAGCTTGAAAAACATCAGGGGCGGTTTCTCAGGGAACATTTATTCACAAGGAGACCTTTAATTTTTTTTTCTTTCTCTCTCCTAACAGAAGATCTATTTATGGCAGGACGGCATCTGCAGTACTATGTTCTTTGGAAGCTTGGCTCCTCTGAAAAATTAATAGTGTATGCAAATTCAGCTTTAAATATTAACATGGACTGTGGGAAAATAAAAGGCTCACACTAAAAGCTAAAGTTCTTTCTGATGTACAACAACATCGCAAAAAAACTTTACTTTGCAGGGAATGTTAAAATAGCAAGGCTTTCAGCAATGCCAAATCTTGGCTAGTTGTTATTTATGCTTTGTGCCCAAAGTGTTCCAACAGAATTATTTGAAATCCTCATTTTCCAGAAGAGCATTTTTTCTGTAAAATCTTAGTTTGTGATAAAATTAGGCTCTGTCCATACAAGGATAAAAAAGTCTGATTATGATGTAGCTGTGGCAACCTCAACACCCAGCCCCTCTATATAGGGGTAAAATCCCACTTTCTCCTATTCAAGGAAAACCCAATGCTCAACACATTTTCTCAAAACCTGAAAGCGCGATCTAAATAAAATGCCCCCCTGCACATGCACGTGGCTGAAACTGAGGCAAAAATGCCCCCTGCCCATGAGCGTCTGGATATTTTATGCTGTTGAAATACTCAGCTGTGTGCATGATGCCAGGTGGAAGAAGATGCTTTTCCCACACTGTTGCCCAGCTGTCGCCAATTATTTTGGAGGCCTTTTACTCTGGAATATTGCTAAAAAAAATTTTTGGGGGGATATATTTGGTCTTAGTGTGTATTTAATGCTCACTCTGATGCTGGCACTATCCCTGATGAAAGAGGAGCAAGTCTAAAACATAACAATGACACCATCTATGTGATCAAGAAGGGCCCTATACATTATAATTCAGTTTCCTTGCTACTGAAGATACAAAATAGATAATAATTACAATCTTGCTGAACTGGAAAATGTGTATGTTGACAACTGCCCAATTACTACCTAAAACAAATCAAAATCTAGGAACTTCTAAGTTCAAACATCCAAACTGTGTGGGTTAGTAGCTAACATATTGGATTTATATACCATCTAAAACAAGGGAGGTGGGCAGATCATAGAATCATAGAGTTGGAAGGGACCTCTAGGGTCATCAAGTCCAACCCCCTGCTGAATGCAGGATTTCCTAAACCATCCCAGACAGATGTAGGTCCAACCTCTGCTTGAAGACCTTCAGCAAAGGAGAGTTTGCTACCTCCCGTGGTAACCTATTCCATTGACTGATTGCCCTCACTGTCAGGAAGTTTTTCCTAATATCTAATCTGTATTGACTCCCTTGAAGTTTCATGCCCTTGTTTCTAGTCCTTCCATCTTCTGCAAGTGAGAATAGGGACAATCCCTCTCCCCTGTGACAGCCCTTCAGATACTTGAAGACTGTGATCATGTCTCCTCTCGTTCTTCTCTTCTGTAGGCTAAACATTCCTGGATCCTTCAACCCTTCCTCGCAGGACATATTTCCAGACCACTAACCATTTTCATAGATATGGATCAATAATTATCCGGTAGCGGGGGCTGTTAAAAAACTGAGATAAGAGATCGGGGACTGGGGATGTTGGCAGGACAGATTGAAATCCTTAATGATTTTGTTACGCACCTCATAGTTTATAACATGCAACTTTGTTGCTTACTTTTATGTTTTTTTAAACAGACTTTGTTGTCATCCAGATGTGGGAAATACAGTGTCATTATGGCTGCACTATGGTAGGGATGCTACACATAGCTGTGACAACCCAACCATAGCTCCATTATATCCCCCTTAACATGCCTGATAGCCTATTGCTGGAAAACCCAGTGCTGGTGGTGAAAACCCAGACTGTTTTCGGGTAACAGGGCCTTCTCAGTGATAGCTCCCAAACCATGGAATAGTCTCCCCCTAGAGGTTATCAGGCACCTTCACTTTACATGTTTAGGAAGACAGTGAAGATGCACCTATTTGCCTTGGCCGTTGGCTATACGGGGATACAGCTTTTCTCTCCCCACTTTCAGGCACTGTTATTGTTTTAATGTGTTCATTTTTATATAGTTGGTTCTAATTGTTGTAATCCACTCTAAGACCCTTAGGTATAGTGGGATAAAAATGCAAATAATATAAATAGATAGATAAATGTATTATTACTTACCTTTGTGTAGGGAGCCATCATCATTTCTGCCCACCATGCATGTGTGGGGGCTGAAACAGACAGCCATGAATTTGTGGTGTTGGCAATATGTACTTTCATGTACTTTGGGCTAGCCGAATACCCAGATTTGTGCATCACTAAAATATGTGAAGACAGCACTGGCACCTGTGCTGTCTAGCTAGCAAACAATAATGCTGGAAGGGAAATACTCCAGATTATTGTTTAAGAACATAAGAGGAACCCTGCTGGATTGGACCACAGCCTATCTAGTCCAACATCTTGTCTCACCCAGAGGCCCACCAATTGTTTCTGGACATCTCAAGCAGAAGAAAAGGGCAAAACCTTCACCTGCTCTCAAATCCCTGCAAATGGTCTTTAGAGGCATCCTGCCTGTCTCCCCAGCCTGAAAGACATAATTCTTTCTTAAAGCTATTCAGAGTGGGTTGCTGTCACACCCTCTTCTGGCAGCAAATTCCATAGACAGATGAGCCTCCAGGTGAAGAAATACTTTCCCTTGTCTGATCTGACTCTCCTACCCATCAGCTTCATAGCGTGCTAGAGGGACAGTCAGCTGGTGTCTAGAGCTGGCCTTTGACAACCTGCTGCCATATGGAAATGATGGGAATTGTTCAGATCCAAGTTGATGTATACTTTTTAATGATTTTGCTGAGGAAAAAGGTATCCTTGTACTGAGGCCAGCTGCTGGTAATTACACAGGCAGATCAATGCATTTTTCTTGGTAATCATAGAAAAAATGTTTTATCGTGGGCGTCTTCCAGGTAACGCTGCAGATGGAACCCGGGGCTTTTGTGATACAAAACTGATGCTCTTAGCACCAAGCTGCAACAGTTTCCACTGAGGTAAGAGCCAGCCTTATTGTCCTCAGGTGACTGGTTTAGCCACAAAATACAGCAGTTCCTTTTAAAAAGGTGTTCCTCAGAAGATACTTAGGGAAGAGCACATGGGATACAAAAAATTAAGAGCACAGAACAGGAAACCTAAGCTATTCATATCCTGGGATAAAACTGTGAACTTAAACCATGATTCTTTTCCTTTAAAAAGCCTTGTATTCTTCTTAGCTATGTGTACTGTTTAGCAGGGCATCCAGTTGCTGCTCAAAGTGGTGTTCCTCCATTCAAACAATTTTAAATTCATTTTAAACATGCCACAAAGTACAGAACTATCTCCCATGTCCTTGTAACCTCTCTGACCATTCATGAGAATGGCACCTTCTCTGAGGCTGCCTCCAGGGCTCTGGTCATACCAGTGTAACACAGGACATCCTGTTCATTAGTGTGAACCACGGTTGTACCAGCTCAGTTGACACCTAGATCATTATAGGTCATCCTCAGGCCGTCTTCACTCTGGGCTGCATCGCTCACACCTTTCTCCACAATCAATCTGAACCTCCTGCATGGAAGTCTTTGCTCTCCTCCCCTTTTCTTGTGTCAAATCTATCTCCTTTCTTATTGGATGCCATTCTGTCACTCGAGGGAGGTGAGGGTGTGTGTTTGTGGTTCTTTTTTAAGCCTGCTCCACCAGCTCCAAGCCCCCCTTCCTTTTTTGTATGCTTTTCTCATCCGTGTAATTATTATTAGTATTTAAAAAAAAAAATTTAAAATTTTTTTTTAAAAAAATACACATAAACTGAGGAGTGAAGGTTAGGTGCCTCACGAACTCCATGTGTGCACATTGGATGAAAGGAAAGACTGGAGCTACCACAGCACTGTTCAGCCTCCTTTAGACCGTCCCCCTGCTTACACTGAAGAAGTGAAGACAGCCTGGCATGCCAGGACTGGCTGAGTCCTCTGAAAAGGAGGACTCTGGTTAAAACGATCTAACGGGGATAGGCCAACTTGGAAAACTAATTGCATAAAAATAATGCAATACAACATGAAGACAACCTGTGGTTGTCCTAAACTACTTGTGTGACCAGGGCCCAGATGGCAAAAGAGACAATGCAGGATCTAAGTGAGATCCCATGACTGCCTCTTTCTGTCCTCCACCAGGCGCAAGGACCAACCATGTGCTTACCTTGGCATCCAGCGAGCAACTTTCAGTCAAAGCAATGGGGGCAACTGAAGGAAGCCAAGTGTGCCTGCCCACCTTCTCATGCTTGGCTACTCCTGGAAGCACCAATTACGCTGACAGCTAAAGCTATTGGTCAGGCATCAAGGTAAATGGAACTGTTACAGGAAACTGACCATTGTTGCTGGATGTGCCATAATACCATTGCAACATTGTTTTTTCACACTGCAATTGGCACTATTCTGGGAATGGCAGTGTAATGCTGAGCAGATCCCAGTTTCCCCTCGTATCCGTAAGCACCCCAAATGATTTTGTTCTTACATCTCTTAGCACCAGATAACCTTATAGACGGAGTCTTGCACTATTTCCAGAGTTGCTATATTTACTGTATTGTGTGTGTGTGTGCAGGCACACACATCTCAGAGGATGTGGATTCCCTGAGTTGCATGCTTTCCCCTCTCTCTGGGTTGAGCAGGCACAAGATTAGGACAGGGCACTTTTAGATTTCTCTGTCTTCATACATGTTATATAGGATCCATCTACCCTATCATCTGCACAGAGCCTCTGTTCTAAAGACCATTGAAAATTGCACTACTTTTATTTTATAGTCATGGCAATCTGGTGAGAGGTGGTGACTGGCCAAAGCCATTCACAGAGGTGAGATGGCATGAATACAGGGTCCCCAAGGTCTATTTCAGCACTTTGGCTGACAGTTTGGTCTTGTGGTAAGAGTGCTGGATTCATATCTCACGGTCATGGGGTTTGATTTTGCACTCCTCCACGAAGCCAGCTGGGTGACCTTGGGCTAGTTATGGGTCTCTTTCTGAGCTGTCATAGTGCATCTACCTCACAGGGTGTCCGTTGTGGGGAGAAATACAGAACATTTGTCAGACACTTTGAGTCCCCTAAATGGGAGAGAAAAACAGGATATAAAAGCCAACTTTCCTTCTTACCACACTGACTGCTCACCCAATTACAGAAGGCAACTTCCATAAAGAAAAGTGTTACTTATTGATGGGATATTGCAGTATAAAACATCTGGGAAGCAGCAGGTTCCTCAAGACTGCAGCCATGAACATATGCTTGGGATTGTCAAACCACGGTCTTCCAGATTTTGTTGAATTACAGCTCCCAGGAACCTCAGTTTGTCTGAAGGCAGAAAATGCTGGGAGTTGTAGTGTTGCAGCCCCCAGAAGGCCATGGTTTTACCTGTTCCTGGTACATCCAGTTTATGCTATCCCACCTGCAGTTATAGCTATGTACTCCCATTCTATGGACCGAGATTGTATATTTATTCTGGAAGTCACAGCCAGTTTGTGAACGCCTTTGGTTCTCCTTCTAAGAAGAGCCCTGCTGGACTGGGCCACAGCACACCTAGTCCAGCATCCTATCTTACTCAGTGGCCCACCGGCTGTTCCTGGGCAGTGTGTCGCACTCTGCCTTACACAGGCCATGGTCACACCTAAAGTTTAATCCAACTTCAGCCCACCTTTGGAGCAAGAGAACACATCAGCAAAGTGTTTGGTATTTCTTTTCCCCACATTCGGTCTAGTGGTTAAGGAGCCGGACTCTTATCTGGGAATTCTGGGTTTGATTCGGCATTCCTCCACAAAGCCAGCTGTGTGACCTTGGGCTAGTCACAGCTCTCTTCTGAGCTCTCACAGTCCCACCTACCTCACAGGGTGCCTGTTGTGGGGACAACAAGGTTCGTCAGCCGCTTTGAGTCCCCTTAAATGGGTGAAAAAAGCAGGGTAGAAAAGCCAACTCTTCTTTTTATCTATCCCAAAGGTAAATTTTCCAAGTCATTTTGCACTGAAAACAGCTTGCCATTTTGCCGATGTCCTCTCTTAATCTGAAAGCGGACCGAACCTGGATTAAACCTTAAGTGTGACCACAACCGCAGGGTATCAGAGACAGAGCAGATGCCCATGCCTGCTGTCCAGGTGTCCATATGAGAAGATCGTACATCATATAGGGACTTAATAGCCTTCTTTTGCTCTCCGTCTGCCTCTGATCCTGGAAGGTATGGATAGCTTTATCCTCTGTTTAATCCCTAAAGCCTCCTCAGTCGGTGGCGGTTTAGGCAACCGCAGACTTAATCCACAAGGTGTGAAGTAACTCTTAGGGGTGCACAGAAAAATAAGGAGGTCTTCAGAGACAGGGAATGGCAATGGCGCCCAATTTTTATTTTTATTTTCAACAGCGACTCCCACAGTTCGCGAGACCGGGAGCCTATTTGCACTTGGCTTTATTCTGGAATATATCCTGGAATAGGGACTTGCTGTCCATACGCTGGTGCCGGCTTCAGCAGGCCCAAAGTGAGGTCGGCTAGACTCTGCATTAGCATGTAGACCACTGACCGCTATCCTGAGATATATTCCAGAAAAAGGCCAAGTGCGAATAGGCCCCAGGTGTCTCCTGCCCCCTCGCTCGCGCCACCCTCAGGTACCGAATAACTAGCCGTGAGCTTCGTCAGGGGGGCCCTGGGTTGGCGCCGTCGTCGTCGTCGTGTGTGAGGGAGCGTGTGTGTGTGTGTGTG
>MTQE01002208.1:32592573-32620622 GCA_014337955.1 Aspidoscelis marmoratus
TGTGTGTGTGTGTGTGTGTTTGCGAGCGCGAGCGCCCAATTCTAGCGTGGCGGCGTCGGCGGCGTCCGCAGCCTGTAGTTGGACGAGGAGCCTCGCGCGTGAGCGTGGACGAGCGTGGAAGGCGCGGGCGGCCACTCGTCGCCGGTGGGGTGTGAGGACTGCGCGAGGCGCGCGCCTAGCTCGCCCGCAGTGCAGCCCTGAGCGCGGGCCGGCCGTCGTCGTGTGTCTGTCTGCTGGGCTGGTGCCGGGCGCGCGTGTCCTCAGCACCAGCACCAGCACCAGCAGGCTTACCCTGGATTGCACACGTGCGGCGGGGGCCGCAGCAGCAGCAGCAGCAGCAGCAACGCCCCTTTCTTCCTCCCCGCGCGCACCAAGCCATGATGCCACCTGGGCGAGCGCTGCCGCTTCTGCCGCTGCCCGGCGGCTCCCTCGGTCCCTCCTCGCCCTCCCCGCTCCCGCCCCGCGCCTTCCCAGCTGCTCGCTCGCTTGCTGCAGTGCCGGGGGGAGGGCCGATCTGGAGCAAGATGGCGTTGCTGTGGCTGCGTCTCCCAGGGTCAGCACTGGAACAGCTCCTGCCTTTGACTTCTCCCCGCCACTAGCCCAGCCCAGCCGGGCTGGGGCTCTGCGGCTTCCTTCTCGCGCGCCCTGGCGTGGCTGTGCCCGCCGCCGCCGCCGATTTCTCCTCCGTCGCTCTAGTTTCCCAGCCTGGCTTCACTGCAAAGCTCCCCCCTTGGTGGCGCCCGAAAAGGGGGGGGGTGAGTGAGTGGCTGTATTCCTCTCTCTCCCACTCCTCCCACCTTCGCAAGACACTCGCTTAGGCTGTAGCTACTCTTTGCAAGGCTGCGCCAACCTGGGTGCAAGCATTTCTATTTATTTATTTATTCTGCAGGCAACTGCTGTTACACTTTTTTTGGTTTTTCGTGACCGTGAACGCCAACCGTGAACGCCAGCAGTGTTGGCAATTCATTTTTTTAAAAAATAAATAAATACATACATATAATAATAATAGTAATAAAAAGCAACTCCTACGCTGGCACTCGCAAGTGTGGCGACCGCGATCCGAGTCCCCTTCATCTCCCCACGGAGGATGTAATCTGCTCAAAAATACCTGAAGGAGCCGCATTGGGATAATAACATGGAGGAAGAGGAGGAGCTGCAGTGCTGAATTCCCTGGCTCTGCTGCCGCCGCCGCCGCCGCTACCGAGAGGAAAGAGGAGATGGTGATTTTGAACGTGGCCCCCGTGCAACTTCTGGAGTTGTGAGCGCTTTTAGCCGCCCCATCCCACCGCCTCACCTGCCGCTGCCGCTGCTTCTTCTTCTGTCATTTGGCTTTGATCCCCTTTTCTCTTTCCTCTGCACCCCCTCGAGTCCTCCTCCCCCCTCCCCAATTTTTTGCTTTTGCCATGGGAATGGTGGCAAATTTCTTGGCTATTGTCATGTCGGCTTCCTTTTTCAATCCCAGCTTTGCCTTCAGTTCGCACTTCGACCCCGGTAAGTTGATTTTTATTTCTGTACCTTTTTGAGCGAGAAGGAAGGAAGCGGACTGATGCTTCCTCAGCCTCGAGCCCCCTTCCTTCCTTCCTTCCTTCCTTCCTTCCTTCCTTCCTTCCTTCCTTCCTTCCTTCCTTCCTCTCTGGGTTTTGTTTTCCTATTTCTCTGGCTGTACTTCTGTCCCCAGCACAGCAGAGGGAATTTGATTTTGGAGCTCCATGCCCTTCTTCCTTGCAGGCAGTTTGTACCCCCTTACCACCTGTCCCCCCACTTTGGCCTTCTGTATTGTTTAACCCTTTGCTGAAGCTGTCCTACTCTCTGCCAAGGCCCGCAGTTGGTGGTGTCCATGCAAACGGCCCCTTTTTTCTCCCCCCACCCTCCTCCGTTGCTTGTGTCTTGCAAAAATTCCAGAGGACCAGGCAGGCCCCCTTGCTTGCATTTTGCTCTCCAGCGGCCTTTTGAAAACTGGAGAACTGGGGAAAGTGTTCATATAGGCATTCCTTGAAATGAATGACTGGAAACTGTCACCCGCTGCTTGCCAATGCTTAGACATGTTTTGTGGGTAAACAAGAATTCTCCTAGAATGCCCACTTGGTTGGTTTTTGGTTTTAAATTCCTGCCTAGAAGGGGGTGACACTATTAGCTTTGTGGGCCTTTCCTTTCCATGCTCCGGAAGCTTGTGTTGGATGCGGTCAAGCAAAAGAGGACCAAGGATGAGGAGTCACCTCAGCCTAGGCCTTCCTCTGAGACGGCCATCAGTCTGAATTAACTTCCCTTTGCTAGAGGTGATTGATTGGCCATAAACCTTTGGGCTTGTAATTGCACAAGCCCTTGATTTGTGGAGCTTGCTGTTATGTTCCCTAGATGGACTGAATCTTCTGGGGAGAGGTTTTGTTGCTTTTTCCAGCCAGAAATACAGAAAGGTAGAAACCTAACCTTTGCATCTGTATCCCAGTTTGTTTCTGGAGTGATTTGATATGCGTTGTCTAACTGGTGCCTTTTGTGTTTATTGTCCAAATGCCATCTCCTACCCTTGGGGTTTCTTTTATTCCCTCACATGAAACCACCATCTCCTTTCTTTCCACTGATTTGTGTTCCCTTGCTCTCTATCTCACATGGGTAGAAGACTCGGTTAGCTATGAAGGAAACATTCATTTGTCTTCAGTACTTCCAAATGTCACTTTTATGTTTTTCACTGGAATTGTCCTGTGAAAACAAACAACTGTGTTTTGCTCCTAATAAAACGATCCTGGCACAGCTTTCTGGATTCCTCTGCAGTTGCACCTGTCAGGCCTGGAAAGATATCCTTGGCTTAAATGGCATTTTAGCTGGTGAAGAACGTGGGGAAAAGAGGGAAATATAAATATGAAATGTGGTTTTCCTTATATACTCTATTGTGGCTGCAGAACGGTTATTGTTATTGTTGTTATTACTGTGCTTTATACAACCTTTAGGAGATTGGTGAAATGGCAGGGAAATTAACAATTGGGCATACGTGTCTTTCGTGTAGACATGAAGGAATCCCTGTGATGTCATTACTGAAGTTGTTTTGGGTCTTTTTCTCTTACATTCCCACTATGTGCATCAGATAAAAATCAGCTTGTTTTCTTATACGTGGATGTTGCTGTTGCAGAGCATGGTCTGACCTTGTATTTCAGCATTCTGGGCACAGATGGAAATTGTGTATTCTACTTTGTTTTCTCCCAGGTGTTGAATTCCTTAGGCAGGGATTTCTTGATTTTTTTTTAAAAAAATCATAAGGTCCCTTTTCTATATACAGTATAAAGATTTAAGGTTGATAATAGCAAAGAAAGGTACACTTGAGGGGAAAATGCTGATTCTGGCTAGATCCTGAAAGCATTGCAAACAAGGCTAAGCAACTGTTAGGAAAAGAACAAAAAAACTATACAGCAATTATCAGAATGGGTGCATGTTAATTGCCTGATGTTTTGTATGTCTGCCTGTAAAATAATAATAAAAATCAGAAGAATACCTATCTTTAAAGTCCTTGGTAGGACTGGAAGGCATGTGGATAACTAATTGGAAGGTTTATGTGTACTAGTTAGAGATATTCCACATAAAGATCATCAGAAAAAATTAGGTTTCTTTCACCTTTGAATACAATATATGTAGAACAGATAAAACTGTGTGTGAAAAGTGAGGATTGAAGGGGAAAGAACAGGAAATATTGAATAAATTTTCATGATTCTAGAATTAAACAGGGCTGACTGAAACCAAAAATCTAGTCATTTGAGAAGTATGCAGACCTCTGTCCTTAAATATGGTATATGGCCACAGTTCCATGGGCTGATACTACAGTGTCTATGTGCCAGTGTGTAACTCTCCTACCTGGTCTGCAGTGTGTATCTAGTTGACTGCAGGCTCAGTTCTGTAATCATTTGGAGTTGTGCTGTAAGCCTTGCATCATGGGGTTAGTGCAATTACTTTCTTTCCTGGTGTTTGCACAACTTTGTGATCAGGGTCACTGTGGGTGATCCCATGGTGATTTAAGGGATATGTGTATTTGTGAGACACAATATAGGAGTATTTTTTTTTCTGAAAGGGAAATCTAGTAAATGGGTTTTGGTTGCCACAGGGTTATCCCCTGTATGACATGGTTTTGTGTAACACAAATTTGCATTTACACTTCTTGTTTGTGGCATGCTTTTATGTGGTTGGTCAAGTGTGACTTCCTTTGTTTAATGTGATCCCAAGAATGTTACATAAGAACATAAGAACATAAGAGAAGCCTTGCTGGATCAGGCCACAGCCCATCTAGTCCAGCATCCTGTCGCACACAGTGGCCCACCAAATGCTCATGGGCATCTCAAGCAGAGACAAGGACAAACCTTCTCCTGCTCTCGAGTCCCAGCAGATGGCCCTAGAAGCGCCCCATTTCCTCCCCCCCCCTCAGCCTGAAAGATGCACCTAGGCATTCATTCTAGTAGCCATTGATACATCTGTCATCCATAAATTTGTCTAACCCTACCTTAAAGCCATCCAGACTGGTAGCTGTCACCACCTCTTCTGGCAGCACATTCCATAGGCCGATGACCCTCTGTGTGAAGAAATACTTCCCCCTGTCAGACCTTACGCTCCTACCCATCAGCTTCATAGAGTGCCCCCAGGTTCTAGTGTTGTGCGATAGAGAAAAGAAATTTTCTCTATCCACCTTTTCTATGCCGTGCATAATTTTATATACTTCAATCAGGTCCCCTCTCAAACGCCGTCTCTCCAGACTGAAGAGGCCTAGACGTTGCAGCCTGGTTTCGTAAGGGAGGTGTTCCAGACCCTTAATCATTCTGGTTGCCCTTCTCTGCACCTTCTCTAGTTCCACAATATCCTTTCTGAGGTGTGGTGACCAGAATTGTACACAGTATTCCAAATGTGGCCTCACTATAGATTTATAAAGGGGCAAAATGACACTTGCTGACTTATTTTCTATTCCCTTCCTAATTATTCCCAGCATTGAATTTGCTTTTTTTGCTGCTGCCGCACACTGGGTTGACACCTTCATTGAACTGTCCACCAAAACCCTGAGATCCCTTTCCTGGCGTGTTGCAGAAAGCTCAACGTTCAGTGACATGATTTGGTCACTGTTTGCCACTGATGTACTTTACATGTACTTCCTTCTGGACCTTCCTTCTGCCACACCGTTGACTTACATTGCTAGACTTGGTTTCCCTTCTACTTGTGCCATTGACTCATGCTGTTCAGCTGGACCTTGATGGTTCCCCTCAAAGCCAATTTTGCAGTAGAGTCAATTCCAGGCAAAACACAGGCTTTCATAACATGGTATTTTGTGGAAATCCAGCTGTAGGTTTTTACCAGCGATGAAGCCACTTGAATTTGGTTGATGGTTCTCATTTGGATCCTTGGCTTGAAGAGTGCTCTGCAGGCATCTTCCTGCAATGGAGATGCCCTTCAGTGATAGTGGTGGAGTGTTTGTCAACCTAGTGTGCTCCAGTCTCTTCTTGGCTAAGATGTTCATCAGCACCAGCCAACATGATTGTGGAGGCTGCATCTCATGAAGGTTGCATTCCAAAACATGAGGATTATCTTGGCACAAAAGAGAGAAACATACTTGGATTATAGATAATTTGATGATTTGAAGAGATCGGTTAGACAATAGTAGCTTGCCTAAGGCATATGCAAGGTGGTATTTGATCAGGGGACTTCTTGGCTTCCAGCTTACAATCTTAGTCAGCGCTCAGAGGAAGATTAGGAACCAGATGAAACACTAATGCAAACAGATTTTGGCTCAGGGAATAATGGAATTAATCATTGCTTTACTTTTTCACAGCTGCAAGGCAGCTGAAGTTTGAAAGTGAGTTGATGCAAATGCTTCTCCTTTGCATGGGAGAAAGCATCCCCTCAGTGGAAGTTGATACTTGTTGAAAACTCTTGTGGAAGCCTATTATTCAACATATGATAGGATTCTAGGTTAGTATAAATGTTTAGACTTCATTAAACAAGGTAGTCCAGTTTCCAAATACCCTGCAAGCAGGCTGTGTGATGTCCCATTGCAAAATGGCTGAAAAGAAGAAATTAAGTACCAGTTCATACTGTTAGAATTGCCCATTCAGGCCATCTAGCCCAAACCTGTGGTGCTTGAACAAATCTAAACTGAACCATCTTCATTTGATGGCTGGCCTGATGTCTCTTTGGTCACACATCCATTGAAGCAGAAGGCATCACTTTGCTAAGTAGTGGGTCCTGCTGCTGACTTTCCTTTACTTTGTTGAAACCTTTTCTGGTGTTTAACCCAAATTTTCTGTGTTGTAATGTAAACCCATCCTGCATTCTGGGAAGTAAGCTTGTGTCTAGATTAATTTTGGAATCAATTGATGTGGTGTAGGAAAAGTGGTAAAAGGAAAGTATCATTAGAGGTGGCAGAGTGTGAATTAGTTTGGTGTCCATGTGCTTCTTTTGTTCTCCTTCCTCATAAGCCAAGGCCAGTGCAGTCTAGAGAATCTGCTGACACCATTGTCCCTTTAGAAGCTTCAGCATCCATCCCCAGAACTCACTACTCTTCCTTGCTTGCCCTCCTAGTTGACTAGGTTACTTAGAGTTCTTGAATAAGCAAGCCGTCCTGTGAGTAGCAACCTCAGCTTGCCTTGTTCTCTATATGGTGTGCAGGCATTTCCAGCCTTATGTTGAACACTGGGGAGAACTCAGAAATAGGACAGTGCTTACTCAAAAAGCATGGTGCTCTGCTTGGAGACAAAAGTGAAGGAGTAGAATGATTGGTGGGAAACTGTAAATGAATGGAGGGTGGTGAGGAAGAGAACCAGGAACTGCTGCTGTTGAAGACTTAGGCTGCATTCACACCTAAGTTTTAATCCAGCTTCAGTTCACTTTCAGGGTGAAATAATGCACCAGCAAAGTGATAAGCTAGGGTATTTTTTGGCATCATCTAACTTAGAAAATTCACTTTGGGGCAAAATAATGTAGAAGAAAAACGTTTTGTCACTTTGCTGATGAAAACTCTCACTCTGAAAGTGAACTGGAAGTGGATTAAAACTTAAGGTGTGAACACAGCCCTACTGAGGACAGCTAGTCATGCCAACATCTGAAGCTAGTGTTTTCAGCCCTTTGGATACCAACTGTATGAATACGGGATATGTGCAGCCTGACAATGAGTCTCTGTTTGCTAAAGGAGTTCAGCAAAGAAGGAAAGAAAGGGGGTATAAACTATAAACTGTGAAGGAGGGTGGAGTGGGTGTCTAGCAAAGAAAGCAAAGTGTCTGATACACAGACTGATATCTAAATATCTACAGAGTTCAGTATCAAACACACAACACCCAGCAGGCAGCCAAATACTCAAGGAGCCCCCCCTTTGTTTCCTGAACTCCAGCAAAAAAAGGGGATTGCTTAATAGCAGCTTTACCCATATGGATCTGGGCATGAAAGATCCTTATTGGCTGCCCCATGATATTTCCCAAGGATGCTACTGGCTTCTGTGACATGAATGAATGATGATAGATTTTTTACTGGTGATACAGCCAGGCAGTACAAACAGGGAAAACCTTCTGCTAGTTCTGTACCTGTCTCCCTAGGGTATCTCTCTTAGTTGTTCCCTTGAGATGACTACAGGTCAATGTATTGACCAGTCTTGTGGCCTTCCTGCAGCTAAGAGATGGGTATATCCAGTGCGCCTGTGTGGTATACACATGTACTCAAGTGCTAATGGATGAGCTCAGGCTTCTGGGAATATTCTTGGCTGAACACCAGTCTGGCTACAGTGGGAGAAGAGGAGTGAAGATGGGAAGAATTATTCTTCTGTCAAAAGCAGCCAGAATGGGAGAAGAGTTTATGTAGGATTCTGTGCCTTTACCTGCAGGCACCTTGGGCAGATGTCACATTCTTTGGCAGGCATTTTTCACTAGCCAAAAATGGAGACACAATGCCTGAGACATGGCCATGACAGTGAGTGGAGACACAGGCCAAGACTGTTGTGTCATCATTCATCAGCAGCTATTGATAGAGGAAGTTTGGAAGTAAGCTGTCTTGGGTGGCATCCAGAAGTTTGATGAGGAACTTTCACTTCTAGCATTTGGAGCCCCCTGAGCTGACTCTGAAGCTGACTTGAGGTTTGGGACAGGAGCAATCCACCTCAGCTTGGGTGGATTGCTTATTTAGTACCACTCTGGTCCAGTATACCAAATGTCGGTGTGAACCCAACCTCTGATCAGATCAAAGATCTACTGTGGTGTGGTGTGAATTTCACAGAAGGTTTACAAATTAACATGTAGCACTTTTATGTTTGCAGATGGCCGCTTCTGATCTTGACCCCAATTTCCTATGTGGAAGGCCCTGTTGCATCTGGAAAGGGTATCAGGTCTTCTCTGCTTGAAAATAGAATAGTTAGATTTTCCCTTTCCATGCAGTTTAATTATCACATGAATCTGATGCTTGCAGTCAGCAAAGATTCTGATTAGATGCCATCAGTATTGGATATAAAATTTATATTCCACATTTCCCCCAAGTTGGAGAATATTATTCTTTTCCTTCTATTTTCTCATCACCACACTGCTGAGAGGTAGGTGTGTTAGGCTGAGAGACACTGACTGGTTCAAGCTCATCCAGTGAACTTTTGGGGGTGAGTGGGGATTTGAACCCAAAACTGTACTTCATCTCCATGTATACCCAGAACTGGCATGTTAGTCTGTGGACAAATATTGGATATTCTGCAAAGCTTCTGTCTCAGTGACAGCTTAGTTTTTTTGTTTCATTTCAGTGTGGCTTGTTAATAAGGCCCAAATTGGTCCTGCAGCCTAGCAACAAAGCTTCTCTGCTGTTTCTCTGTGTACCAGTGCAGATAGTGAAGATCCCATGCAGGCAGCTTTTTGCCATACTGGAAGTGCAGCTAGAAGCTGGCCAATTTTTTGCGCCCCAGAAAATAGTCCGGTTGAGAACCAGGCTCTTTGTCCCTTCTGAGTAGCTACACAGGAGACGGAGCATCCCGAGGTTCTGGATCTTACCTCAGGAGTGCAAAAAGACAGTTTATAAGTAAGCTGTGCTTGGAGCTGGCTGGAGTGGCTCTGTGGTGAAATGGGGGCTGGTGCCTTTGACTGGACAGCTCCTCAGGCATCCTCAGTCGTGGATGCCTAGGCCCAGACCAATCCCTGTGGTCCGTTAAGGTATTGTGTGGAAGGTGCTGCTTTCTGGGATGACCTGCATATTCTTTTGGCTTGTTGAAGTGGTCTGAATCAGTCCCTGAGGTTGTCACTATTTTGGCTGTCAAGTGGGCTGCTGAGGCACCTCCAGAAAGGGTCGCCAGGTGCCTCAGCCTGGATGCGCCCAAATTGGAGTCATTTGGAGGCAGATAATGCCGCAAAAGAGCAGGATTAATTCCTCTGAATGCCCCTGACCCATTCAGAGTAACATTATATGCACTCTTCTGACATTTCCTGGACAGGAAATGACCATCCGAGGGTTGAGCTGGGATCTGAGGGAGACAACACAGTCCTCGATGACACATTATTGCTTCCCTCAGAAGGCTTTCCTCACAGTTATTTTCTCAAGAGGGTAAAAATATAAATTACACCACCTTGCCACGATCCCCTCTTTTAGAGATTTTTGGTTGAATTTTCATTCTTTTAGCCAAAAGAAGGGGGGTGAGGGGAGAAGGAAGTTGCGAGGGGGCACTTTGGCTCTCCTGTTTGCCCCCTTTCTGCCATTCTATGTTGGCTGTCAAGAGATGGAAGCGTAGAAGGGGAAACTCTGCCTGCAGAAAAGCACCTGAATAGTATCATCATTTAGCAGCAGCCAGATAATGCCTGAAGAATTGATCTGCTGTTTGCCATTAGCACAACACAGTACAAACACCATTAAAAACTGATTCATATTGATCGGGTATCTTATTTCAGTATAATTTTCATAACTTTTTAGAGCATGGGGATTAACAGTAGGATGTCGTGGGCATTCTGGGATAAAAGCTAAAGAGAGTAACTATCTGGAGATTTATTTACATCTATTAAGTCTTTTCCTTAACTTTGTTAAATGTTATCGTTATTCATAGTAGTTTGAAAAAATTATTTCATGGTTACAGTTTGTTTCTGCAATAGCATAGCTATCACACCTATTCGGAGTATTTTTTGTGTCAATTTAAAGTGCTTCCAGATAACAGAAGAAGAAGAAGAGTTGGGTTGGGTTTTTTTTTATCCTGCTTTTCTCACCCCTTTAAGGGGACTCAAAGCGGCTGACAAAGCTTCTGTTCTTCTCCCCACAACAGACATCCTGTGAGGTGGGTGGGGCTGTGAGAGTTCAGAAGAAAGCTGTGACTAGCCCAAGATCACCCAGCTGGTTTCATGGGGGAGGGCGGAATAAACACGATATTCCCAGATAAAAGTCCGGCTCCCTAACCACTAGACCAAACTGCCTCACAGGAGCAAACAGAAGTCAATTGTGGGATCTAAAGAAGATCCTTTGATTGTTTCTCACTGCTCTCACATGTGCAAACAGCCCTTTTGTTTCTACCCCCTTCATACTTACACTGATCCAGACCCATTGACTACAAAATACTGCATTGCTCAGGATCTGATTCTTCTCATTCACAATCCCCACGTCTTTGAGGGCGTATCACATTCCACACTATTCATAACACACAGCAATTTCTCCTAACAGCCTCATCCTCCAAAAATGTGTCTAAAACCACTGCTAAAGATGTCTGAGTTGACATTCATTACTATATCTTAATTTTATTGTGATTTTTTTAAGGGTGCCTCCAGATATAGGTTAAAATCTGCTCTTCTCCTGGGATTATATTGGGAATATTATATGCAACTGTGGCATTCCTAACATAGGTTGCATCCAGACTTGTTTATACTGCGCAGCAGAATGCACAGTCACAATGGATCATCATGGCTGTGCATTATCAGATCACAACTGTGCACTTACCTTAATGTTGATTCAACAACACTCGCTGTGCAGTATAAAGAAGATTTGAATTTTCCTGCCAGTCCAGACAGAATGATGAGAAGAGACAAATGAGAGCAGGAAGGGCAGCTCAATTCTGATTGGCTGCCTCATCCCCTGTGACAACCTGCACCAACTCAGCTCTCGCAGCTTCTGAGGAGGAAGCTATGGAACCGCTTTTTAGTCGGGATGGCAAGTCACCACTGTGCATCAGGTAAGCTGCACTTTTTCCTTTAACTGTGGATTTATTCTGCAAGTCTGGAGGCAGCCATAGTAGGAGATGAAGGAGACATCCAATAATATCTCTATTACAGGAAATCTGGTGACAATGCAAGTTTCACGTAATAGCTTATCTCCATTTGCCGGCTTATTTCATGATTGTATGTCTTCCAAGTATCAAGATGTCAGCTAAGCATGTGAAAAAAACTAAAAGGAAGTGAGTGGGCATTTGGTATCTTGATACTTCCAAGAGAAGCGATCATGGAAGGGGCTGGGAGATATAAACGAAAGCCTGGGATTGCCTCCTGCATTTGGAGGGTAGTAAGGTTGAAGTGCAGTGGTGGCTATTTGCATGACAAGCACTGAACTAGCCCCCTACTTGATCAGCAGTGCTCGTAGTGTGAATGACCAGCCCAGATTGCCAAGGCAATGTCTGAAGCAGCTTTTGGTGTGTGGTCAGATGTTGCCATGGTGATTTGGCAGCTGTGTACAACTGCACGTCTTGACATGCAACCACACAATCTAGCTGTATAGCACCTGGAAGTGGGTGCAGAATCTGCCATCCAGGAGCAATCCAGCCACTCGTGGACATCATTTTTAGTAGTCCACAGCTGAATCACTCCAAGGAGGGCGGCAGCAACTCCAGGTAGATTAGAATGGTGCCTGGGTGTGGCCAGTGATCCAGGGAACACCTTGGTTTGCTCAACGAGGTAAGTGCAAAAAGGACCAAAATTCTCTCGATCCCTTTAGATGTTTGAGCTTTGTCATAGATGAACCAGAAGTCTCCACTCAAACCCAAATTCCTGTCTACTTGCTGTACAGTCTTTTCAGCCCCCCTTTGTACAAAATTTGTTTTTTCAATCTTGAGCTTTACCAGAATTGCTGGAATGGCCTATGTTGGGAAAGATATAGGTGTTTGACCCTGTTGACTCTCTGAAGCCTGTCTGCAGTTGTCTTCAAATGAACAATGCTCCCTGAGTAAGTGCATCTGCAAACTGTTGTCGTTACTGCTGTCCTAGAGCTCACTAACCCCTTCCTGGTCCTCACTAGATGTGAACAGCTAAAATCCTGTCCACAACTTGACAGGGAATGGCTAGGTGGCTCCTGGCTTACAGTGTTCACACCCTTTTCCAGATGTAATGCTGCTGCGACTAGACGTAGTGGTGTAACTGTGACCTTGAAGTTTCATGCCATGTTTCAGTTGGCATGGCAACAACTGGGTGTGCCTTAGATGTTGCCTCAGCAATTACTATGGCAGCCTGGCCTGGCCTGGCCAGGTCACCTTTTGCATTCCAAGTACTAGTAGGCTGGTTCAGGGCTTTACTGGCCCTTGAAGTGCAGATGACTCCCTCAGGGCTTCATCTTCACCTGACCGGTCATAACAGTCGGGTAAGTGCAAACAGGCCCTTAGACCATTCAGTGGATTTTGATACCATTGCCTGTGGTAATCTCTTGACAGTGCTTTCTGGGTTAGGAGCTGGAGGCACTATTTAGGTCAGCTGGATGTCTATCTGTGATCTCTGATTGCTTTTTTGGATTGTTTAACTGTGCAAACGGAATGCTTGGCTTTTCAAGCTACAGAAGAACCCAGCCTGGATTGGATTGTGCTGCTGTGCCTTAGAGCAGGGAGATGTTTGTCATTTTGAAATGTCTCCTATCTGGGATCTCCACTTAGGCAGTGTAGAGTTTCTATATGGTCACAATCCTTTTTGGAGAGGTTTATAAGCCACCTGCAAGGCTGAGTTATCTGGCAGTAAAAATAATTGAGCCGGGGAAGGCAGACAGGATGATCTCTGCGAGGATGAGAAAAATACAAGCAATTTTCCCTTTTTGCAAGAAGAGGCATTAAGATGAGTGCCCTAAATATAGACATTCACCTTGACAGGAGCAACTGGTGGATCTCTGGAACAAATATCAAAGACTCGGTTCAAATACATAGGAGAGATGCCACAAGCAAACTCTGCTAAACTAAATTTTGGAGGCTGTATCTAGTGTTTTAAGATCTTTTCTATTCACATTGCAAGCATTTTGTAGCATAGGATGGCCGCATTTCCCCCCTCATAAATAAAAATCAGAATGGGCAGGAGAGAGTTTTAGCCATTCAAGGTGGATAGGACCAATAAACAAACAGTATACCTAGAACCAATACTTTTGCGCCCCAGTCTAACAAGTGGGAACGACATCACAGGACAATGGTGGCAGAACCATAACACAATTGAAAACCTTGTGTTCGTCTGCCCAAACAGAGTCCTGGTCCATTGTATGCTGGGATTCAGTTCATGTAGGCAAAAGTAGAGACTTCCAATCTCAGGGTGGCTTAGCAGTTTGATCAGGAAAATTGTTGCTGGTCTGGGCTAGTTCTCTAATGTTCTCTTCAGGGATAGCTTTGGCCACTGTGAAGTCATAAGCTATTGTTTGAAGAGGGTTATGAGGAGCCTGGGGCCCTTCTGAACTTCCAGTCCCATGCAGGGGATGGGAATACTGTATTCCCACTGACATTCACATTTGCAGGTGCTAGGGCATGTTGTCTGGATCGCTTCAAGATAGGGTTAGACAAATTAATGGATGACAGATGTATCAATGGATACTAGAATGAATGTCTAGGTCAGTGATGGTGAACCTTTTGAGCTCGGTGTGTCAAAATTCACAAGAAAATCTAGCTTAACTTGGGTGCTGTGTCACATCTAGAAATATCCATAATTCTGTGATATTTGTAGCTCTGGTAAAAAAAGTTATATTTTTGATACATGTATTTTATTAAAAGCAAAAACAAAATTCTTTACATTAGTGACATTTGTTGCTGAATTTTGTTTGCTAAATCTTCAATTGAAAGTTGCCATTTCATACACTTCAAGAACAAGCAAGCGCTACACGCCCAGGTGCCAGGGTGACCATGTGTGTCACCCAAAATGGCTTGGTGTGTCACCTGTGACACGTGTGTCATAGGTTGGCCATCACTGGTCTAGGTACATCTTTCAGGCTGGGGGTGGGCGGAAGCAAGACACTTGTAATGCCATTTGCTGGGATTCAAGAGCAGGAAAAGGTTTGTCCTTGTCTCTGTTTGAGATGCCCATGAGCATTTGGTGGGCCACTGTGTGCAACAGGATGCTGGACTAGATGGGCTGTGGCCTGATCCAGCAAGGCCTCTCTTATGTTCTTGTAGCTACCAGTCTCTCCTCCCACACATCCGCAGACCTACTGGAGGTTTGCATTCCAGACATGCCTGGGCACCGGCATCTTTGTCCTGGTGGACAGCACTACTGTGCATGTCCTGGGGCTGTCTCTGGGATAATGGTGCCATGCCACAGACATGTGCTAGCTTTCTAGGTCACCTGATGTGCCAGCAGATTTGTGTGGCACCTCAGATGATCCCAAGTACCAGAAGAGGTGCGAATGCTCTCTGTGCTGGCCAGGAAAGGTGAGGTTTCAGACGTGTGTAGTGCATGTTTTTGTGTGCCTCTGCTAATGGACACTGTGATGGCTTCTGGGATAATAGGAGATGTTCCTGGTGTGGAAACAGCTCCTGAAAGTGCAGATGGTGCTTTCCAGAAGCTACCCCTCTCTGCACTAGCAGGTCAAGTGCAAAAGAGCCTCTGCTCTGAGGGACCTTTTGCACCTTTGTCACTTGCTAACAAAGGTGCAGACCTGGGATGGATCAGGCATTCACATTTTGAACACTTGCCCTGTCCCAGACTTAACTGGCACTTTAGCATGGGCTGGGTATGTACAAATACTGCTGTGTAAGTGGTGATTGTCTCACCATGGCAACGATCATGTGCGCTGGCCATTACTATGGTGCCTAAAGAATGTAGTGTGCAGCTGTGGTTGTACTGCCCCACCTCATGCACCCATCAACTGGAAGAGGTGCAAAGGGTTCATGCTGGAGTATAATGGCCATATCCTTGATGCAGCTAACATAGCTGTTGGGCGCATTTTAGTGCTCCACTGCTGTCTTGCTGGGGGATGGTCCAGCAAATGTCAAACTCCTTCTGGAATGGAAATGGCTCTGTATGGTGTGTTGGTGTATCCCAGGAGCTCCCCTTTAGGCCTTGTATGAAAAGAGCCTCCGAACCTTGTCAGAGGTGTGGCATCATGTTGAAACTTGAATACCTTTTAGTTTCTTTGCACCCTAAGAATTGGTATTTCTGTTCCCATCTATTGTTTGCTTCTTGCCAAGATTCCCAGGAAGAAGAAGAAGAAGAAGAAGAAGAAGAAGAAGAAGAAGAAGAAGAAGAAGAAGAAGAAGAAGAAGAAGAAGAAGAAGAAGAAGAAGATTTATGTCTTTGTTATTGTTGTTGCTGTTGTTCTTGTTTCCTCATAGTTCCCACAACTTGCAGATGGACACTGAGTTTGTATGACATCTCTATAAATAACCTTCTATGAACACTGCTTCTCCATTCCTCTTAAAGCAAGACAGTAGTTGGAACATCAGAGCATCAATAAGGCATTGATTAAGTCAGGAGAAGTTTGGAGAGCAATGTTTGTGGCAGGTAGCTGTTATGACTGCATTGAGCGTTTTCCTTAAATAGGTTATTTATAGGCAGGGCTTGAGAATGGGCCAGAATGGGCAACACGTACATATATTAGGACGGCACGTACTCTTCCTGCAGTAGAATTTTCTTGTCCATGGACTTCTCGTAAGTCGTGGGAGTGGGGGAGGCACTGTTCCAAGCTGCTGGCCTTTTATACTAATGGGAAAAGGGAATAAATTGAAACCTCTGAAATTAATTTACTTTAAAGTTGTGGTGTTAGTGATTTGTGCTTACAGGAATTTTGCACCTGCAGGTATTAAGCAAAAGAGTGAAACATTTATTGTGCTGAATATCAGAAGAAGAAGAGTTGGTTTTTCTACCCCACTTTTCTCACTCCTTTAAGGTGACTCAAAGTGGCTGACAAACCTTCTGTTCTTCTCCCCACAACAGACAGCTTGTGAGGCAGCTGGGGGTGTGATAGCTGAGAAAGGAAGCTGGGACTTGTTAGGCTGGAAGAGCCCATATAAAGAAAATGTAGAGATGTGTGCAGAAAAGGTAACTAAATGTCACAACTATCACCAGACTATCACCAGACTTTTGAAGGCTGAATGAAGTAAGAATTTGTGCTCAGGGAAAGCACAGGATTGTGCAACACACAGGAAGCGAGTCACCAACTCTGATAGTGGAAATGTATAAAGGTGGGCACACACGGCTGTGTGTTACCCTTGCTTAGCTGATCGAGACTGGAGAGGGAGAGAGAAGCTGACATGTAACCGATACGAATAAAAGCCTCTACTGAGAACTCTGTCTGTTTGCTGGAAACTGTGGGCAGGGAAAGGAGGGGCGATGAGAAGTGCTGAAATGGACAGCTCCGAAGGAATGCTGACAGCCAGCAAGCCAGCGAGCAGAGAGACACAGAGACTTGCATTTTCCTCAGCACGGAGAGACGCAACTCTGCGACGAAGATTTATTACCAACGGGGGGGGGGGGGTACCTGACACCCCATTACCCCCTAACAGGACTATCCCAAGGTCTCCCATCTGGCTTCGTGGACTTGAACCAGGAGATTATCAGATAAGAGTCCAACACTCTAACCTCAAGATGAAACTGGCATGTTCTTTGGTTGGAGCGGTGGTGGGAGTGAACCTGGAACCTGAGGCCTTTCTGCACCAGGCCTTATTCTGGAATATATCTCAGAATAAGAACCTGCTGTCTACATGATACTGCAGTCCATGGCAGGGCCTGGGCTGGGTCTGGCATAGTCTGCACCATCATAAAGGATGGCAGGTCCTTAGTCTGGGATGTAATCCAGAATAAGACCCAGTACAGAAAGGGACCTGCTTTGGATTCTGTCCAAAACAAGTATGCAAAAGGGTCAAAAGAGTGTTGATAGTGTGGATTACCCTATCCGTTTGTAGTTACAATTCTATTAAGGAGAGCTTAGTAATGGTATGGATTATTTTCTTTGTCCACTATTGAGCGTTTTCCTTTAGAACTTTAGAAGAGATTCTAAACCAAACTGTGCTATACTAGTGATTTGCATAAGGTACTGGGTACTGATATTCTGTACAGCGTTAGGTCCACCAAAATGATGCTGGGTTCCTTTGAGACGTTGTGTCAGTGCAATATAGTCCGCATATGTGTTGCCCTGAACATCTTTCTTCGTGTACCTCTCCTTTAAGAATGAAATCAATAATTTTTCTGCAGTTGACTCCTAGAACACTGGGCAGAGGCTTTCATCCATTAGCCCATTTTTGTTACAGCCTTTGAGTCTTCCTGTGTATGAATACAAGCAGATAGCAATATATGTTCCTATGAGGCACATCTTCATCACACGGAGCAACATATTTGGAGAAGTCATATAGCTGACTGAAGTTTTTCTACTGTTTTCAAGAGAAGGAAAATATTTTTAGTTGAAACGGGGGGAAAGACAGAAGTATTTGTAGCAGGGACGCAGCACATTTGGTTTTGGTAGCATTATTTACCTGGCTGCAGTGTGGAGTGCTATACTGCTACTAATATGTTACGTATATTAGTAGGCAAAATCATTCACAGCTAGATGCTCACGCACTGATCAAAACATCTCTGCAGTCATAACAGCCTACCTGTTTTAAACACATGACGCAAGGCCTGACAAGCCGCATAGCCAGTACAGATATCTGTTTAGTGGAGTATTTTGAAAAGTAGTTCTGCTACTGCACATTCCCAAGGAGCAGCTTACAGTCATTTTTATTAGTACCTGGATTTGCAGCATGTGCAGGTTTTAATAAACTGACAGTTCTGTGCCAGGGTTCCTTTTTTAAAAAGGGCCTCAAATGTACATGAATACGTAAGAGCACCCTCCAATTTTCCTCTGCTTTTTATTTTTATCTTTTATTATTGTGTTTTCAGTTAAAGATATTGGGGGATTTATCTTATGGGGTTGCTAAACAGAATCGTGACCGTGAGTGGATTGAGAATTGTTGGGCATGAGAGTGGGACTGGATGATTTAATTTATTTTTTTACTTAGACGTAGATCTGCAGGTCGTCGTAAGTTTTACAAGGCAGACTATCAAAACATGAAATATGCCTCAGCGCAGCAGCTTGGTCTCAGTGTAAAAAATGACAAATAGTGCCAGTTAGTGAGTCAGTTTTTCTTGTGGTTAGAGCGTTGGACTCTTATCCTGGTTTGAGCCCACACTCCTCCACAAAGCCAGCTCGGTGACCTTGGGCTAGTCACAGCTCTCTTTCTGAGCTCTCACAGCCCCATCAACCTCACAAGATTGAGGAACAGAACGTTCGTTAGCTGCTTTGAGTTCCTTTAAGGGTGAGAAAAGTGAGGTATAAAAGCCAAGTTTTCTTTTCCAACTCTTCTTTATTACTGAGAGATTCATTTCAGCAGTGTGCCAAAGTGTACCATCAGAATAGTCGCTCAGTGGCTCCAGTTCCTAGCTTTTCAAAGTCCTTTGAGGTTGATTCTGAAGCTTATGTGAGCTTTGGGGTCAGTACGGGGGCTGGTCATGCAGATGGCCCTGTTGTAGAGCATGCCATGCTATGAGCCAGCAGTTCTGTCTGGTCCGCACCCGCAAGGTGAGTTCAGAAAAGGCCCTTTCTCTCTTGCGATCTTTCCTTATTGCAGAGTTAGTAGAACAATTTGTTGCATATCTGCTTTCATTTAGAGGGTCAGAAAAATCAGTTTTTTGAGTAGAAAATAGAATCTTGAGCCAACCGGTGAGAAAAAGCTAAGGATTCACATCTATATATTAGCACTGAGAGCCCATCACAGCCCAAGCATTATTGGCTAAGTCTTTTGATGTGGAAATAAGACTCCTCATTCCAATTAGTTCATTTGCATTATTTCTTAACAGCCCTGGAGTTAGACACGAGGGCGCAATCTTGCTAAAGCCAAGACCTTTTAAGTATCATTGGTTTCACTCACCGTGAAAGTTAAGCATAGGTTTGAATCTCTTCCATTAATGCTGACAGGATTAAAAATGGCATATATTTAGCTGGATTATGTTTCCAGTGTTATGCAAACCCATTCATGCTGCTTTGCCTGGATCTCTGTGACATTATTGCTACATGACAATTGTGATCTGTCTGGAGAGTTGTTTTGAGAGGTGAGGTGTTGTCTCGTATCTACTTCTGAAAACATGACATATTAATCATAGCTAAGAACACAAGAGGAGCACTGCTAGATCAGACCACAGCCCATCTAGCCTAGCATTCTGTCTCGTAGCATAAGACAAAGGCAAAACTTTCAGCCGTAGGGGTGTGCGTGAATATTTGTAACATTTGAAATTCGTCTGAATTCAGACATTCAAATTCGAATTGAATGTTTAGATACATTTGTATGCATTTGTATGGGATTTGAATGCTATTCATATGTATTCGTATGGGGCTGAACGTTTGTATTGAATACGACTCCTACCACATTAAAAGGGGATCTATTCAAACAAATACGAATTTTCTTGCAACGAATACAAAAACAACATTGGTACACATCCCTATTTACCTGTTCTTGACTCCCTGCAGATGGCCTTTAGAGGCATCCTGCCTGTTTCTTCAACCTGGAGGCAGTACCTAAGCATCCTTTCTATTAGTCATTGATGGACCTGCTGTCCATAAATTTATCTAGTAGTCATTTATCTAGTAGTCATTGATGCACCTGCCCTGCATAAATTTGTCCAACAGTTTCTTAAGGGCTGCATCAGAGTACTGTGTCTAGTTTCACAGTATAAACCACATTTGTGTTTTTAATGAACGTTTAGAACTCTGGAACTATTTAATTGCTATTCAGTTGATTTTCTGATACTTTCCAGTGAGATTTGCATGTTTTACATTGGTGTTATTTTAAAATATATTTTCTTTGCATTTATATTTTCTTCATAACTGTTATAATCACCTAGGAACTTTGCTGAGAGACATAAAATAAGCTTTTCTGCCCTACCCAGCATTTTATCAAATGCATAAAATGAGAATATGTTGCTTGGGATTTCAAAAGTTGAGATTTTTTTCAATAGCAAAATGCGTTATTACACAAGTGGCCTTGTTTATTATCAAGGCGACCAAAATTCGTGCTGCTATGTTTTAGACTCAGTATTTTAACAATAAATGTACCCACTTATTTTTTAGATTGTATTTTTGTATTTTATTTTATGATAAGGTCAGTGGACCAATCATTAAACTTATTGATTCAACAGCAAAAGTAAACTTAGGTGAAATTAATAAATAAGAATGGTACCCAAATATATACCAAAAAAGAAAGATACTTTAACATATTGATGGTAAAATTGTAACTTGAATTTGAAAAGGAAAGTTGGAAAATGTATTAATATGTGTATAATTCAACACCTTTTATAGACATATACCATTGTTTAAAGAGAAATTCAACATATTGTTTCTTTTTCAAAGATGCAATTATGAGAATGAGTGAAAAGGAGGGGACAGTTCATTTATTTATCTGCATTTTTATTTTACCCGGTACCTGAAGTTCTCAGTGCAGGTTACAACATTAAAAAACAAATATATGTTTGTATAAAATGAACATTTTAAAATAATTGTGCATATAGCAATTTCAAGATTTACTCTTTCAAAATAAATTCAGTTGTTGCTTGTTAGTTGTATTTTTGATAACAGAGTTTTTTACATCTGGAACTGCAGAATTGTGTATTACTTTGGAATCTTCCCTCAGTATTTGCAAGTGAGAAATATTTTGATATTGCCAGTTTCTACTTCCATTATTATTTTTAAGTTGTCATATTCATGGGATTTTCCTGGAATGAAACTCTCAAAAGTAACAACAAAGTGCTATTGATCAGGAGTGTGTTAGAAGATAAGAGGACATAAGAGGAGCCCATCAAGTCCATCATTCTGTTTCACACAATGGCCCACCATTCTCAAGCAGAAGACAAAGGAAAAAATTTCACCTTCTCTTAAATCCCTGAAAATTACATTTAGAAGCATCCTCCCTGTCTCTCCAATGTGGAGGCAGTACCTAAGCATCCATTCTATTAGCCATTGATGTACCTGCTGTCCATAAATTTATCTAGTAATATCCAGGCTGGTTGATGACACCACCCATTTCATAGACTGATGGCCCTCTGGGTGAAAAAAATACTTCTCCTTGTTGGTCCTAACTATCCTGCCCATCAGCTTCATAGCCCCCTGGATCTAGTGTTGTATGATAAAGAAAATAATTTTTGTCTATCCACCTTCCACACTGTGCATGATTTTATATACTTCAGTCAGGTCACCTCTTTAAATGCAGTCTTTCAAGGCTGAAGAGTCTTAGACATTGCAGCCTGAGTTCTGGGCTGTTATCCAGAACAGATATTTCTTCAAGAGGGGAAAGAATGAAGAAGGTACTTCTGAGTGAAAATTGCAATAACATGGTATTGAAGAATTATGGCTAAGAAAACTAGATATTGGGTGTTTTTCCACTGCAGACCTTAGATCCGGATCTAAGGAATGGGTACATTCTAGTAGATCTACTAGAATGGGTACATTCTAGTAGATCCGGATTAAGGGAAGCACCCAGTGTGTTTCCACGGGAGGTGTAGCACCCATTAGCAATGGGTGCTAACACCCCTGCTGTGGAAACAGCTTTGCACCCATGTGGGGAATCCGGATCAACGCCCAAGGGTTTGGTCCGTTACCCCAGGTGTTTCGGGGGGAGGGGGTTGCAGTCCTCAAAGCCACTTCGAATTGACTTCGAAATGACTTCAAAGTCACTTCGAAGCCACATTGAAGCCACTTTGAAGTCATTTCGAAGTCTGTGCAAAATAGCTCTGGAGTGCCTTTGAAACCTGTGCTGATCTTCGGAGTGAACTTCGAAATGACTTTGGAGTCACTTCGGAGTCACTTCAGACTCACTCCAAAATTCACTCTGAAGATCAGCACAGACTTCAAAGGCACTCCAGAGCTATTTTGCACAGACTTCGAAATGACTTCAAAGTGGCTTCGAAGTGACTTCGAAGCCAATGTTGGGGGGGCCCAATGGGTGCATCCCCTCCCCCTAGCCTCCTTTGGACCCCATTGCCTGTTTCCAGTGGAAACAGGGTCCCTTTAATCCGGATTTTCTTGCAGAAGACCCTATTGTAGACCCCATTACAGAAAATCCCAATCAAAGGCCAAAATGTACTCATTAGATCCAGATTTCCCCCATGGCAGTGGAAACAATTGGGTCCCAAATGGGTGCCGTGGTGGACATGGGATCATCCGGCTCACACCCAAATGGGTCCTAAATGGGTGCAAAAATGGGTACTTTTTGACAGTGGAAAAACACCCATTGTGTCAGGCTGCATCTCCATTATATAAACAAGGCACCTTAAATGAGGCCAGTTTCCATTACTCCCAGTGGAGGCAAGCTGCTCCCAGGGTCTGATTAAGGTGTCTTTCCTTTGTCAGGCAGATGCAGCCTCAGATAGCCATGCTAAGGATTGTTTCTGGAGAAATCTTAACTACTTTATATACAAACTGAGTGTGATGCAGTTAGTGATTGGCAGATAAACTGAAGTCTGGAAGGATGCTTGACAACCTGAACTATCATTACACTCTGGTATACCACATCCCCTGTCCTCTTTGGTGCAAACTAGGCTAGGAATCTGCACTTGTACTGCCTTCCTTAATCTTTCCCTGGCAGTCAGATTTTGGATCCTCAGGGGAGGATGAGGCCCCTCTGTTCTCACCCTCCAACTGTACTTTTTGATAGAATTTATAAGATGAGTGTTTCCAGTTCTGGAGCTTCTGGTTATTTAGTGACAGTGCCACTATCCTTGCCTTTTTTGTTGCCTTGTGTTGCCTTCAACTTTCTTCCGTTTTTTTTTTTTAAAGGTGAGATCACCAAAAATGCACAGTTCAGCATTGTCTGCCAGCCTTTTCCTCCATCTCAGCATTCTGTGAGGTGCTGTGTTCCATTCCTCTAGTGCTTTGACCATTTCCTCCTTTGGCTTTATAAATGCACAGTACTACAGATCTGCATCTTCTCAAGATCTGGCATGGTGGCAGCAACGTACACTATAGTAGGTGGGTTGGGGAATACACTTCCCTGCAGTGCACTGTGGGGCATATTCCTCAACTAGCCAACCTCAACCCAGCAAATGTGAAGTTGCACAGATCTTCTCAAGATCCAGGGAGCAGCATAGCCTGTAGTGGGTTTTCTGCAGAGGTGGAGAAAATGTTAGAGGAACCTACAGAAGGATGCTGGACCATAGTCTGCTTTTCAGTGTACTTGCCAAGACTGATGGTGCAATTAAAAGAAAAAGGTGGGGCAAGAAGAAAGAGGGAAGTCAGTAAAACTGCCATCCTTCTTGAACGCCCACCAGGTTAAGCAATGGCCGGAGAGGGAAGGCAGTCTCTCCCTCAGCCCATTCTGGGAAGTTTGAATACTGCCCCCAAATTCCTCTTGCACAGTCATACCCTGAAAATTAGACTACAGAACCACTAAGGCTGCATCCCCAAATGACTTATTTGCCTCTCTAGTTCCCTTTACTGTTACCCTATTCAAGCGGGCTTTAAAAGTGCCATGCAATTCCGGAATAAACATCCGCATGAGGCTCAGCAAAACATGCATTTAAAATGCACCTTCCGTCCCCATGGAAGCGTGGTTTGCTTGCCCGCATCTTTTTCTCCCCGCCCCCTCTTGTTGATAGGGTGCTGGCAGGAACGGGGAGGGACTGCGCACTGCGCGGCCACAACCAGGAAGAAACCCCCAACAAGTTCAAAGGAAAAATAGCCATCGGTTCTCTGTTCGGCTCCCAGATCTCTGCCCCCCAAAATGGCTTCCTGTGCTGGCAAAGGCAGCGGTTGCAGCCATCGGCTGCGCGATCGTTCGCTCATTCACTCTCAACAATTTCACAGATCACTGTCAAAATCCACCCGGTAGAGCAGCAGTGACTGTAGCAATCCACCACTTCACACCTGAAAACAATTGCAACGATGCGCTATTCTGGCTCTTTGAAAGTTCTGAGCTTTAGAAAGGGAAAGGAAGGGAAGCTGATGCACTTCTGGGAGATGTGTGAATGTTTTATGGCCGTGTGTGCAGGCAACAATCCCTGTCCCTTTTGCCACGGAGCATCCCCATGGTAAATGCTGCTAGGAAACCCACGACTTCCAAAAAGAGCACTGGAGCTCTTCTTTAAAGTGCACTTTTTTTGTTGTGGATTTTCCTCCTTTTGTAGCGCTGGAAGCTCGTTGAAAAGCTGGGCATGGGAGCACTCAGAGGCAAAAGATTTTTAGAGGGTTTTAAATTACTTGGGGACAGGGCCTAACAGTCTCAATGCTGGGATAATCTGTATATCGATTAGATCAGAATGGGGTAGGATAGCTCAGATAAGAATCAGACGGTTGTTTTTGGCTGTGATCCCTGCGACTCCGGGACTGCTTCAGACTGTCTTTAAAATTATGCGTGACCATAGCCTCAGAGCAGCTTTGCTGCCAAAATGCAAGGCAGGTGTGTATAGAAGTGCTGGGCACATGTTGCCTCCTGAGGATTTTTCAGATTCTCCCATTCAGGAGTTCCAATTAGCTTGCTCAGAGCACTGGGTAAGTGAGAACAAAGCAGCACTGGGAATGCATCTTTAATGTGCAGTTCATTAATTGATTAATGAATTAGTATTTCTGTACTGCAACATCTCAGAGCAGGTTGCAATAAAACCAATATAAAGAACACACTTAAAATGGACTCATTAAAAACAATATCTAAGTTACCCCTTCGGTCTGATGAAAGGGTAAAGAGATATGCCTTCACCAGGCATATGATGTGCCCATGGATGGGGCTAGACACGTGGAGTGAAATCTCAAGAATTTGGTATGCGATTTAGCTTTTGCAGTTGTGAAAAGGGAGGACATGGATGTGGCCATGTTGTCACAGAAAACGGCCTTTCTCATCAAAGCTGCATCAAAGGAATGACTTTTGTGTGGCTGTGGGATACGGGTACAGTTTCTTTGCTTTCCAAGCAGTTGTGTGTGTGTGTGTGGGTTTTTTTGCCACAGTGTTGAGAATGTTGTGTTCTGCAAGAGCTGCACTGCCGCAGGGAAAGGTTGATTCTTCTTTGCTGTTTGTGGCCTCAGAGATTAAAGAAGAGACTAGTGAAGAAGAGGAGCAAGGAGGAGGTGAAGGAGAAGGAGACGTCTATTCAGTACAGTCTGTGTGTAGGGTGTGTGTGTGGTTTTCTGCTATCTTGTCCCAGCCTTTTCTGCTCTCAGTGTTCTTGTTCTGCTCGCCCCCCCCTGCTCTGCCTGGCACGGGTGATTACATTTTGGATGATGACAATACAAATTCCTGTCAAAGCAAATTAAGAGAAATTAATACAAGAGGTTTGAAATGGCTCAGATCTCTGGAATTGTTCAGAGCATAAATTATGAGTCATGCAATTCTGCCTTTCCCTGGCTATTTGCGATGCAATGAGCTGAAAAGCCCTGGGTGCTGGAGGGAGGAAAAGATTCTATACTCTCTGCATTTCTCTTGACCCTGCTGTGCTAGTGGAAAAAGGCTTTTGGATTATAAAGCAGGGTGACCATTTATGCTCTATCAGAAAAGAAGGCAAAGAAAGAGCAACATTTGCATCAGCTAATTTGTACACATACTTGCAGATTTAGAAATTATGACAGTGTAATTCTGTACAGGAAACGCAGTGCATCTAACCAATCAAAAGACTATTTATTTTTGATGGACCAAGGGCCTTCTTTTCTTTCCTATGCTTAATTTTTAAACCAGACATAGACTAGGCACTTCTTCAAATGGAAGTCTTCTTCAGATGGAGAAGGCAACTCTGTAAAATAGGATGTAGAGTCAGCATGTTTGCCAATTGTGGAATTAAATGATGAGCAAAGTTTGAAAATGTATTTTCTTTCCCTAATTCTTTCTGATTTAATTGCAGAACGAACATGACACATCACTGGGCATATTTTTGTGCATAAGAAAAAATAAATCCAAGTTGTCAGTGTAATGTGTAGACAAATTCTGTAGATGATATTTCATAAAAATGACAGAGACTCCATCTTTGTGATTGTTTCTGGCCAAGTGGGGTGGGCAAATGGCCATGTGCCAGATGTGGCCACCTCTTATCCTAATGGCTGTTTAGAGCAACCTAACTAACTCTCAGAGCAGGATAAAGTACCCTGATGGCATCCTGATGGCCAGAATGGCATGGGGAAAACTCTTTGCTGGTCACCTATTACCTATCCCAATCAAAGACCCAGGTTTTTGGTCTGTGTGCAGCATACATGGCCAGAATTCAAAGTCAGCTTCTGATCCCTTGTTAAGACTCATCAGAGTTCCAATTGCGGGGCCTCCTGGGGGTGAGGAGGATGCTTTGAAGCTACCTTAGTTTTCCATGCCACACCCATGCCAAGTCCTTTATCAAGCAGCTCAGTCCACTCACACAAGGGGCTTCAGCTGGATGAAGCCAGAAAGTCAGAGATGGACAACTGGAGCAACTGATGTTCCTCTTAATTCATCAGGCCAATTTGATAAAAGCCATGTTGCTAGTGTTAATTCATCTTCTATTTTAACAAATCGTATATGCGTGAATGATGTGAGCACTGCCACTCAATCTGTTTTGTACAACTCAGGTAAAACGCAACAGAAAAAGATGGTACGGCCACCTATCTTTTGCATAGTTATTGTGCATTTCAGCTGTGCTGCATTATAGGAGTTACTGACCTATGTGTAATAAAAATCCAATAAAAATAAAATAAATATTCTGTATTATAGTTAGGAATTCCTAACAGTGAGGGTGCTTTAAAAAATGTTGGAAGCAGCCTAGTATAACTTTAAAGATCATAGACTTTATTGTGATTTTTCGCTTGCTTGGGCTAAAACAGATTTTTGCCTCTTTCTTTCTTTTTCTTTCTTTCTTTCTTTCTTTCTTTCCTTCTTTCCTTCTTTCTTTCATTCATGCATTCATTCATTCATTCATTCGAGGTTTTATATCCAGCCCTTCACATGAAGGACTCACGGCATATCACAACAATAAAAATACCTAAGTACAATAAATAATTCACAAACCATTTAAAATATAACCCTCCTTCCTCCTTCGTTGTCTACATGCTGTCTGCATCCTTCCTCATGGTCTACATGCTGAGGACCACAGGCTCTATAGATAATGTAGTCCAGTTATGGTGAACCTTTTGAGCTCGGTGTGTCGAAATTCGCAAGAAAACCTAGCTTAGCACAGGTGCTGTGTCACATCTAGAAATATCCATAATTTTGTGATATTTGTGGCTCTAGTAAAAAAGTTATATTTTTGATATATGTATTTTATTAGAAGCAAAAACAAATAATTCTTTACATTAGTGACTTTTGTTGCTAAATCTTCAATTGAAAGTTGGTATTTTATACACTTCAAGAACAAGCAAGCACTACACGCCCAGGTGCCAGGGTGGCCATGTGTGTCACCCAAAAGGGCTTGGCGTGTCACCTGTGACACACGTGTCATAGGTTGGCCATCACCGATGTAGTCTGTCTTCACTTAGGTAGAAGAAAGAGGAGGAGTTTTGCTATCCACAAAGGGGAACCCCTGCTCCATCTTGCTCCCAGTTCTTTCTCTGCAGCACAAGGAGATTGTAGATTTCTTCTTCCTCCTCCTCTTCTTCTTCATTGAAGGAGAACTTTTGATGCTTGGATTGCTTAATGTGTATCTAGGGCATGGCAGTGGCTGGTATCTGAAGTCAACTCCGCAGGAAAGAGTGAGGTGTAGGACCTTATGGGAGGTGCCCAGAGCTTTGAAGGAGCAGTGAGGCATCAAAGAAGGGGTGACGGTGGTTGGTGCCCAGAGGTGACATCTCAGAAAAGAGTTGCCTTCAAGAAAGCTACCAGTAGTTGTAGGCCCGGCCGGCTCCTCATGTGGGTGGGAGCAGCTGTAGCTTAGGGCAGCATCTCCCCCGCTACACACCAGGTGCCCTTAGAGCAGAATGGGAAAGTGGGAGCAAGCTCATGACAGTGGTGTTAAGGAGCTCAGGGA
>MTQE01002208.1:32625142-32636354 GCA_014337955.1 Aspidoscelis marmoratus
AAGGAAGGAAGGAAGGAAGGGAGGGAGGGAGGGAGGGAGGGAGGAAGGGAAAGGAAGGGAAAGGAAGGGAAAGGAAAGGAAATTCTTGCAATATCCAGCCACTACAGTCCCTTTCCCCGATTGCACCCAAAAAATGAAAACAGATTAACACTCCACAACAGCTTGAGGTCTGTAAAAATTACGACTCAGGAAAGTACGACTGAAGGGAGGAAAGTCCACAAATAAAATGAATTGGACTGAAAAGGTGTGAATGGTGGGGTCTGAAAATGGACTGAAGAAGGATTAAAGTGAAGATGTGACCATGGCCACAATCTACTATATGTCTCCCATTTGATGTTTGTTCTTATGGCTCTATATCTTTCAGCTAGACTTGGGATGGGTGACTTTTGAACAGAGAATGTATTCAAATAGAGGACTGTTCCCTGAAAATACTTCACTCTGATGTGAACATTATGCCCTCAAAACACGAGTTCAATACTCACAGGTTTTGTGTACTTAACAATTGAGCCTTTGATCCCATCTGTAGTTATTTGCAAGGCGAGCAATTTTGCCCTCAAAGTGCCTCAAAAATTTATCACAACAGACTTCAGAGGGCTCCAGTACTAGCTTTTCAAGGACAGATGACAACAGCCTCTTTGCCGCTTTAAAAAGCTCTACCTGAGGATGCAGTGAAAGGTGCAAAAATAAACCTTTTTTGGTAGTTTTTACTGTCATACAGTAGGCACATTGGTTACAGGGTTCTTGTGGCCACTTTGGATGCATTTTTTTTCCTGGCCTAGATGATTTCAAACTTCTCTAGGCAACTTAAAGAAGTAGGAAAAAGTAGGAAAAAGTAGTCCCTTGACAATGCTGCTTGTCACGTTGTTCCTATATGTCACTAGAATTGCTGAACATCAGTTTATTTTATCTGTCCATGTTAGATCTAATGTAAAAATTCTGAAATTATGAGGGTGATGAAGTGTTTGTGGTCTCTGTATATTGTTTATACAATGAGACCTTCTTTAAAATGACAAGACACTTCACATATGTGGCTATATTTTAATGCATTTTTACAGATAATGGACAGACGAGTAGAGAATATAGATGAAGGAATTCGTAACCAACTGAATTCACAACTGGGACAAAGAACACACATCACACAACTCTGCCATAAAAGATATACTGAAGCTGAGGACAGACAGGTATCAAAATTTGTTCTGGGTATTTCTCCCCTTACTCCTGTAGAATACCACCTCATTTGGATACCTTCATATTCTTGTTAAATGAAGAATATTATTCAGAATCACCCTGAGGCACAGGTGAAAAAAGATCCTTTAGGGCTGCGTCCAGACAGGGCAAATGCGCTGAAATTGTTTTGTAATTATACCTGATTTGCTATGATACAGTCCCAGAATATAGGCCTGATTTACTAGGTTATTGTTATTCCAGTAAAATGAACTGTCCTAGTACAATATCCTGTTGTTTTGTAATCACAGCTCTATCTGGATTACAACATGAGAAATACACAGTGAGAGTTTGTCATGAGGTCTTGCTACTTGAAAGATATGTGATAATGTAGCGAGGATTGGTGTCACGTGGAAAGAAAATCTCACAGCTGTAACGTCACTCTGCTGCTGCGGAAATGCTAAAACGCAGAGTATCTATCTAATGGAAAGGTTGAAGGATCTAGGAATGTTTAGCCTAAATAAGAGAAGAATGAGAGGAGACGTGATCACAGTCTTCAAGTATCTGAAGGGCTGTCACAGTGCAGAGGGTTCGTCCCTATTCTCACTTGTACAAGATGAGAAGACTAGAAACAACGCTATGGAACTTCAAGGGATTCAATACAGATTAGATATTAGGAAAAACTTCCTGACATTGAGGGCAATTAGTCAGGAAATAGGTTGCCATGGGAGGCAGTGAGTTCTCCTTCGCTGGAGATCTTCAGAGGCTGGACCTACATCTGTCTTGAATGGTTTAGGAAATCCTAGAGGTCTCTTCTAACTCTTTGATTCTATGATTCTTAGTGTATAGACAACATGCTTTATACTGGTAAATTGATAAATTGTGGAATAAATAAGCCATATCTGGAGCCAGCCTTAAGATGCAACAGAGAAAAGAAAAATAATCAGTATCAGCAGATGTATTTCCTTCTGCTACTTTGTTCTTGGCCTCAGTTCTAGAGCTTGCAACCCCATGCATACTTTTCCTAACCTTCTTCCGTCTTCCACCTTGTAACATGCAACAGCCAGCATGCAACATAAGCTTTTCTGCCGCTTCTTCTGGGATTGATTAGCAGCATGGCCTTTCCCCTAACGTGCCTCTATGAGTTTCCTGCATTCAGCATCCTCTGGGACAAGCAATCTCAAATAAGTTAATGTGTCCACCTGTTTTAGTTGCAGTTCCTTAATGCTTAATTGGCATTTGACTCTGTTCATCATCACAACCATGTTTTTTTCTTCCTGCACAGTTACAGCATAACCTTGATGCCTCTGCAACAGTAGCCACATTGACAGCAATAGTGTCTTTGCAGTGTCTTCAAAGAGACATCGCATCTGTGGTGAAGGCGTTTTCTCATTTCCTTCAAAGCCCTTCCCTCTGGATGTAACGTTTGATTGACAGGGGTGTAGACAATCTGTACACAGGTAGTTCACAGCCCACTGGTGTGGAACAGGGCTTAGGCATCTGCATTGCATTGCACCGGTCTTTGCATAGATTTGCTCTTTGCATAGATTTGCATACTTTGCCCCTTTTGCAGTTGTTCTTGACCTAGCTAATCTGGATCTAGCTGGCACGGGTCTCATTAATCCAGATCTAGCTAATCTGAATTAATCAAGGTAAGTGCAGAAAGGGCCAGAGACTTGAAATGTATCACCAATTTTGATTACATTCTTATAATCCTCTAGGGCTTGTTTCATGATTGTCTCTGCCAGTTTGAGTATGGTGATAAGGACACACCTAACAGATTCCTTTTTTAACCTTAAAAAAACCCTCATGATCCTGATGGAATTTTAGCACCATTTGAACCACACAAACTCTGTAGCACCTCACGTGACGGTGAATCAAATGCTTTGTATGCTGAGACACTTCTATACTAATTGGTGACCACCATGTGACTTCTGCAGTACACTGAGAATTGGTGTCTGGCCTCCTGTTACTCTGCTCTGGAATCTTGGTTGTTCCTCTGCAAATTCTGTTTGCCTTAAACTTCTCATTGCTCATGGAAGTTCCCAGGTTTGGGATGCCAGGTGTTGTTAGGCTACACTGGCCACCAGCCTAGTCAGTGTAACCAAAGTCAAGGAAAGATGGGGTATGTAGGTTAACAACATCTGGAGGCCCAAGTTTAGGAACTTATCTATAAAACAGTTATTGGTAGATACATGTTTGAAAGTGATATAAAAGTGATGGTTTTGTCATTGGGAAATTTTCAAAAAAACACTGAGATTGTCTAATCTGCTGGCCATTCACATGTTTTCCATATTACCTGATGTATTTTGTGCTACCTGTCTGTAGTCATTTCATCTCATGCTTACAGCTCGCCTGGGATGTCTGCTAGTCCTGCTGATTTACAGCTTACCTTTTGATAGATGGTATACTCTGTTGCAGCAGAGAATGGCAATCACTTATGTGATCAGCCAGCTCTGATAGATCATAGTACACTTCTTCACTCTATAGTATCTTGGATTAAGTGAAAAGATGCCTAATATGAAACTCTTAGTTATTGCTCCAGTTTTCTTCCTGATGTGCAGCATTCAAAGATTGATCAGTGGTATCAGGGTAACTGTCCATAAGGGCTAAGTGTGCCCCACATGTACCCAATGTCAGCCTACTCTCTCCCCTCCATATCAGAGAGATGCAATTCAGGGATGGCTGATCTTTATACAGGCTGCCTCCAGACTTGTGGAATAAATCTGCAGTTAAAGGTAAAAGTGCAGCTTACCTACTGCGCAGCAACGACCAGCCGTCCTGACTCAAAACGCAGCTCTGCAGCTTCCCATTGGAAGCTGTGAGAGGTGAGTCAGCGCACACTGTCACGTGGGTTGAAGGAGCCAATCAGATCTGAGCTGCCCTTCCTGCTCTTGTCATGCTTCTCTTGCCATTCTGCCCATCCTGGAGGAAAAATTTGAATTTCCTTTCTACTGCGCAGCTAGTGAGTGCGCAGTACCAATCTGATAATGCAATGCCACAACGGTCCATCGAGATCGGGACTGCGCATTCCTCTGTGCACTATAAACAAGTCTGGATGCAACAACAGTTACTAGGCAGACACGTAGAATTGCAGCCTGGTGGTACTCTGTATACTATTTTTCCCCCTGGCTCTTTGTTCTGTACCAGCAACCCTTCCTAAGGATCAGCCTTTAAGAAGTAGTACACCAAATCCCCTGGGTTTTATTTGTGGCTAACTGGATGGTAGTTTGTCTTTTGGGGGCACCGGGGACACACAGCCTCCATAGAGCTAGCCCATTCTCAGCAGTAGGGCAAAAGCAGCATGCTGAGGTTTTTATTTTGTCCTGAGCTATTTCTGCAGTCCTCTCCCTTGATTTCTGGAAACGGAGCACTTTAGGGTTGGGAGGATAACATTTCTTGATGCTGGTCCATGGATGTTTTGTTACTCTTGAATTAGAATTACAACTAAGTAACAGGATTAAATTCTGGGCAGAACTGGAGTCCTGTGAATTGAGTCAAAATGATGGAACAAATGGATCGGAATACAGATCTGGCTTTCTTTTCTCGCGTTCTCTGCACACAGGCTTCTGTAGATCTCTGCATGCCAAAGTAGGAAGGGCTGTGCAGTCTTGCTTACTGATTTTATTTTTGGCCTTGTTCTGTCTTTGCACACTAAACTGGGAAAGTGTATATATGCCTTCTGTTCATCCATCTTAAATGTGATACATGGATTTGTACTGGAGCATTTTGCAAAAGGTGTATATATGCATCAATTGCTATGAATCTGATTGCTATGAATGACCACTGGGACAAGAGATGGCATCATTTTTGTGCATTATTTGGATAAAATATTAATAAAATGAGCCTAAAGCACTCATTTTAGGTGTAGTGTTTTTTTTTAAAAAAATACACACCCGAGGATGATAAAATCATTGCTAAATTATATCCTTTAAATGTCTCAACGTACTAAAATACTCAGAAGAAATCTCCACTGAATCAAATCGGCTGTGATGTTAGGAATGGGATATGGAGATTTATTTATTTACATTTTTATTGGACTTATACCACAGATTTCATAAAGAATCTGTGTGGCTTACAAAGATGTACCTTTTCAGATGCTTTCGTCCTTTGCACCATCTGCTTTGGTCTAGGACAGTGGTTCTCAACCTTCCTAATGCTGCGACCCTTTAATGGAGTTCCTCATGTTGTGGAGACTCCCAACCGTGGGGGCGGAGCAGCTGGGAGGTGGGAGGGAAGGGCAGTGGGAGACTCGTTGCGACCCCCCTGAAAGGGTAGTTCGACCCCCAAAGGGGTCCCGACCCCCAGGTTGAGAACCACTGGTCTAGGACAAACCTAAACAGGAGGTGAGCTGGGTGATTGCTTAGGACCCAACCCTGGTAATATCTACTGATTAGATAGAAATGGGGGGAAGGGTTAGATTTATCCGGTTTAGAAGAATAAAAGGAATATAGAAGGTGCAACATTTTGTAACTACTGTGTACAAACTATTTCTGTTAGAAATTAAAATAAAATAAATCTTTTATTTGTAAACTGTGCTAAGCCTTCTGAAATATGTGGTGTATAAAACTAATAAATGAGAAAAATAATAGGCTGAGTGAAATATTGCCAGAATTTGTATGCAAGATTCTTTATCGGGCTATGGGTGACCACGTACATTTTAAAGTTATGTAGGGAATGGCAGTTGACCCTTGAGTGCACCAGGAAGCCATTAGTGCCAGCCTGCTCCAGTTTGTTGGCTTTGTTTGAGGCACCCATGATCCAGCATGAAATAGCTCCAGATTTGATTTGATTTGACTGACAAAAAGGGTTGGATGAAGCTGCGATGAAGCTGCGAACTAGAGATTCTAGGACCAGGACCTTCTGGTTGTGCCCCCTATCACCAGCCTATATTAGACAGCAGTCACATGGAGAGTAGCAGGAGCATATTCCTAATTCTAAGATTCACAGCTGTGGAAGGTTAGGACTACACAGATTTATAGCCACTACCAGCATTGACCTGTGACTAGATCTTATCTAACCTGGGGTGCTTCCAAACAGCAGAAGACTATCACAGGATCTAAAGAAGAATCCCACAATTGTCTCTTGCCTCTCCTCCCCAGATGTAGCTTTTTACTTCTTTGTGCCAGCTCCTTTCATGATTGTTCCTCTTCAAATACCTGGATGTACCTCGCTTTTAATGCTCTTCTGGCCATCCAGGCATTGAAGTGCTCCAAACGACAGTCAGGCCTACAATATGTGAGACAACCCTACTGTAGCAGTGCTGCGACGTCACTATATCGCCCCCATCAGGATGAGGGCCAAGAAGGCGAGAAGGAGAAGCCCTGCTGCACTTCCTGTACTTTTCCTCTCTTTCCTGTCCGTTCTACCAGATGCCGCTGTGTGTCAAGAGCCAAAGTGCATAACACTGACCCTTATGCATCACAGTAACTTGGAGGGGTCACAATTAGTTGCATGCGCTGTAGTGAATTTCATGCAAATGGCAAATGCATTAAATGCAGGGGATAACTGCGATTTTAAGAAAGAAACGAGAACAGAAAAAATGAAGGTATATAAGCTACAAACCGGGTGACAAAAAAGCTTATACAGATTGATTGTTTGGAGTGAGTCAGAGTGATCTAGATGTGAAACAAAGAAGACAATCCAGGCAAATTCTGATTATAAAATAGCAAAAACTATTCCCATTTTTCCAGTTTTATTAAGAGAATAAACCTCATTAAATCCATGCAATTTACTGTCTGGTCTCTTGCCATCATGTTTAGTTTTTATTGCTTTGTATTTCATGTTTGCTTATTGTATTAATGATCTAGCCTTCATTAAAAGGTCCCAGAACAGATAATGAGATTAAATTAAGACAGTTTTAAATCTATAAACTTTAATCAACTCTAAATTTAATTCAAAAATAAATAAAACAAAACACAAACTATGAAATTTAAAACAATAAAAAATAGTTCTTTAAAAATGAACTTGCACTACAGCCCTATACTGTGTACAGAGGTCAGAAAGACCAACGTTCTAGGTGAAAAGGTACCAAAATACAGATGGAAAAGCGCATCCCAGTCATCAAAATGTATTTCAACAGGAATTCCTCAGAATGGGAAAGACCACATGAAAGGCTCTTTTAGAGGCTGCCATCTTGTTTTCGGTTGTAGTTGATATGCCGATCAGAGCCACAGAACCTTGGGCCAGGCGGCAGCCACTGAGTGGCAAGTATTTGTTGTCACAGAAAGCTCTTTAAAAACAAACTTTATTCCTGTTTTCACAGATCTTTTGAAAATGGGTGCCCCCCAAAGCTCTCTGTGTTTTCATCCTTAGTCTGGTTGAAATTTTGGGAGTCTAGTTTTTGTCTTAAGAGGGTGTTTGAAGTAATTCCTGGATGGAGAGTGAGAACACCGTGGAACAGTGTCCAAAAGCCTATTCGCACTTGGCTTTTTTCTGGAATATACCCTGGAATAGGGACTTGCTGTCCATATGCCGGTGCAGGCTTCAGCAGGACCAAAGTGAGGTCTGCCAGAGTCTGCATTAGCATGAGGACCACAGACCCCTATCCTGAGATATACTCCAGAAAAAGGCCAAGTGCGAATAGGCCCTATGTATGTGAAGTAAGTTTCTGCGCTGAAGATTTAAGGTCACTAAAACTCAGACCAAACTGGATAGAATGTTAAATACAAATTTTTGGATTTAATGGGCAGTTGTTTAAAAATGCAAATAGCATTGCTGGAAAGGTTGGTAATATGTAAAGGCTGGCACCAGCGGGAGTCTTCCAATCCCAGCAGCTGCTTTAAAGAAGGGATTTTCCTCAGGAAGATTATATCCTTCTTCTAAGCCTGTGCTGAACCTTATAATTGTTAACTCTCTAACCAGATGTTATTTATTTATTTTATTAAAAACACTTCAAAACCTTGCATATAGAATGCAAGATTATGCTAAGTCCATACCACCTCCTGTCTTAGGGTATGTATGCATGTATGTTTGTGGATGTGACCAAGTCTTGACCATATGTCCAAAGCCCTGTGTTGGTGAGATGATACACTGATGTGACAGAGCTGCTGGCCACAAGTGAAGCTTCCAAGTAGACACACTTAAGCTTTATCCAGACATCACTTCTTTAATCCACATTATTTGGATAATCCAGAATAAAGCATGGATAATCTGAAATAAAATGTGTCTGGATGTACTTTATTCCAGATTATCCAAATAATGTGGATTAAGTAAGTGCTATCTGGACAAAGTTTTAGATGGAATGGAAGTATGGCCAGAAGCCATCTATTTCCTGGTACATCCCAGTGAATCCAAGTGGACAGTTCACTGCTTGCATTTTCATTCCCCCCCCCCCGATGCATCCATACAGAAGCAAAAAGGTGATTCTGTGGAATGAGAGTAGAGTGGGAGTTCTTGTTCCCATTTTCCTGTCATGGGATAAGAAGGCATGAAACAAGGGCCCTGAAAAGGCTCTGGGAGGATGCAGCCTTGGCTGGATACAGCATTGTTCTAAAATTAGGCAATATTTTCTGCCCCCTGACTAGGTTCTCTCTCCATTTGACCTGCAGGGCCACAGCTGCATCACCATGCCTCATCCTGCCATGGCAACAGCCACTTTGTAGTGACTGTGCTACCCCAATTGTGGAAGCAATTATCATCCAAGTTGCTTATTTTACAGGGCAACTTGGATGGTAATGCCTTCAACGCATGCACTATGGATCACTTCTTTGGACAATGCCTCTATATTTCAAAGTGGAGACATGGAACCAGTCTTTGCAGTGGTGATGATAGTATATTCCCTCCCTGCTTGTGCAGAATCTGGCTTCTCCAGCACATTAGCTCCTGTAGTAAATACACTCAAGCACAAGACTTTCATAAAAGCAGAAACTTTGTAGATTTTGCTTTTGAGCACAGCCTCCTGTTGCAGGTTTGTGCTCCAACACAAAGGGGGAACTTTGCGGGTTTTGCATTTGAGCAGAAAGTCAGAAGCCCTGCAGTTTTGTGTTTCAGCACAAAGGAAGAAACTTTGTGGGTTTTATATTTGAGCACAAAAGCAGAACCTCCTGTTGCAGTTCTGTGCTCCAGCACAAAGGGAGATGCCTAAGTACATCTTTCAGGTTGGGGGGCTGGGCAGGATGCCTCTAAGGCCATTTGCTGGGATTCGAGAGCAGAAGGTTTGCCCTCGTCTCTGCTTGAGATCCCCATGGGCAATTGGTGGACCACTGTGTGAGACAGGATGCTGGACTAGATAGGATGTGGCCTGATCCAGCAGGGCTCCCCTTATGTTCTTATGTAAACTTTGTGGGTTTTGCATTTGAGCACAAAAGCAGAACCTCTTGTTGCAGTTTGGTGCTCCTGTGCAAACCCCGCCATCTTATTCATGTAGATCTTCAGAGCCCTTCTGAAAACTAACTTGTGTCACTGCTTCTCCTGCTTCCTGGCCATCTTGGGTCAGGAGGATTACAAAACAACTGCCTGATTGCTATGAAAAGGAGAAGTCTACTTTGGGATGGATCTGCCTTGAGAGTGACTGAATCTGGTCTGAATGTGCACAGGTCTGGTGCGATGGAGAAGGTGGGGATCTCTGACACCCACCTCACCTACATAATGGTGACTAGGAAGGCCACTTTCAAGGACAGAATGCACAAAGAGGCTTCCTAAATGGGTTCAAAGGGGGGTTCTGTAAGAGAGGTAGCAATAGGAGGAAACTTGTGCTGAACTGAGAGACAAGCTCCCTCGGCCCCCTTGAGAAACAGCCTAGTCAGTTTTCCTGGCAACAATGAAGAAGTAACGTGCTATTTCCTTCTCCTTGAACAGTTTTGATTACTGGCTCAAGTCTACAGCTTCTGATCTGCTCCTGTAGCCTCTCATTGACACACACACACACTGATGAGAGCCTCAGTCTGATGAGAGCCTCTATGCTTTCACAAGACATTTTTCCAGCACTGGTTTGAAAGCCTTATGTAAGTTTGCATAAGTAAATAGTTCTTTCAGTAGCCAAAGTGACAGTAAGTATTGCTTAGAAGATGGGAGTCGTGGGCAGAGAAAGCACAGCTATTCCTCTGAAGAAAGCAGTCCATTATGTGAAGACTGAATGTTATGCAATTGGCATTAAATCTGTGTTGTTGTTGCCATTGCTGCAGATTTTGCTTTTGGAAAAGGGGAACATTCCTCTGGTTAATTTGTAACATAGACTATCATAAAGAAAAATATATCTTCCTCTTTTTGACACCAATGACCTTGAATTTGACTTACATCATTCAGGTTTTCTACACGGAAGACAGCATCTAGGTTCGAATCAAGGGCTGCCTCTAGACGTTGGACAGATATAGCACATGGAAGCAAGAATACGGGATTTTGTTCACCCACTATTTTTGCTTCCTGCCTAAACAGCACTGGCCACAGCACTATCTTTGTGTGTTTTGGTGACGAGAAATCTAGGGAATTTGGCTGCCACAGAATTCCTGAGTTCACATGCCACCACCTCTGTATGAGTGCTGGGTGGGGCTCAGCTTTCTGCTCCATCCGGAAAGGTAAGTGATGAGTGCTGGTTTTTCCCAAGAAAAGAAAAATGATGTTTCAGTGACAGTGAAGAAGCCAAATGTGTCCATGTTGAGACGGAGAGCTTTATTTAATTGCCCAGGGCTGCTTTAGCTAAAGGGTCATGCGTGTTTCTGAACTTCTTGCCCAGCTGGAGATCTTGCTGACTAATTCTTTGCTTTTCGTGGTCTTCCTGCCTCCCTTTTGTGCAGGAAAATGGATAGATAACTTCCAGCGCTGTGGAACAAAATTGTCCAAACATGAAAAGAACTTGATACTATCATGGAAACATTTTTTAAAAAGACATATTGGAAGGAATAATAGAATGAATGAGTAATATGTTGCCAAACAATCCCAATGTATTCCCAGAGTATGGAGGCAATTATCCCCTAATATCACTATTATAGGAAATCACTATTAATATAATATCACTATTATATTAAAAGTAATGGCTTACCTCTGTCTCCTTTCATGATTGTTGCTTTTGTAACTACCCAGAAGTCAGCCAAGTGTATATATATATATA
>MTQE01002208.1:32646289-32659267 GCA_014337955.1 Aspidoscelis marmoratus
CTAGTCCAGCATCCTGTCTCACACAGTGGTCCACCAGTTGCCCATGGGCACCTCAAGCAGAGACAACAGCAAACTTTATCCTGCTTTTGAATCCCAGCAAATGGCTGTAGCGGAATCCTGCTTGTCACCCCAGCCTGAATGATGAATGAATGAAGTTTTATTAAAGGACATAGACCAAAATCACTTGAACAATGTACTTAGGCACCCATTCTAGTAGCCATTGGTACATCTGTCATCCATGACTTTGTCTAACTCTTTCTTAAAGCCATATAGGCTGGTTGCTGTTACCACCTCTTCTGGCAGCATAGACTGATAACCCTCTGGGTGAAGAAATTGCAAGAAAGTTGCATGTATGAATGTTGAGGTAGGAATGAATGCAACGCACCCCTCAACTACCCTACTTGTAGTTATATTCTGTGTTTATGGTACGTTCACACCCAACAAAAAAAGCCACCCTCAAGTGAAGTTGCTTAGTGGTGGTTCTTAGATGGGATCAATCCCAAACCACTCGGCTCCCTCCCCCTCTCATGAGCATTTTGGACCAGAAAATGTGGATCAAAGGAGGATGAGAACACAAGGGCTGCACACTGCTGTCAGAGCCTCTTTTTTGAGCCTCTTTTTACCATGTGTCTTGTCTCAAACCTGGATAAGTCTTAGAATATCTGGCATCTCATATGAATAGAAGACGTGATGATAAGGTGCCACATTTCATGTATCTTGTCAGCCTTTGCTGAAAATATTGGGCAGTTTATATCCTGAACTGAACCAATGTTGCAGAGAAGATAAGTGAAGAAGTCAGGTAGAAATACCCTATTATAAAACAAAGAAGGCATCAGGTCACTTTAGCGTGCAATGAATATCTTAATGAGTCCAAACATGAAATGGTTAATTTTCTAATAAAAATACGAAATGCATAGGTTAAAATGCCCTTCCAGCATTGGAAGATGGCATTATCCTAGTGTTTCAGAAAAGATCAAAAAGAACAAGAAGAAATTAAAACTCTGTGAACCCAAATAGGGGTGGTCTAATTGTGGCCCTTCTGGTGGTGCTGCACTGAAACTCTCATAATTCCTTGATAGTAGCTATAATTCCTTCGGTTGATGGAGATTATAGTTTAGGAACATCTGGAGGGACACAGTGGGCTCATGCTCAGTAAGATGATTCTATACAGGCCAGTGTACTGGATTAGCAAGCACACTAGGAGCCTCCCTGCTGCACACTGGTGTAACCTAAGAGAGGCCCAGGGTGGAGTCACCAGTCTGCAAAAGGAAGGAGGCTCTTCCTATTGCACTTTGCTGGTCCAATATACCAACCAAAGTAGAATCAACCACAGTTTTTGCTGTAAGGTTCAAATACATTTGGGGTGGCTGGACATTGGAATCTTCTCTTTTTGTAGCACTGAGAGCAATACACAGCAGTGCTGACTCCCAACACTGTGTATTATATGTTGGTAACTACCGCTTTGTAACTGCTGGAGTTTTAAAGCATATGCAACAAATATAGCTTTGGAATTAGGTAATGAAATCTCAAACCCTAGCTACCTTTCCTCTCCCTCCTTGTGCTTTTGTGTAAATATTTTTCAGCCAGAAGAGATGAGACATCAGTAAAGGACATGTTTCTGGTTCCCTCTACCTGACATAGGGAAAACACTGACTCGTTTTAAGAATGCTTGTTTAAAGATGCTACCTAAGGGGCCACTGTGCAGATAAAATTACTAGGAGCATGTGCATATATATATATATCTGTTACTGGGGAATGCAGATAATAACTTCTGGTGGTTAAGCTTTATTTGACTTTTACTCAGAGTCCAAAGTATTGCCCAAAGAGGAAGAAATTCAAAACTCAGGCTGCATCCACACACAAGTAGAATAATAATGGCTTGAAAGCAGCTTAGAGGAAGTGGTGCTAGTTGTTCGTTCCTTAATTCACATTGAAGATCAGAGAATGAGCTTCCTCATACTGTCTTCCAACTGTACTTACACGTCCAGATCATTCTTGTTTTCTGTGCCAATCTTCACCCCTTCTCGTTCATTGGTGGTTTGTCTGTCATTTAGCATTTAGCTGTTCCAGGTGAAAAATGATGAAGACTCCAGGGGATGCATAATGCAGGTATCTGTGAAAAAGTAAAAGATGGTTCAAAATCTTAAATGTACTGATTGGCAGAATATGGGGAAGGATTGCATTCCAAAGAACTGTAGCAATGAGAGTGCCACTTAACAGTTTCTTTGATGATCCATCTTAAAGTTAAATAACTCAGTCAAATTGTGTTTCTGAAGTCACGTGGAGATGTGGCATGCAGTGTTTGAAAGATTTATTTTGTCGAAGGAGAAAATCTAAGAACTATGTAGCTGCTTTCATTCTCAGACAGCTAAGCCCAAGGGGAACAAAATGTTGTAATGTGGAGTGCTGGCTGCTGTTGAAGGTTGTTATAGTTCTATTCTATTCCGCCTTTGTTTTTTCCCCTAAAGACTTTTTTGTTTTGTTCTACTGAATTTTTGTTACTGGTTGTTTGCTTCGCCTAACCTTGTGAGTCCTGAGTCCTGCAATCCTGCTGATTTCTTGCATTAATTGTGGCTTTTCCACTACACAATCCCACAGATTTTCACATTTTAAAATAAGATTATCTTTCACTAATGCCTGTAAACCGTAATGAGAGAAATGACTGCAAAAGGGATAGAAAGACTTCTGTGTCCACCTGGAAGCCGTGTTGTCACACTCACTATCACTTAGGATTATGGGCAAATGGATGGCATTACTGGAAGGAGTACATTGCCCATCAATGTTTCTCCAAAAGCCAATGTTCACATTTGAACACTGATAATTCCAAACAATTATGATTTCTAAATTTCGAGATACATGAGTACAGTCTCCAAAGAAGTGACTTTTTGGAATTCTAAAAAGTGGGAAAATATGTACCTATCAAGGGAACAGTTATGGAATTTCATATGGCATTAACAGAGAACTGATGGACAGTAGAGAAGTCAAGTGAGGAGTAGTTCCCCCTTTCTTAACCCTTGTCTTCTCCGCCTATATTCCACTGCAATTAGCTGTCATTCTTTGTTGATCAGTAGGTGGAGGGGAATCCATACGTGAATTTTGCCTTGAGCATTCTATGGCTTTCAAGTATTTGTTCTCCCAGAAAATGTATCTCTGTTGTTTGTTTCTACTATCTGTTGCAGCAAATCAAAAATCCAAACAAGATAAATCAACCAAGAAAAGCAAACAACACAAGATATTTTCTATTGTACAAAATTCTGGAAGGAAGTCCCATATCATACCTCCCCCAATAAAAATTAGTAGCACCCCTTAGGATGCTTTTTCATACTTCCTCTGGACCACTGGGTGCTTGTAGGGACTTCAGAACTGTCCCCCTGCTCCTTGGTAGCTCAGAAATTCATATTTGCATATGTGCCCACATCCACTTGGGATTGTCAGAGTACATATTGACTGACCATAGTTTACAAGTTCTAAGCATTCTGTGTAACACACATGCTTTGCTAAACTTGACACATTTTGGTAGCCAGTCATAACACGTAAGCCAACTGACAATGTTGTGGACCATACTAGATTCTTCTGGTAATCATGGACTGCTGCAAAAAATGGCTTCTGCGCGTTCATCGGTCCTCCTCCATGATTACTCACAGAATTTATGTGATACTGCAGCATTGCCACATTGTTCATTTCCTAATTACACAGAGTGGAGATAGAGAAATGCAGATTGTTAAAAACTGTCTGCAGGAGATAACTTCATGCTGGCACTTCTTAGATCAGGAGAGTAAAACAGAGATACTCCGGAGATTATTTGGCAGCAGCCCTTCATATGCTTACCGCCAAGCACCTCGTGAAAACTTGAAAAATTATTCCATCCCTTCTTATAGTGAACCTACAGGAGATCTTCCCACTGGTGGAAGGAGCTAAAGTATGTAGATAGGTATATATTTTTAAACAAACAAACAAATATTTGTCTCCTGTTCGCACTGAGGAAGGGCACTGTACTGTACCTACAGCAGCCTTATCTGTGAAAGTTCAACAGTCACTGTTGTGAGTTGCATAGTCAAGGTTGCTTCTATCCATTAAGCCAAAATTCTCTGCCAAGAAAAATGAAAACCTGCAATATGTATAAACAACACAAATTAAATATGATTCATTTTTCATAATTTATTATGTACTTATTATCTTGCAGCATCTATCCTGGTTTTGCTTGCTGTGGGATACTGTAGAGATTTATATTTTATTATGTAAATTGCAACCAAGGTGGCAGTCTAGAAAAGAGCCAGGGATGGATGTGTTGGTGATCCTATTGCTTCCTCGAAACCCTAAATGGCTTGACCTGGATTAGGCTGGAGGCAAAGAGGGTAATCATACATTGACACTGCTGTGTGGAGTACAGTATTTCTGATCTGCATTGTGCCACACGGCTTCTGCTTTCCCTTTTCTAGAATCAGATGTGTTCCCCGGTAAGGCTTGGGTATGGAAGGATGAAAGGAAAAGGGTTGAAAAGACTGAAATAAGTCCTTGCATGCTACTGGCCCAACTGAAAGCATAGCCTCTTCAAAGGAGGAAAACAGCAGGCCAGGATCTTCCACATCTTGCCTAGTGTGGCTCTTATCTGCCCAGATCCACCTTCTGTGCTTGTCCAGGGTGCTGACTCAAAAAGCTATTTCCCCAATTGCTTAAAAATCTTAAGCCAAAGTCCTTTGAATAAAACTTTCGACTGGGATGAAATCAGTGTTTGCATTGATGGAGCCATGTTGGAAGGCAGGCCGCAATATGCTAGGCTGAGTGTGCCATTGTACTCTGAACTATACTTGGTACAGAAAAATGGCTGTATCCGCCCCCCCCCCCAGTGATAATGCAATGGATAATGACACCTTCAAGACAAATGTAATTCCTAGAGAATGTGTGGATTCTTTCATGCATTTTTTGGGGGTGGGGGCAAAAATATGGAAGTGATTTGCCATTGCCTTCTTCCTGAAATTAATCTTGGGGCTTTCTGCCATTCATATGCTCTTCTTCTGGGCCACAGTCCTTCCCTTGTGGTGAGACTGATTTAAAAAGTGGTTCAGTTGAAAGCCGACCCACAGACATTTAAATTCCCAGCCTAGAAACCTTTACGCAGTGAAGCAAAACTACCAAGCTAGTGCAAGGATGGATGCATTTGCTGCTCTATAGAACTAGGCATGACTGTTTGCTTAAAAAGAACAAACCTCTATATATTTTGAACCGATAAAGTCCAGTTCTTGCCTGGACGAAATCACAGACAAGAATCTGTTGGGAAAAGTAGTTGAATGAGATAGAAAGAGATTAGGCTACAGTGTTATTTCCATTTCTGGCTCATCTGAAGGATACTACAAATGCCTATTCTGAAAGATCATCAAGGGATTTTCTTTATAGTTTTCTGGCGCTCCATTGGCTGCAGAAATCAGGATCTGGCTTGTTCTCTTTTTAAAAAAAGTCAAGCTGGATGTTTTGGGAGACCATCAATATCCTTTAGGTAGTCAAACAGAAAATGTCTCCTCTGACGAGATAAACATCAACTCAACCTAAATGGTGTTGTCAGTATTTCTGAAAGAATGTAGTGTGAGGTGCCCAGAAGTGCCCAGTCACCCCCTGTGCATGTGTGGCCATCATTTTGGGGCCCTGCACATGTGTAGTAGCCATCTCCAAGATGGTGACTCATGGGAGCTGTACTCAGATAAGTTAATATCTCTCTAACAGGAAAAGGTTAGCGGAAAGTCCTTTTTCCTGCTGTAGCAATGCTGCAGGATATTGCCCCAGTATCCTGGAGCTATGTTGGGGTTACCACAGACACGTCTGGCAATCTCAACATAGCCCAGGGATAGTGGATTTTACGTCCTGTCTGGAGGCAGATTGATTCACAACCATGTCATACCCAAAGAACAGTGATTTATTTTTTCCCCTCTGTGCAGTTGGAGTGGTACAGAATGGTTGGTTTTCCTGCTTCAAATGTACTTGGTTGTGAGATCAGAGATGAAGAAATAGTAGCTAAGAAACAACTTGTATACGTTAGACCTCTCAATTAAACCCTAACAGTTACAGATCTTTATGTGGTGGCAGTACTTTGTAGCTCCATGCAAAAGAACATGAACAGATGTCTCCAAGCGAGTGGTGGACCAAAGCCTTAAACATTTTGAATGGGACACAATGACTTCTTTAATTCTCTTCTGCTGGTTGTGCTACTCTTGAGGGTTACTGAGTATATCCCTAACACTTTAATGAGGCAGCTATCTCAGATCCCCAACAGAACAAAACCTGTGGCTCCTCCAGCTTTGCCAATATTAGCAGCTTGATACTGTTTGCCTAAATGCAGGTGTGTAGGAGTTCAAATTACAAACAAATTAATCTGAAAACAAACAAGTCAGGGATATAGTTTGGTGTAGAATCTATGCTGTTTGCAAAAGGGAAAGAGGTAAGGACAGCATCAATTGGTTTCTTATCTAAACTTCGCTTTTGTATCACTTTCCACTCTCCGTTTGGATTTTCCTGAATGAAAAGTCCACAAATAAAGCGGATAGAAATGAAAAGGTGTGAGCAGCTAGATCTGAAGGTGGACTGAAGAAGGTTTAAAATAAAGGTGTGACCATGGCCATGGAAAGATTGTGTTTCCAAGTCCACATGTCATGTCCAATGTTTAGCCCTGGGGGGGGGGGGATACATTTTCAGAGTACCCTAAACAACTCTTTCAGCAGCATGCATTATATTGCCTAAAACCCAGTACAGCTGTGAAATTCATGTCCAAATGTGTGGTCACAACCTTGAAAACTTGAGTCCTTTAACAATGTGTGGGAAAACCCCTTAGTCCATTAGTTTCAGACCTGCGGGCCCCTGTGGCTTGTCTTTCTGTGAAAAAAGTGCTGGGTGCTGTATCCTCTTCAGGTTGTCTTCTTCTGGAACCCTCATCCCTGTGGATATGTTCCTTTAGGTATCTCTGAATCTTAGAGAATCCCACTGCCTCATTTGGAGCAAGTAATTGGTCTGGGAAAAGTAAGCAGCATGGGGGAGAATTTGCTTTTATTCACAATTTCCATCTTGTTTAATTCTCTCTATATATTCTTCAAGCTCTCCTACTACCATTATCATTTCTTTTCCAAACTGGTGATTGTTAATGGATTTAAAGCTACATCATATGATCTTATCTGGCTACATCATATGATCTTCCCTTCCTACTCTGAGCCAGTTTGGTCTAGTGGTCAGGGAACTGGACTCTTATCTGGGAATACCAGATTTGATTCCACACTCCTCCATGAAGCCAGCTGGGTGACCTTGGGCTAGTCACAGCTCTCTTCTGAGCTCTCACAGCCCCACCTACCTCCCAGGGTATCTGTTGTGGGGAGAAGAACAGAAGGTTTATCAACCGCTTTGAGTCCCCTTTGAGTGGGGTAGAAAAGCCAACTCTTCTTCTTCCTTCTTCCTGTACTAAATTCCGTGTCTCAGTGGGCTTCATGCAATGGGCCCATAACTCCCCTGTCTCAAGTGACAGGATGACAGCAGCTGGCATCCTACACTTTGGTCTCCACAAAGGGTTTTCTGCCTTCCGGAAAAATTGCTCTTAACTTGTGTCGCTGTGTAATTTCCCTTCTCTATTAGGTCCAAGTGTTTCTGTCCCTTTTCTCTCCTGGTTATTACCATAAGCAGCTTTGTTAGTGGATAAGGGATATCACCCATCTTTTCCTTGGGTCTTGAACAGACTTTGTGCTTTAGGCTGTCTGCTTTCTTAGTTTACCCATAGCGAGACTTTTTACTGTTTTTAATACATATCTGGTTTGTTTTAACATTCTGGATTTTAAATGTTGTTGTTGATATTACTGTTTTAATATATACTGTTTTAACATGTGGAATTTTTAAGCATTGTTATCTGCCCTGAGACCTCCGGCTATAGGGCAGGATAGAAATACAAATGAACAAACAAACAAACAAACAAATAAATAATGTTAACAGTTTGCTCTAAGGCTGTACCTGCTGCCCCCCTGCCTGCATTCAGGAAAGGGAACGGGTTCCTGCCAAAGCCTGAAAGCAGGAGAGCCATTTCTCCACTCTTTTGATGCTTTTATGGAGCTCAAATTGGCAGCGCTGAGCTGTTGCCTCCTCAGTCCTTGCCCTCCTGTTTCCTCCCACTCAAAACACTTCATCTGTTGTAAGAGGTTCTGGAACAGCATAGCGATAGCCCAGCTGCAACTTCTAAGGCAAGCGGTCTGGGAGGGGAAGCAGCCCAATCAATGGCTCACAAAGCAAGAGTCGCAGCTGAGCCATAAAAGCCATAGGCTGCTCTCTCCGCAGGTGGCCCATAAATGTGGCCTATGAAGGCTCTTTTTGTTAGGGATCAGTGCTGTTCTCTATCCTGGCAGGCATGCTTTCTTCCCTCCGCTAATCTTCCTAAGGAAGGATCCATCCCTTCTGCTTGCTCCAGGGAGGGTATGCCCAGCAATTTAAATTTCGATAGCATTTTATGAATCAGCATTCTGCCCCACCCCTCAAAAAGCAATCAGATTAGAGCACAACAGTGTGGAAGAGCCATTGAACAGGATCAAAGAAGCTTTCTCGCTTTTTTGGAGGGAATTGCACTTTCTCAGTGTCTAAACATCAGTATACCACTGTTAGAAAAACATCATTATTTTCTCATTTTGTGGGGTCACTGCTGTTTTGGAAAGCAGTACAGTATGTGGATGCAGGCGTTAGCAAGACTAAGGGTGATACTACACTGACTGGTATTCCAGACAAGCAAGCATACAAGGATGTTCCCTTCTGTATGCCTGTGACCCCCACCAACATGCAGAAAGGAGGCTGCTAGTATACTTACTGGTCCACTGACTGGCCAATGTGGAAACACCTGACTCTGATCTGCAAAGTGCATTTTATTTCCCCAACCTGAGGTCAATTCACACTTGGTCTGACAGTACATGTTGGGGTAGCTTCTGGGAAGCAACATCTGTACTTGCCGGAGGCATTTCCACATGCTATACCAGAAACTACCCCAGGGGCTACTAGCGGGGGTGCAGGAAATGGTGCACCACACACATCTGAAAACTTACCTTTCCTGGCCATTCACACTTCTTCTGGTGCTGGGGGTCTGCTGAGGTGTCATGGAAGCGTGATGGCATATCAGGTGACCGGAAACACAACTGCATGTGTGTGGCATGACACCGTCATCCTGGTAACGGCGCCGGTGCACACGCAGTTGCGCTGGCCTCTGAGGAGAAGACGGCAGTGCCTGGACCCACGCTGATGGTACCTGGACATGTGCCTGGACCCAGATCTGTGTCAGGTGACTGGAAACACAATTGCACATGCATGGTGTGACACTGTCATCCTGGTGACAGCACCGATGCATTTGCAGTTGTGCCTACCTCTGAGGAGAAGATGGTGGCACCTGGACCTTTGCTGTCGGTGCCCAGACCTGCGCCCAGACCCAGGTGAATATCCAGACACATGGGGGGTTGGTTTGGCATGCGCCACCATTCACAAATGTGCATGCTAGTGTGTGCCAGTGGGGAGGCACTATTCCTCTCCTGGGGATCGGAAGTGAATTGCAGAAAGGCCCCTGGACTTTGGTCTGTTAAACATCAAAGCCTGGTTTGGCATAATCAGTGGTGCTCAGATGCATTCCCTAAATTGCCAGCTAACATGGCACCAGCTTGGTTTTTACCATCCATTGTTGAGAATTAAACTTCACTTGTGCTATTACTGATGAGGAGAGCAGCCTGTCCCCCCACCCACTAAGGTAACGATACATTAATGGAATCCTCAGTGTCATTTTAATACAGGAGCATCACTGAATCTCAGTTTCATAGAGCTGCAGGAACCTGGATGGATTCAGGAACTGGTTCATTCCGGAGAAGCACCTGGAAAAAAGCAGGTGCATGAATCATTTGCACATCAGTTTTTCTTGCTCCACTGGCCCTTGGAGTCATGTGTCATCCTGTCCTCATTACTACTTCTTGCTGTTTGAAGACCAAAAAGCTCTTTGCCTGCAGTAGCCAGCTTTTTTTCACACAGAGAGCCTCTGTATGTTGCAGTAGGCATTGTGCAGCCTTTGATAAGAAAAATGATGTACCTTTTAATATGTGCTGTGTTGTAAATATCCTATTCCAAAATCCTATCCATTTTTCCAGGCTATGAAGTGATGGTACATCTTGTACAAGCATACTGTGATGGAAAATATGAAAAAAAAATTGTTTTCCTTTTTATAAATGGAAAAGTAAGAGAAACTCTGTAAGGGTGATGTCTTGTAATATGTATGTTTAATAACTTTTTCTCTGACTGTACACAGGGCTGTGTGCTTGCATTTAAGCACATCTGCAAGGCCTGTTCAGTAAATCTGCCTTAATGGGTTGAATTTTGCAGTTCTAGCTTTAGATAAGGGCTTTTAGGGCTATTTGATTAAAAAAAAAATAAGCAGGCAAAATAGTAGGGGAATGGGTGACATTATTGAGTCTGCACAGGCTTATGCAGAAGTATACGTGAAATTTTTACTGATGTAAGCATGCTGTTTGATACCCTGTGAGTGCCACTGCATGTTATACAAATCTTGCTCAGTGTAAACAGTGAAGAGGAATGTAGGGGTCTTCTGAATGCAAGATACATGATTGCATTGGGGAGGGTGGCATGCAGTGAGAGGCATTCAACCAAGGTGGTTATGCTGAGTCACTGTTACAGTGTTCTGACTTTGCAATATTATCTTTCCATCTGCCATTACTGCCATGTACCGTTCTTAGGACTGAACCATTTTTCATTCTCAACAGACTTGAGGTCAGCAGGGCCAATAGTGGCAAGGGCTGGTTTATGGTCACATTGAGGAAAAAAAAAAGAGGAATAAAGCCCACACTCAGATAATCTTACTGTCCTGCCCACACTGAGACAGTTGAGGATGGGGAAAGTAATTCAATGCCAAAGTATAGAAGTCTGTAGGGAACTTGTAATCAGATTTTCTTTAAAGGTGAGAAAGAATGGAGGGAGTGATTGGCTCTTTTTCTCCCCTTGAACTCTCTGGCCCAAACAATGATCTGTGAAGCAAGAGTTTATTCTACAGAGGGAAGGTGCTGGGAATGGAACGTAATATACTGTAGAGGAGGAATGACATTCCAGTCAGGGAAATGGTAAATCAGCTCCCCTAACCCAGCTCCTCAAGGGAATTCAGCCCTGCATCCCAGTTGCTATTACTTTTAAGAAATAAACTGTCCCGGCTCTTGTATCCTTTTGTCTTAAGTTAGGAAGGAATCTATAAGGCCCCTCTCTCTACATTCAACATCAGACACTGGGAACAAGTTCTGTTGTCAGGAAATGGGACGCCTCTGTCAAGCAGTGGATATTTAGGCTGAGGGGATCAGTTTATATCAGCAGAATGGGGAGAAAGGGAGTGTTACTATGTTTTTTAGAGCAGTTCTGCTCATACCCATCCAAATCTGCAGTTTCCCCTACGTGACGGAGAGAAGAAGAGTTGGCTTTTCTACCCAGCTTTTCTCACCCATTTAAGGGGACTCAAAGCGGCTGACAAAGCTTTTCTATTGTTCTCCCCACAACAGAACACCCTGTGAGGTAGGTGGGGCTGTGAGAACTCAGAAGAGAGCTGTGACTAGCCCAAGGTCTCCCAGCTGGCTTCATGGGGGAGGGTGGAATTGAACCTGGTATTCCCAGATAAGAGTCCAGCTCCCTAACCACTAGGCCAAACTAGCTCAGTAGCTATGTTTTATATGTTAGATGTAACAAGTGGTTAAGTGAGTAAAGCTCAACAAAAGTGAATGGGATGAGGTCCACTTTCCTTCCTCCAATGCCCTGAATTTGGAAGCTACGTTTTGACAAGCTGTCTTAAAGCTGTAAAATTAAAGAAATTGATTTTTCCAATGCTGAAAGTAGCAGAGCTCAAGGAACTGCCTTAGACCACATGTTACATATAGAAAACACTGGCACTGGTGCTCTGGCAGAATCTGCACAAATCGAGATCCAACAGTGACTGGGTCTGAGAAGGGGACCAATGGTCCTTTCTGCACTGACCTTAATTCTGAAATAAAAGTTCATGTAGTAAGCTTTTGGGCCTCATCGGTCTGCCCTTAGGCCAGTTTGCACTTGGCCTCTTAGTACATGCTAGGGTAGCTTCTGGTAAGGAGTATCTGTACTTGCAGGAGATGTTTTCAACCGAGAAGCTATCCCTGCACCTACTAGTGATGATGCATGGAATTGTATACTACACACATCCCAAAGCTGGCCCAAAGCTTACCTTGGCTGGCCATCTGCAAGACGATCTGCACCTCTTCCGGGTGCTGGGGGGTCAGCTGACGTAGTACGCAAGCACATGGCATATCAGGTGACCCCAAACACAACTGCTGCATCACATCCTGGTGATGGTGATGGTGCACACACAGTCACACTGGCCAGTGCGAAGAAGATGGTCGTGCTCAGACACGTGACTGGAAGCAGGTGAGTGTCTGGGTGGGTTGGTTTGGCGTGCACTAGCATTTGTAAGTGTGAATGCTAGAACACACTAGTGGGGATGCACTTTTCCCATCCTGTGAATGGGAAGCAAAGTGCAGAAAGGCCCCTGTTTTTGGGATTATCAGTAGACACAACTGAACATGACTATTGTCCTGGTCCAGAACATGGAGGCATGCAGAACACTTGCCTCCCATGTTCATAGCTAGTGGGGGACACATTTAGGTGGCATGCCAAAGTGTGCCACTGAAATGCATCCCCCAGAAGGGAGTATTGGAATTTGGCCTAGTTGGGAACTTGGCACAGTTTGAAGCCAAGACAGGTTTGGACGAGACCCATTATGCAGATGGCACTGTTCCAAAACGTATCTTTCTGCGGTAGGAAACACTGGGCCTGGCTGTTCCAGACTCACAGATTCCAACCAAGGATAATTAAGTGCAGAAAGGGCCAATCGTAATGCAAAAGCTGAAAGTGAACAAGAAACGTAAGCCCCATCTTCACGGCATCGTTATCTCGAATTCAAAACGATTTGAG
>MTQE01002208.1:32659889-32716866 GCA_014337955.1 Aspidoscelis marmoratus
CCGGCGGGGGAGGCAGGGGCGGCCCGGGCTGCGAGCGCGCTCCAGCCAGCAGGGCGAAAGGCGCCGAGAATGTGGCGGCGGTGGCGGCGGCGGCAGCGGTGGAGTGGGGCAAAGCGGAGGCCGGCACTGAGGAGCCTCAGGGCGAAGCTGCCTGCGCCGCAGCGCCAGGATGGATGGATGGATGGATGGATGGATGGATGGATGGATGGATGGATGGATGGATGGATGGATGCTGCTGCTGCTGGTGGTGGTGGTGGGAAGGGGGAGGGGAGAGAACGGGAATCCCCGGCGGAGCAGGGATGACGCAAAGGGAAGGGAGGGTGGGATCCTGGGACGGAACACCAATGAGAGAGAGGGGGTGGGCAATGGGTGGGAGGACAGGGCTGCCGTCTGGACTCCCAGGATTGATTCCAATTTAAGGCTGAAATCGGAATGCCACTGAACCGGGTTAACTTGCAAGTCGTGTAAACAGGATTAACCTGGTTCACTTTATTTCGGTTTCCTTAAACCGAATTAAGGCATCCATGTGGATGCAGCCGTAGAGAATCCGGCTGAATTAGAACAGTCAAAGTACCTGGGAACTTCTAAACCTTCTGTGTTCTTTTGTTCTAAGTTCCAATCCATGTGTTCAAGAATACCTGAACATGGAAAACTCTGTCCTCTTTGCACACAGAAGCTGCTTTGGAATTATTTTTAAGCGATCTTTATTTGTGCATTTACTGACCTATATCTTAAAAATGGTATATTGAGAGCAGAGCCTGTAAATGTATCACATTTGGGTAGACAGGTGAACAGGGAGATGACAGGATCACTAATTTTAAACCAACGTACGTGTAGCAAGTGGAGTACTGTGCTCAATTCTGCTGCAGGAGACAGCCACTGTTGAAGTTTCTAAACAGTATCCCTACTTGCTTCCTTGTGTCATTAAAACTGAGTTGTACCTTTCAAAATTTTAAGCCCGAAAAGCACGACAGGATGTCAGAGGGCCCTCTGTTGTGTTACCCATAGCTACTTTATGCTACCTACTGATGCTTGCCTTCGATGCTATTAATATAGAAGTGGGTCCACCCCCTCAAAGAGCAGCTGCATAGTTGTTGAGGAGGGTTTATTTCTGGTACAACTAAATCAGAGGTGTTGCATTGCATTTGAAGCTTAAACTATCCCAGCAGAATTACAAATTGTGAATAAAGGCCATTTCCACACTCACCTTGCTTGGAGTGGTTTAGCAATTCCTCTACAACTTGTTTTAAACTAACCCGGCAGGTTCTATTTGCATTGCAGGTGTAGGGACACTGGCCATTTGAACCAACACTTGCAGTTGTGTGTACCGCAGACATTCTGGTCCACACAAATGACACCCTGCCAAAGGCACCACCCACCCCTGCTAGCGATTGGCTCTGGTCTCATCACTCATATGTCATGTCTGGTGCACAGAGGCGGGGCTGTACAGAACAGTCTCCAAAGGAAGCATGCCTTCTTTCTTATCACAGTTTTGAAAATGATATTTGGAATCTTGCACAAGCATCAGAGGTGGGACTGCAGTGTTTTCCTTGGTCCAGGACAGGTGTGATTGCAGCACAAGGTTGGACCAGAACAAAATGTCTTGGGACTGTTGTAGAGCTCTTCTAGAATAGGGACCTCTTGGAATAGTTCTGGGTTGAAAGAGCACTACTCCAGTGTAGATGTACTAGGCACCTGTTTGGTTTGGTCTACAGATCAAGTGTGGAAATGGCCAAAGAGATAAAACTGGTGTCCCTCATCAAGAGGGAAATTAGGAACCCTGCATGCATGATTGCAGCTTCTTTGTTGGGAATTCCATCTGAAAGCAAAACTGGAAAAATCCTAAGCTTCTGGTTGTCTAAAAATATACAGTTGATGTTTAAACATTAGCAAAATTAGTAAAATGTTACCTGTCTTTTCACTGTGCTTATTACCTTTTAATTTTTAAAAAAGTGATCTTTATCCTTGTTTTTGTCTTTCTTCTGTAAACCACTTTGAGATTTTTTAAAAAAGCAGTAAATAATTTTTCTAAATAAAAACAATTACTTAAACTCTACAGCTTCCCCCTAGGCAAACCAGCTGGCCTTAGAACCCCTAACCAGCAACCCTTCCATGTATTACTGATGTCACAAATCCTAGCTTGCAAATGGATCCTTCACTTGCTGCTTCTGTGCATTGTTGAAGCAAAAACATGAGAATGTGGGCTTCTCTGACAAAAAATCAGGAACCTGACTGTTGAGGTTAAAGGGACGGGCAAGGGAGGCTGATTGCCATGGCAATGGTATCATGACAAGTTATTTTGCTCCATTTCACAGCATATATGAGATTAGAACAGAGCATAAGCATTTGCAACTGAGCATATGCATCAATTGTTTAAAGCGCCTACACACAGTTATGTGCTTTCACTTCCACGCAGTACGTTCTTTCATCCTCATGCTCACATACCACAAATATTCTTCGTCTCTCGTGTTTATGGGATCGTTAATGTATAATTGGGCAAAATGGTTAAATGATGCCCCGGGACTGTATTAACTAGCTTAAACTGGCAAATTAGCTCCTTTGTCTCAGAAAATACTCTTGGATGCCATGATACTCTGTTGACATTCCTTTTCTGCCTGTTTTTACTCTGCCTTGTAATCCTTTGGAAACACATGTCAAAAAGGCAGTCATGGCACTGCAATTACTCTTTCTCTCACTCCTGTTTCTGTTCCTTATTGAAATTTCTATGGCTTCCTATGCCTTTCACAATTTAGGAGACAAATTTATTTTCAATGGTGCTCTTTTCCTCCAGGCACAAATCCACACATTTTTGAAGGACTTCGTTTCTCAAAGGAGTGGTTTGCTAGCTAGCAACTAAGCATTATTTACCTGAGTGAACACCTGAGTTTTCTGAAAGTCATGAGAGCTTCCCTTGAGGCTTACAAAAATAGATCTTTATCAAAGAAATAAGAGTATTGGCAGAACAATGCAAATTGCGGGGTACTGGAGATTCAGACTGAGGTAGCCTGCAGTGTGTCAAAAAACAAAACAAAACATGGAGCTGTGGTTCAGATTGGTTTGAGATTCTGTACTATAGGACTCTGGGGACTGGAGTGAAAGGTACCTGGGACCTATTTATGTCAGTTGTTTTTACACAAGTAAACCCCACGTGGCAGCTCTGGGAATCTACATTCTTCATGATACAGGCCCTTCCATGTTGTGTTGTTTCACTGCTCTTTTTGAGATAAAAGGCAGCTTTTCCAATATACTTTCTTCAAGAAGTTGCAAAATCAAGTAGTGCTGGCTGGGGTGATGGACGTGTAGTCCAAAGCACCTGAAGGATGCCATGTTGAGGAAGATGGCTTTGGAGAATGTGATGACTAGGCAGGCAAAGCCACTGTGTGATACGGGAAAAACCAGAGTATGGTTCCATCAGTGTGGTTGCTGGTGGAGATAATAATGCCCTTGAGGATGCAGGATTTCTGAGTTGGGTTCCTTCTCTGAGAACAGAGGAAAAAATAACTAGAAACTCCAGAGTTTTTGTTTTGTTTCCTCCCCCTTTTCTCTGTGAAAGGTTTAAGTTGTACTAGCTGGAGCAGGGAACTAATAGTGCACACTTCTGTACTTGAGAGCACATGCAGTATGAAAGTTTGGTTGAATCTCTGAGTTAATTCTGAATACCGAGAAAAGAAAACTAGTGTGTGCAAAATGTTGTCATGTGGGCATCCTCTTCCCAGTCATATTTTCCCTTTATTTTCACCAAAACAATCCTCTTCTTTATTATTATGCACTTAATTAGATGCTTCTCCTTGCTTGCTTTCCCTGTGCTTCCTTTCTGACCCTTCTTCCTGCTCTGTGCCTTTGTCTCCCAACAGATGGCACTCCCCTGAGTGAGCTCTCCTGGTCTTCTTCCTTGGTGGTTGTGGCTGTGTCCTTCTCTGGGCTCTTCACCTTCATCTTCCTCATGTTGGCCTGTCTGTGCTGCAAGAAGGGGGGCATTGGCTTCAAGGTAAGCACTGAGGGATGCCAACGGCTCTCAGGCTGCCTACGCTGCAGGGCTGGAGTATGTCTGAAGAGAGAGGGAGGGGTTTGGATTAAAGGCTGGTTCCATTGGCCCCAAATATCTTTGGGAAATTCTGTGCTGAAAGGAGGAGGAGGGGGCAATCTTTAGTACTTAGTTTGGACTAGAACCCGCCTCAGTATTAGATTTCTGACCAACTAATTAGCACCAGCAAAAGTTGAGTTTATTGAGAAAGCTGCTTGGGCTGGCCAAGAATATAAATGTCTCCTAAGAAAAGCAGAAGATGAGAAGTGTGTGTGTGTGTGTGTGTGTGTGAGAGAGAGAGAGAGAGAGAGAGAAGATCAAGAAATACCATGAGCAGCAAGGAGTATTCTGGCAATTCAGTGAGCCTACAATGAGGTGTAGGCAGAGCTAGTGATTAGTTGTGACAAAACCTGGAGGGAGAGACTTGGGAGGTTTTTCACTGACCTCCCCTAATCCAAATCTAAGATGATCCGGATCTAAGGAATGGGTCCTTCAACTAATCCAGATCTAGTAGATCCGGATTAAGGGAGGCGCTAGCCTGCCCGTAGTGGAAATGCCGGAACACCCATGTGGCAAGTCCAGATTGACCCACATGGGGCATGCCCGTCACTCCAGGTTTTAGCAGGGATAGGGGGTGCAGTCTCCGTAGATGCTCCAGAGATTCTTCAGAGCCTTTGACAAAGGTCCATAGGACTGGCATTGCTCTCGCGTGGGGTCTTCTTCAGAGCCTGTGCTATTCTTTGGAGCCGGCTTCAAAGCCAACTTCAGAGCCAGCTTCGGAGATTGTGCACATGCTTCGGAGCTTTGGGTTTCAACGCACACCCCACATGGGTTTGCCCACCTCGGAACTCCCCCCCAAATCCCATTGCCCGATCACGGTTGAAACAAGCTCCGTATAATCTGGATTAGATGCCTGAAGACCCCATTGTAGACCCCTTTAATGGGGTCTACAGGAAATCCGCATTATAGCTCCTGAAGGACCCATTCAATTTCCCTAAAACTGTTGGAAACAAATGTGGCCCTAATGGGGTCTGCAGTGGAAATGGGGGCCTTCCTGCTCTGAGCCTAATGGGTCCTTAATGGGTACTGAATGCTAGTGGGAAAACCCCCTTGCTGAGAAACAGAGCTCAGAACTAAGCGGGATGGTTGTCTGGCTGTCTTTTGCAGTAAGTAGAAAAATGAGGGCCTGTGGAGCCTGAGCAAGCCCAGAGGGAGCATCTGGATGGGCAAGAACAGAGAAAGCTGTCTTGTGAGGGGTCAGTTGCTTTAATGCCCTGGCCTGAATGCATGTACTTAGGATGTGCCTGATACAGTCCACACATATCCCCATCAAACCTCAGTAATGTTCACAAATCTTCAATAGAGAAAAGTCCCTAGAATTAAGGGCTTGAATGGTTATTTCAGCAAACAGGCATCTCCTTTTCCTTTCTTGGAGGGCTTTTCAACCCAGAAAACAATTGTTCAAAGAAGCAATGGAAAGCTCTTTTTCACTATCAAATATTAAAATATAACATACAATATTAAAAATTAAATTGACAGCCACGAACCGTGACTTAACCCAGAGACAACAATACAAACTATACTTACAGAGAAAGAGTTTTAATTGAAAATTACTCTTCTGAAGGCAAAACCTGCATCCAGATGTCACTTACTCTGCTATATCTGGATATTCTGAAATAAAGTTACTGATTTTCAGTATACGGGGCTCCAAAAGGTTTCCAGGTTCTGAAATGATATATCCAGAATAATTAAGTTTCAGTATAGTTGTCTTGTTGTAATTAGCAGCCTTTTCTAGACACCAAAACTTAATGTTTTGTTCCTAGCCTTGAGAACTTCTGTGCTGCTTTCAAGAACCTTTTGGAAGCAGTAGCCAAATGTAGAACACAATGGGCCATCCAATTTGGGATGTCCCTCTCCTGCTCCAGCAGCAATCCATCCCGGCATAGGACAGGTTTCTTGCTCTGTGGCAAGGGCTGCTTCCAAACTGAATTATACTGTGCAGTGGAATGCGCAGTTGCATTCAAGGTGTCACACAACATCACATTATCTGATCAGTACTGCCTGCTTACCTTAATGCTGATTTAACAACACTTACTGCACAGTATAAACGAAATCTGAAGTTTCCCTCCAGTCCAGGCAGAACGGTGATAACAGAACAATAAGAGCAGGAAGAGAAGCTCAAATGTGATTGTCCACCTCAGCCTGCGTGACAGTGCACCCTTTGTTCTAGTATCCCTAGTCCACTGGCCTACCAGTATCCTCGTAGGTGTGGGCTTCCTTAAATCAGTTAACTAGTTGGGAGGGAGGCCACTGAAACCCTTCATGGATTCCAGAATTCTTCTCCTTTGTGGTACAGTTTACAGGCATTAGAGTATCTGCAGAGAAATGGACCCTTAGGACACCGTTCCATAAACAGGCTCCTTCAGACATTCTGATTGGGGCCTTGGGACCTAGAGTGAACTAAACAACCTCAAATATTCTTATCCCTTCTGTAAGCAATAATAGGCACTTGTTTGCATTTTGAGATGGTTTGTAGTAAATACCAGAGTTTGAAGATAATTCCCCAATTTGACATATATGAGATTCAACTGTGAAAGGTAGTACCATTCTTTGGTTGCCCCTGTCTTCAGTACATGTTTTAGTATTATGAAGTAATTCTACTCTGTTTCTAGTAGATACTCTGGACATGGCTCCCCATGTGATCTTTTTGGGATATCCTCTTGCCATAAACTGTTTTTGCCTAGTGTCCCTCTCTTTAATGTAATCTTCTGGATTGCTGCATCTCCTTTTTATTCCCAAATAGTTGTGAAAAAGGCAGATTTCTCCTCAGATGTTGTGGATGGCAGCTGTCATAATGAAGCACTTAATTCACATGTGTGGATTTTTTATTAGATTTTCATATGTATCTTATTGTTACCAATTTTAATTGTGACATCCCAAAAATGAATATCATGTTTACTGTAATGGGTTTGAGACTTAATAGGTGTTAATATAAGCCCCAAATTCTTGGATTTTATCCTCAGTGCCTCTGCATAAAACAAGAAATATCATCTAAAAATCTTACATAAAGTTGAATGTATGGTTTATAGCCTTCCCATATTTGTTATATGATGTTCTTTCAAATGGTTCATGAACAGATTGGCCAATCCCAGGGCAAATTCCAAGGATGAGGAAGAGATGTGGTTTTGCTAAAATCACCTTTCAAGCTGTATTGGGAACTTTTTTTTGCTGAAATTACCTTTTTTTGTATACAGAACTCAGGTTTGATTGTGTGTGTGTGAGTTGTATTTGGGACATTCTGAGCATATGCATTTGTTGAAATTATATATTTTTTAGAATTGTATATCATTATATTTTGAATTATTATGCTTTGATATAAAGGAAGAATTTTGGTGTGTGATATTGCTCCAAAGGTAATACCTCGGCTCTGTTTTCCAAGCCAGAAAACTGTGGTCGATCAGTGGTACATCCCCCGCCCCCCAAGTAGTGGTTGCGGGGAAAGGCTGGAGGTTGTCCATTTAAACTTGCCTGCCAGCCAGGGTCTTCCTTGCCTTGCTTGTCTTTTCTTAACCGCCGGCTGCCCTGGAGTAGCCCTCAAGGGAGTGGGTGGTGAAATGACCTCACAGGCACAGAATGTGCTGGGGAAAACGTGTTCCTTCATTGCTGAGATTCTTGCAGAGGCTCTGGGCAACCAGGGCATGGTGGAGGTGGGGTGTTGTAACTGGAGCTAAGGATGGCCGTGCGGGTTAATGGCTTTGCAAGATTTGACCGGTTTTGCCGTGGGAACAATGACATGCTTCAGGGGCCCCTTAGACTGCCTATATAGGGAGACGGGCACAGTATGCTAGCTGCCTGCGTGCTGTTCCCATGGCTGTGCCAGAGTCTGTAGCAGCGCTGAAGCACCATGCACTGGACGGGCAAGGGTGATGCTTACTCTTTCCTGCCTGATTGCTGGGGCAGCCTTTGGCGGGAAAAAGCTCCTCCAGGTAACTCAAAATCCTCACCCACCTCTGACTGACTTTGGCAGGGAATGAAGGGCGTCGAAGATGTCAGAACCTTAGACCGTGGTGGGTGTGTGGGTGTGGATGGGAAGGGGCTTTTGTTGGGCGTGGGGTGTATCTAATTTCATGAATAATAGCTGGGGGAGGGGCATAGGCAGAGGGAGGGGCACTGGAGGATGGTTTGCGTATTAACACTCTTTCTCTGGGCACTCTTGCCTAGAGCTGGAGAAGCGAATCCCGGGAGAAGAGGCTGAGGATGGTTTTGAGGTGTCTGCCCTGCACGGGGTCCAGCACAGTGCCAAAAGCAGCCTGTAATGTAGAACTGGGGAACCCTGGGCAGCCCTCCCCCTGCCCCCTGACCAAGGTGAGGCTGCTTGTCCCTCGACTGTGTTTATGACTATGACTCTCACTGGGGGGCAGGAGGGAGGGAGCAGAGCAGCCACCACTGACAACATGAGTGGGAAATTAGGGCACCAACCTGCCCTGGCGGAATCTGGTGAAAGAGAAGAACACTGGGGCTGTGGCTCTCTGCTTGAACCATCCAGCCTTCGCAAGATTTTCCATGCACAAGGGAGGCTGGCATAGGGAATCTAGAAGCAGTAATGCTGGCCATTGCCTGTCCTTAATGCTTCAGAACTTTGCATAGAGAGATCAGCTTTTGGCTGCATTCACACACAGTAAAAAACACACAAATATCTTGGGGGCAATTTAGAGATGGTGCTTCTCAGATGGGACTGTTCCCAGGCCAGGGTGTCCCTCATGAACATTCTAGGCTGGGAAAGGTGGACTAGAGATGGGGTGAAGACACAAGTTAACATTTCTAAAGCACTTTTGAATTTATTTATGTTTTGCTGTGTGTGAATCCAGTCATGTTCTCTAATCTTGCAGACAGCCTGGGCACGTTCACCAGCTTGCTTCTTTCTTACTCGTCAAAGCTCTCTCTACAATTACACTCTACTTTTTATTTCTGCAGGAAATTAAAAATTGGCTATCATTAAATATCATAAGAGCTATTGCCCTAATCCCTCAGGGCGGCCTCCTGAAATCCAGTCTGAAACCCCACACAAAATTGTGTGTGGGAAGGAAGAGTGTATGAGTGAGTGCTTGGCTGTCTCTGTTACTCCCCACAGGTTTCAGTGGGGTTTGTTTGGATCTAGATCAGAGTCTTTGTGTGACTATGTCCTTTGTCTGCCTGAGACACACATCTTTTGCGTTCTTTGTTGTGTGGGTGCCTGCCTGAAACTGAGCTGGATGAGTGCTATCCCAGATGGCAAGCTGTTTGTGTGAAGAACCTCCACTCAATTCAGATAACCTCAGTTGGGTAGTCAAAGCTGCCTAAATTGTGTAGAGAATCTGTTTCACACAAACACCTTGCTTGCTGCTGTGTGGAGTGACATTTTTGCCTTTCATCTTTCAAGCAGGTTATGACCATACAATGGGCCTGTGTGTGTCAGGGAGATAAAATGGCTTGTATTGAGCCATTCTTACTCTTCCTTTACTATCTTGGAATAAACTAGTACTACAGAATTCAAAGTGTTTGAGCAGTTCTTCCTTCTCCCTAGAACAGTGATGGCAAACCTTTTGAGCTCAGTGTGTCAAAATTCTCAAGAAAACCTAACTTAACTCAGGTGCTGTGACACATCTAGAAATATCCATAATTTTGTGATATTTGTAGCTCTAGTAAAAAAGTTATGTTTTTGTTACATGTATTTTATTAAAAGCAAAAACAAACAATTATTTCCATTAGTGACTTTTGTTGCTGAATTTCGTTTGCTAAATCTTCAATTGAAAGTTGGTATTTTGTACACTTCAAGAATAAGCAAGCACTACATGCCCAGGTGCCAGGGTGACCATGTGTGTTGCCCAAAAGGGCTTGGCTTGTCACCTGTGACATGTGTGTCATAGGTTGGCCATCACTGCCCTAGAATATCCTAGGACTTGTCATTTGAAGGGAGACTGAACATAGTAGGAAAAATCTTTGAGAGAATTCACAATAGCCTATCAGGCCATATTTTTAAAAAATCTTTATGTGGAGCTGACAGTTAAAATGATACAGTACTGGTTCTCAGTATGAATCAGGTGGAACTGTGAGGGGACAGCAAATAGATCCTTATATTTCACAATGTGACACATGCATTACTTCAGAGACTAGCTGAGCGAGAGTTGTTTCCCTCAAATTTTGTCTATATACACAGTTTTATTTAACTATACAGAAGGCTGAAAAGAATCTGTTTCTCTCCTCACACATGTGTACTTAAAAACACAGACAGCTGTCTTTTCACTGAGTTGGGCCACTGATCTGCCTAGTTCAGGATGGTCTGCATATACTGATAGTAAACCGCCCAGGATTTAGGTCAGGATCTTTCCCTGCTCTGAGTAGAGATGATGTGGTCTGAACTGTGGGCTGTTGACAGCAGACCTATCGTCATGTTTTTCATTCATGTATGAGAGGGACAAGTGTGTCAGTGCCTGCTAGAAGAGGCACTGATGATATTTAAATGATGAAAGTGATGGAGACATCATGCATACAGAGTTTCAATGCTTGAGTTGCTTTATGTCAGTAAACTTACAATATGAGTGGGGTTTTGTATATGGTAATACTGGATACGTGTTTAAATACTTCTGCTTTCTATATATGTATAAAAATGCTTCCTGGCCCTGTGTTGGGCATCTTTTTTTCCATGTCTGTCTCCCTTGCTCCCCACCCTTCCCCAGGAATTTGATAATGCTGAAGGAGAAGAATATACTAGTGAATTCTCAGCTCAGGGCTCACCTGCCACACAAAATGGCCCTGAAGTTTACATTTTGCCTCTCACTGAAGTCTCTTTGCCAATGTCCAGGCAACCTGGGCGCTCAGGTAAGTTTTGAAACCTCTCTGCTTCAGACTTTGTACCCTCAGTATCAGTAGTAACAACCTGCAATATGCCTTAGCACATTAGCTAGTGGCACACACAGTGTTGCATCTTTTCTCGTGTAGTATGTGATTCCTAGAACTGTGCTTGTCAAACAGTGTCACAACATTCCATTTCCAGCATTCCACTCAGTCTCCAGTTGTTCTCATGTTCAGTCTACCATTGGGTTAACAGGGAAGGACTTTGGTGGCTGAAACTTAGATTCTTTTTGCCCTTCAGTCTCACGCCAACATATTGGCAAAAACGTTTCTCCTCACAGAGTTCCACTCTGGTACTCCTATTAATGCCTAATTGTTACACAAAAGCACTCATTTCCCCTTCTCGTGTCTCCATGGTCTGGGTTGATTTGTCTCCATGGGAACAGGTGCTACGATGAAACCAGAATGTGGCAAGGGAGTATGGAGACTCGCATAGCAATGCAGTTAAGGTTGGCTATTTCTAAGGGGCAATAGAAGTTGGCTCTGTAGTGACAGAAATAGTGGAGGGAGAGGGGATGCTCAGAAACATGAAACACGTATGAAGGCCCTTTCTGTGTGGACTTGTAATGCAAATTTAGGATCTGTTTATAGTACATATCTAGACCTCAGAGATCTGAACATTAAAACCAATCTAAGAGGCCACCTCACCCCTACCCTCACTGGTCCTCTCTGTCTACATTAGCAGTAGGCATTCCTGATTAGGGAGGCTGTAATCTGGATCCTGGATCACTGGTAGACCCACTTGATCCAGAATGCAAGGGGTGTGGTGAAGGCATTCCTCCCATGTTTGGGGTGACCGGAGGGTACATTTTGGTGCCACACCATAACCAAGGCTCTAAGGCTAGGAACCTTTATTCTTAGCCTTTGGAGGTGTGGAGGTCTGACCATGAACTCATGAAACCTTTGAGGCCATGGCATGGGCTGAACCTTCTTGTGGTTCCTGGCACCTCTATTTAAAAAAAAGATCTTGACAAACTGGAGCAAGTTCAAAGGAGGCCTAGCCAAAATGGTTAGTGGTCTGTGCACCATGTCCTATGAGGAATGGTTGAAGGATCTAGGAATGTTTAGCATGCAGAAGAGAAGACTGACAGGGGACATGATAGCTGTCTTCAAGTATCCGAAGGGTTGACACAATGCAGAGGAGTTAGACCTATTTTCACACAAGGAAGAAGGACTAGAAACAATGGGATGAAAATGCAAGAAAATTGATACAGATTAGATATTAGAAAAAAAATTTCTGACTATAAGGGTGATTAGTCAATGGAATAGGTTGCCACTGCTGTCCAGTTAGGGAGCTGGACTCTTTATCTGGGAATACCAGGTTTGATTTTGCATTCCTCCAGGAAGCCAGCTGGGTGACTTTGGGCTAGTTACAGCTCACTTCTGAGCTCTCACAGCCACAGCCACCTCACAGGGTGTTCTGTTGTGGGGAGAAGAACAGAAAGCTTTGCCACCGTTAAATGGGTGAGAAAAGTGGTGTAGAAAAGCCAACTCTTCTTCTTCTTCTTCTTCAAAATGCATGTGTCCTCTAAATGCCTGCAGAGAAGATCAGTGTGAGACTGGTGACTCTGTAGTGTCAGTTTTCATGATAATGGTCAAAGTTAGAGTCTTTACTAAAATGACCAAAAACTGTCTGTTGACATATAATGACTATTTTGGTTAAGAAGAGTCCTGCAAGATCAGATCAATGGGTTGTTGTGTCTGTTCAGTATGGGAAGCCTGCAAGGACAAGAATAATGTTCTCCTCCCTCATGTTTCCCACCAACTGGTCTACAGAGGTAGCAGTGTTTGGTGTTTATTGGTTGGTGTTTATTGGGAGTGCATGTTGCTGCATGATTATTGTGGCACAATGGTGGCTTGCCTTGTCCCCAGGCTCCTATAAAGTTTGGAGGAGCAAACTAGGGGTGTGTTAGCTAACATGGTGCCCTCAGATCCTGGGAGTTTCTGCTGAGAGTTCCACTTAGCAAACACTGGCCCCTACACAGAGGACCGACCATCCATCCATCCATCCATCCATCCATCCATCCATCCATCCATCCATCCATCCATCCATCCATCCATCCATCCATCCATCCATCCTTCCGTCCTTCCGTCCGTCCGTCCGTCCGTCCGTCCATCCATCCTGCCCTTTACCCAGAGATCTCTGGGTGGGTAACAACATTTAAATTCCAACAGGATTTTTAAAAAATAACAATATGTATTCAAACAATAGCATCTGCAAGTGGGAAGAGAAAAGTGTACCCCCATTTAACCAAAGGCCAGGACAAAGAGGTGCATCTTCATTGCCTTCCTAAATGTGTACAATGAAGGTGATAGATGCACCTCAAAGACTATTCCATAGCCTAGGGGCCTTCACTGAGAAGGCCCTCTCCAAGGTGCCCACCCCTTTTGCTGCTGAGCTGGTGAGACAACCAGGAGGGCCTCCCCTCTAGATCTTAAGTAGCCTTATCCTCCTGGTAAGATGTAAGCATCCAAAGACAACAGCCCTTCAGTGACACTGTGTATTTTGCCATTGTTTTATTGTTTTAATATTGTTGTTTCAGTGTTCTACTGTTTTATTGGGTATACTGCCCTGAAACTACACTGAAGCATGGTGTAGAAATTTCTAAATAAGTAAATAAATATTATTGCATGTTTTTTTGTGGATTAGTCCAAGATCAGCCTTGCTGTAAGACAACATAAGGCAGGTCCCTCAGGCCAGCAAATTGGGAATGGTGATATAGGCCTTCTGACTTGTCCTGCTTCTACTGCTGTTCCCTGCCATGATAGAGAAGGTGGCGCCTGTCTGGTCTTCTGGCCAAGTAAAGCGTAGGATGCCTTCTGATCTTGTTTTGCCTCTGTATCAAAATGCCTTGTTCACCCTTCTGCCCGTCTTTAAGCTGCCCTTGCTTTTGCTGCCACAGGCCATCCTGCCTATGTCATTGCGTGTTAAGTAACAGTGAGTACTAGCCTTTCCCAAGAGAAAGCTTTCGCAGAGTGATGAAGCATATGTGCAGTTGCAGTAGGAGTAGCAATACTGAGGGCTGCTATCCCCCATCCACATGCATGGTGCTTTACTGAGAATAGTAAGCTCAGGTTCTTAGAAGACACAGAATGCAAAATCAGAATGCTGTGTAAATTGCAGGTTTTACCCACTATTTTCAAAGTGTGTTGATCCAGTAAATACATTTTTATTTATATTTTTATGCATTTTTTTGTGGCGAAATGGGATTTGTGATCTTGCAGATTCTGGTTTTACACTCCAGGCCCTTCTAACCTGAGTTTGTTGCCTATTCCACTCCTATCAGTCTGTTCTGGTCTAATGCAGCAACAATTCCTTCCCTTGAACAAATAACTTATATCAATAACACCTGGTGCTGTGGGGTTACTGAGTCTCAGAAATCTCTCCCCTTGCCTGAAGTTTGGAGGAGAGACTCATATGCATTCAAGTTGCTTAGTTATCCCCTCATCTGCTGAGCTCAGCTTTCTCTTAAAACTCTAAAGACCAGCTTCTCTAGCTGCAGTCCATGGGTAAGCGGCTTGATGGATACTGAATCCTGCTAGATCAAATCCTCACTCCACTCATGCAGGCTGGTTCCTTTTGCCCACGTCTGTCCTATGCTGGCAGTGTTCTATCAACGTTGGCAACAGCTGAAATAGAAGAGATAAAGCAGGCTGACTTCCCTGGATGTCCTTTCTTGTTTGACCAATTCTGCTTGTGGTGCAGGTGTACCTGAACAATGACTGTAGCTGAACTTGTTTTACTAAGCTCCAGGTGCCCTCTTTTTTCAGATCATAGAAGTTTGTATCTCCATATTTCAGCACCATAATCCATCCGTCCGTCCGTCCGTCCATCCTTCCTTTTCCCATTTCTGTTCCCAGTCTTGACTAGTATCATCCAGATTGTTCCGGCTTCTCAGATTGGCACCCTGACCTGTAACTCAATAATGCCATCTCGTGGCCTCAACCTAGCAAGGCAGTCTTCATTTCAGGAACCTAATAACATAGGAGAAAGTTGGCTGGATCAGGTCACAACCCATCCAGTCCAACACCCCATCTCACACAGTGGCTTAGCATTTGTTTCTGGGCACTCTGAAGCAAAAGATGGTGAAAACTGCACTTGCTCTTATCATCCTGCAAATGCCATTTGGAGGCATCCTGCTTTTCCCTTCAATCTGGAGGCAGTACTAGACATTCATTCTACTAGCCATTGATACATCTGTCTTCCATGAATTTGCCCAACCTTTTTTCAAAGTCATATAGGCTAGTGGCTATCACCAACCCCCTTTGTAGTAAATTCCATAAACCAATAATCCACTGGATGGAAGAATAATTTCCCATGGTTAGATCTAATTTCCTTGCTATCAGCTTCATGGAATGAAGTGTTGTGTGATAGAGATTTTTTTTTCTCTCTCCACCTTTTCTACACTGTGCATTGGGCTGTCCACCAAGATCCCCCTTTTTGGGTCCATTAGAGAAATCTCAGACCCCATTAATTTATAGGTGCAGTAGAGGGGTGTTTTGTTTTGTTTTGTTTTTGCCTCAGTGTGCATTACTTTGCACACATTTGAAATTCATTTGCCACTTTGTTGCCCAATCTCCCAGTGTCTCTTTCAGTTTTCATCACCCTGAATAATTTAGTGTCATCAGCAAACTTTGCTATTTCAGTCACTACTTATACTGGTGCTTCTAGAAGTTTTGTGAATAAATTAAAAAGCTTGCATCTCAAGACTGAACCTGAGGGACCCGACATTTTATTTCCCTCCCTTCTGAGAACTGCCCATTTATTACTACTCTCTGCTTCCTGTCCTTTGGCCCATTCAGGACAGAAACTGCCCTGTTATTCCATGATGGATGGATTTATTCAAGAACCTTTGATGAGGGACTGAAAGTCTACATAGACAGTGTCAACTGGATCACCTTGCAAAGAATTCTAGCAAGTTAATAAGGCATGATTTACCTTAGTGGAAGCCATGCTGACTTTCCTTCAGCAATGCTTGTCCATCTATCTTATCTTCAGTTGTGATGGTTTCCATTACTTTACCTGGAAATGATGTTAAGCTGACTGGCCTGTAATTTCCTGGATGACTCCCAGATACTTTTTTGAAGATGGAGTATATTCCCAAAAATGTTTTCTAGTGGGATACCTAACAAATATCCAAGCTAGGCAACATAGATATCTGTGTAAGTAAGGAGAACTGCAGGGAGAGTTGAATTATAAGACATATTATCTCTTGCCATTGACCATGCTTGCTCAGACAGATGCAACCTATAGCTTAACATTTAGAGCGCCTCTTTTTGACTTTAAGGCATTTGACCTTCCCCCTTTTTTTTACCTCAGTAATGGTTGCTCTTTACTCCTGACCTGAGTACTTATTCTTGGGTACTTTGGAGACAAAGGCTTTTTCGTCCTCCACTCCCACAGACTCTGCATTCCTTCCAATGTGACGTGGCAAAGGAATCCAAGGCTTATTCTTGGGGTGGGCTGGAGAAGGGTCAAACTAGCTAGCCATGCAGTAACTTTTCTTTGCTCTGCCCACACTGTTTTCCCTGGTGCAACCCCGTGTGATGTAAATGACCCATAGAGAATGGATCCAGTGTCCAGCTGTAGCTACCATGGCAGGAAACAACAATAGGGCCTTTGCTTTTCAGTGTGATGGGAACATTGGCGTCTGGCACGAGGGGGGTGAAGGGATGGCACTGCCTGCTTTTTGGGTTAGGCAGTAACCCAGCAGGACTGCATGCTGCCCTCTTCACTTTTTTACTGCCTGGAAGCTGAGGAGCACAGCTGACCATTAGGGAGACATCTTTTCTGTGTAGGCATCTCATCCACCTTCTTCCCTGCTCTGCCAGTGGGCAGAGCTGCATTGGAAGCGAATGCTTTGGGCTCCAGAGTTGGGGTGCCTACATCTTCCTCTGGATCCCTTTATGTCTGCAGGCGCCCTTCTGCCCCTGGCCTCCTTTTTTGCCAGAAGCTAAAATGAGAAAGCAGGTGAGGGCCGAGCGGGAAAGGCATCAGGCTTACCGGGGAAAGCATGCAGACATCCAGATCATTTTCTGTGCCTATTCACAGTGCAGCTGCTCAAGTCCACTGACCTGGGACGACACAGTCTGCTGTACCTTAAGGAAATTGGCCATGGATGGTTTGGCAAGGTAAGCTCCTGCCCTGGAACTGATCCCAGATGGCTGGGGGTGGGGGGCTAGACCGTGGTTTCATCTGGGTGGGCAGGGTTGAGGACAGAAGCAGGGATGTAAGGCCTGATGGAGTGAAAGCAGGGATGGGGTGAGAAGGGTAGTTTTGTTTCCTATGGTACATTTGGGTTTTGCTAGGATGGGCGTGGAACTGGGACAGTGCATTCAGGCTACTAGTGGAGCCTTAATTCACTCCCTTGGACCTTGGGGGTACGATTGGCCGTTTCAGGGGAAAGGTTACAGCAGAGTCATTGATGAGCAGTTTGTAGGAACACTATCAGGCAGAAATATCGCTACATTAGGCGGGTGAAAAATAAGAGAAAAGAAATGGATTATAGTTGACATGTGAAAGGGAGACAGCAAAGAATCACTGGCAATTTCTATGTGTTGCCTGACTCACCAGTGCCAGCATGATCTTTGTATCAAAGGCAGTCTTAAGAAGAACTGGTCATGTTGGGCTCCTAAAGGAGCTGGAGCTGGTAGAAGATCTTTGAGAAGTTTCTGAACTACAGCTCCTAATCTCCTCCTGCTGCCTTGTCTGGGCTGGTTGGGACTTAGACAAGTCATGGCCCTTCAACCTCAGGAGAAGTACACACCAGCCAGACCTGCCCAAACTAGAGAAAGGACTGCTGGACATTAGAAGTGGAGGGCAAAGAGACTAAATACCTTCTATTGAACAATTTAATCTTACATAAGCAGCCATGGGACTTAGAAGAGGATTTTGTTGCATTCAGTACATATTGAATTGAATGTAAGAAAAGGTGTATTTGTTCGAACAGATTCCCTTCAAATGTGGTAGGATTCTGTTCGACACGAACACATATGTATCTATATGTATCCGATACGTATCCTCTAAGATATCTACTCTGAAAGTATCAAATCTGCCCTAAATCTAGTTTGAATCTACTCCTTTTTTTAAAATAAAATTTATTAGTTTTACAATTCCTTTAAATCCTCCCTCCCCCTCCCCCCAAGGGTGATACATAATTCAGAGTTTTTATACCAATCATTGAAAAGGCTATACAATTCCTAACACTACACTGAGAAAATTAAAGGCAACTTCAATTTCTCACTTTCACTCCTAAACTTATTATCTAAATATATTTTAACTATCATCCATTTTTGTTTATTCTAACCCTATCCAAATTACTTATATAATTCTTATGACTATTCAATATTTCTACCACTATCACATTAATTATATAGTTATACCATTTACTAATAGACAGTTTCGTTCTGTCCTTTCAACCACTAACTAGGACTATTTGAGCACATGTTAACAATTCTTCTACTATTTCCTTCAGTTGGATAGTCGGAAAATTATTTAACTCTATATGTAATGCTCCCTGTTATTATACATTGTATATTCCTTTGAGTCCACTCTCAATCCATGTCAAATGCACTCTGGATATGTTGCAGATGTAACTGGCGCAGCCACTTACACACCTCTCCAGGTTCACAAATGTTCCAAAGTGTTCATACAAATGTTCCAAAATATACGAATACAAATGTCAGTGTATGAAGGCTGTAACATTCAGTTTGTATACGAATGACTAAATTCATCCAAATTCATGTGAGTATTGAATGTTACAAATATTTGTGCACATCCCTACACAATATGCTTTTAAATAAATTAACGAATATCATAACAGTTCAGTCCAAATGCTGGCACTGGGGGGGAAATTAAGCCTGAGATGCTGAGCCACTGAATTAGGCTTAACGTATGAAAAAAGAACAGAGCAATTACAAAGCGTTGCAAACAGCACGTGCTTAAATGTCCTTTTCTATGAAGGTTTTAAAGTAATAGGAGCTCTGTCCTCTTTTTCATATGGTAACTTTACGGTTTCATGGTTCGTTCTGAGTTACTTCTGCCACCCAGGGGAGTTAGTGCTTTTGTATGCGCACATTGCAGTTCACAGATTGACAGCTGAGGCACTTTTGAGGCCTGCAAATGGTTGGCTAATGTGCTTGGCTCAGTCGCATGAATGGCTGGAGTACATGCATGTAAAAGCATCCTAACGATGCATCTGAAATGCCATACACGAAACCTGTGAGGGTAAGTTAGTAGAGTAAACCTTCTGTATTTGCTGGAGAAGTGCAGTGGACCAGCAGCTTAGGCTGGGTTAAGAGGCATCCGGCTTCCTGTCCTTACCTTGCTGTGATCCTGGTCAGGTCTCCAGGCATAGGCTACATTCACACCTAAGTTTTAATCCAGCTTCAGTCTACTTTCAGAGCAGAACACATCAGCAAAGTGAACAGTCATTTTCTTTCCACATTATTTCACCCAAAGGTGGATTTTTGGAGTTAGAAAGTGCTGAAAGAAATCAGCTTGCCACTTTGCTGATGTGTTCTCTCACTGTGGAAGTTGACTGAAGCTGGATTAAGAGTTAGGTGTGAACGCAGTCATAGCAACATCTTTTGGTCTGGGTCATGGCAAGAGTTAGATTGGGACAGTGCTGTCTGCATGGCAACAGTTGTTTCAGCTCATTCCTCTTGAACTTTGGAACCAGCCTCCAACGACTCTAATGGCTAGGAATGAAATTTCCTAGCCTTAGAGCCTCTGGGAAAACGATTTCGGCTATATGCAAGGATCTCCCAGTAGCCTGGAAAACAGTGTGTGCCCTCTTTGTGATGCAGACTTACCCACACTACCAATGACCCAGACCAGGAGCCTCTGATCTGGATTATGGTCTTGTCTAGTGCAAACATAGCACACTAGCAGTGGACCGGGACTCTTCAGTCTCCATTAGCGTTCAGACAAAAGAGGGCCTGAAGAGGAGTCTAGGGGGACGTAATCCAGAATCCAGGCAAGCAGTCCCAGTGGCTTCTTATTCAACCAGTACCTTAATTTTTCACCTGCCTTCTTATCTGGCAGATGCTGAGGGAAAGTGAGTTATGCTTAGCAGAAGTCCAAAGTCCCAGTTCAGTGGGCCACCATGTGCAGCTTCTTTCCCTCTCCCCTCTTCCAATTCTAGGTGTTTCTCGGTGAGGTAAATGCAGGGCTGAACAGCACGCAGGTGGTTGTGAAGGAGCTGAAAGCAAGTGCCAGTGTGCAAGACCAAATGCAGTTTTTGGAAGAGGCTCAGCCGTACCGGTAAGTTCCCTTGTCCTTCACGGCGCAAGAATCTGAAGCCCCCTTGGGGCTGCTACAAGCACTGATGGGTTCCCTGCTTGTTTACTCCCTGTGCAATTCAGATTGCAAACATGTTTCAGCACTGGCTAACCAACTTTACTGTCTTCTGACTTTTCGTTACAGTTTTTCACAAATCCACTTAGATCTCAGGTGTGAAAAATAAAGAGCAAGGCTCATTGCTCCTCAGGGGGTTGAATTCCCTACAATGTCAGGATGAGGGGTGGGTGATAGGAAGAGAATGATGAGGAAGCCTCCTGAAAGCTTAGCAGATTGATTGTTTCATTTTTAATTATAGTATTTTTATTCCCAGAGCCAGGGCCCTTGTGGGATTTTCTGTTTCAAATGCCAGAATAACTTAGCCAGTGATGACTTCTTTCTGCTAAAGGATTATATGTGTGGGGTGGGGAAGAAAGAAATTTGCTCTTCTAAGTTATCTTTGCTTTAGGATCTTGTGAGACTTCCGTAGGAATGGCAAATGGAAGATTGTTAGGTGAATGTGAACTCTGTACCTTGCTGCTGAATGTGTTCCCCAGAGGTGGAGTGAAAAATGTCCTTGATGGAACTCTGCATCCAGATGTTAGTTACTTATTCTGCTACATTTGGATATTCCAGAATAAAGCATGGATATTCTGGAATAGCGGGATAAATAACCGATGTCGGCATGCAGCCTATATTGGGCTATACACAAAGAGAAATCACACAACAGATAATGGCTGCATTCAGACATTAGTTACTTATTCTTCTATATTTGGATATTCTGGAATAAAGCGTGGATATTCCAGAATATCCACATGTAGTGGAATAAGTAACTGGTGTCTGGATGTGTCCAGAATGTTCCTTTTCAGCATTCCATTGGCTACCTTGGCTAAGGATCATGAAGGTTTTACTCCAAAAATGAGTTTTTACTCAGTTTTTACTCAGCTATTCTGCTAAGTCAATCAGCTCCAACCTTTTTTCACCCACATAAGCCTTGGCATCCCATTTCCTTAAACTGTATCCTTCATAATAGCTGTTGTTATTTCAAATTTATATGTTGGAACTATAAGTGGCTTTTCAGGGGCGGGGGGTTGCATACCCCTGAATGTCCTGGTTCATGTCCTGGGGGTAAATGTATTGGGAATCACTGCACTAACTTGCTACTTGTTGTTTTTAATAAATTGGATTTCAATTTTGCTCATATGTTTGATTTTATTGTAACTCAGCTCAAAGACCTGAGAGTATAGGGTGGGGTAGAAATGCACACACACACACACACACACACACACACACACACACACACACACACACACACACACAACTTGAGCTGCTTAGAAGTGTGAAGTACAAAATCATGAGCTATAAACGAAACCCCAGTTTATTCACTGTTTCCCATATCGTTCTGTGACAAAAACCTGTGGGTCCCACAGTGCAATGCCTGCCTCCATGGTGGGGGAACAGGGTGATGGGGGGCTACTTTACTTTCAAAAGGCCCCATCTGCATCTGAAGATCCTGGAGTTTCCAGGATGGTTGCTGACACAGTGAACCTATTCTCATGGGAAACCAAAGGGCCATAATTCATTACAAGCAGCCAGAACAGCCATGGAAACCCTTGGAATTAGCAGTAGAAGTGTTGAAGGTATCTTATAGAAAGCAATGTAAGAGTGCTCTGATGAGGGAGGTATTAATATATATTTTTTAATATTTAGCATTAGGCCAGTCTGGCACCTAGAACTCTGCAGCTGTTGCCTAAATATTGAATTACTTTGATGTAAAACATCAGTCCAAAAATCCAAGTTCCTTGGGTTTGTGTCATGATCTTTCATGCTTGGAGAAGCTGTGTGGAATCCTTTTCAGTAGCATGCTTCACGGTTGCCATCTAGTGATAGGGAGCCTGGACTTAAATGTTTGTCTTGTTTCTCTGAATTGCAGAGAAGGGATCAGGAGCTGCAGTTTGGCATGGAAGCGCAATGGTAGAGATGTGGGAGGGGAAGGACAGTGCTGGGAATGCAATGAATTACTGCACTGACTCGTGAACAAACCCCCCTATTGTTCATGGGCAGGCTGGGGTGGCTGGCACAGCTTAGGACTCGTTTATTCATTTGCCCGTACAGGCCTGTGTCATGGGAGCCCCTCCCTGTCCCTACTTGAACCCATTGTGTGAGCGGTTTGAAAGTGGGGACGGGAAGCCCTCCTGAATGGGATCTCTTTCTCAGCTAACCTGTGAGGCTGGCCTGTGCTTCTGGGCTGTTCTACTCAGCCTTTCTTCTATTTCTCGTTTTCCTCATGACCATAGTCAGCTCCCTACTCCCTTATCTGCAGTGCTGGTACACCTTAGTTTTATTATCAGATCCTCCAGTTCTGCAACATTTCTTTAGCCCCTCCCCACCCCCCAAACTCTGGTCTGTTTTCCTTACTTGTTTCCTTCCAAGCCTATTTCATCCTCTCTCTCTTTTCTCCCTGCTTCCCAGGGCTCTCCAGCACACCAATCTCCTGCAGTGCCTGGCCCAATGTGCAGAAGTGACCCCCTACTTGCTGGTGATGGAGTTCTGCCCACTGGTGAGTCAGAACTCAGGGGTATAGGAGGCTGAAGTTCAGCAACATCTGGAGTCCCACTGGTTCCCTCCACCCTTTGTGTATCAGCTCTTGTCCACACTATGTCCTGTTTGCCTAGTGGTGTGTAGGGGCATGGTGAGTGGGTGGCTGACTTTGAGATAGGGGCTGGACTAAGAGGTCTTATCATTTACTAAATTTTGCGATATTTCCTCTTTATGGGGAGCTGCTAACCATTTAGTGCATCTGCCAGGCCCATAATCTGGGCCACCTTTGGGGCTCTGATTTAATTGCAGAGATGCTTTCTCTGTCTTGTTCTTCTCGTACCCACCTCACAAGAGAGGTCCATAAGCAGTGCTACCGATGGGTAACACTGCTGCTGCTGCCGCCCTGACAGGGTGACCTGAAGGGCTACCTGCGGAGCTGCCATGCGGCTGAGGCGTTGGCACCTGACCCCCTGACATTGCAGCGCATGGCCTGCGAGGTGTCCTGTGGCCTGCTACACCTTCACCGCAACAACTACGTACACAGGTGAGTGTGGGGCTTCCTCTCTGGTCACCCATCTTTCACATGGGGTGTATAAAATATGTATTTTTCTCAAGGGGACCAGGCCTTTTATGGAGTTGATAGCGTGCTCGTCAGGATTGTGGATGGTGGGCTAAAAATGGTAGAATCCACACAGTGCTTTTATGGTGCCTTTAGTGCACAGTGAGGGTGCAGATACTGCACAACACTGGGCCCTCATTGCTCCTGCGGTGCAGAAGGAGAGTGTGGTGTCCTCATGGGTGCCATGCTCTACTCCTGTTTTGCTACCATAAGTACTGCTAGGGAGCTTTAGTGGTAGAACTCTTTGAAGAACTCTCAGAGCCCTTTTGGATGCAGCAGTGGTCCTTTTGACATTGCTCAAGGCCATTTTCTGGTCCTTTCAGCAGTGCTTTACTATTTGAACTCAAGGATGGCCCCGTGAGGTCTTTCCTATCTTCAAACCCCCTCCTGTCTTGAGATTCAAAGTCAGGAGCCCTGCTTTGATTCTGAGGGTGGAGGAAGCTCTCTTCCCTGCTTGCTCCTTCTAATTTGATGAGGGTAGGATGATGTTCTTGTACTGCCCTTCCTCTTCCTGTGTGGATCCTGCCAATGAAGTGAATGGTGCCTACAGCACAGCAGGAGATGTAGCTTTTAAGGCCAAACTTTTAGAACTACTTTATACCCACAAACCTTTGTTTCCTCTTGTCTGCTACCGGCAACGCCAATTGGCAGTGGCAGTCCAAGCTTCTGGAGGGAGACTTCTCTAATCCTGCCTGGAGATACTGATTACTGAAGCTGGGATCTTCTGCCTCCAAGGTTCCATCACAAAGTGGATGTCTTTCCCCATAGAAGAGCACTGTCGTGATTGTGGGAGCGTTGTGTAAGATGGGCAGTAGAATGGGGTGACTAGGGAAGTAATGGTGGTCCTTAGAAAAGTGGATGAGTCTTTTTAAAAACAGACAAACAGAAACTAAAAATATTTGGTTGGAAAATTGCTATAGAGCTAAAAAAAAAATATGGGGAAAGTTGAGTCCTTGGGTCCTCTTTTGGCCTTAAAGACAAGGTGAGCCCTAAGATACTGTGGAGATCGTTCATGTAATAATGTATGCCTAAGCCTAAATGACAACTCCTGCAATAGCGTTCCTTTTGTTCCCTTTTGACCTGGGCTACAGCACAACACCAGCATATGGCAAGAGACCAGGCCCTTGTGGATCCCAGGGTTGTTCCTGCAATGCTCCCAACCTGCTTCTTCTCCCCAACAATATCCTGGTGCTGAGTGAGTGGAACTCAAGAGACTCCAGCATCAGTGATTTTGTTGAAGAGGCTGAGCTATCTCATCTGCAAAGGAGGGGCAAAGTAGCCCAGGATTTTGAGTGGGACTGCTGTAGTAAGAAAAGTAAACTGTGACTGGCTTCTGGGTCTTAAGTCCCTCTCTCTGCATTATGTAATGGATTGTTTCAACCCTGTCTTGCAAGGGTGATGTGAAGATTATGTAAAATAACCTGGGTGAAGACTTTTGTTCTAAAGGGCAGAGAAACCGTTTTAAGGCACCCTTGCAAAGTGAGAGGAGAGATGCTGCATTGGACAAGAAAAAGTCTTCAGAGTGGATTAAAGTTGACATGAGCAGATGTTGGTCTTGAGGCAGCTCTGGGGCAGCGGCTAGGGATTTTGGTGACTGGAGAAGTCACCGTAGGAGACCTTACTGTAATCTTCTTTCACGAAGTTGCATGCTAATTGCCCCCTGCCCTCCCATAATCACAGCCTATAAATGTACAAAGAGCAAGCAAGCCCCCTGTAGTCTCACCAGAAAATATAGCTGTACTTTTGAGTGAATGTTCTAGAACAGGGGTGTCAAACTCAAATACCAGTGGGCCAAAATTAAAAACTTGGACCAAGTCGTGGGCCAACCTTGAGATTTATTGAAAAAAGTCTACAAGTGAGGAAGTTTTTCCTTCTCATCAGATATAATGATGAAGTTTTTCACTTGGACATTATTGGAAGAGGTGGTTGCTAATGAATGTCAACAGAGGAGGGGGCACTTGCGGGTCCTGATTGATGCTCCAGCGCACCAGCAGAGCATTCTGGGATTTATAGTATTAGCAGTAGCTACTGGCTGGCCAGCTCTAGTACACATTTGGTATTTTCTCCTGGGCCAAATATAATTATACTGCAGGCCTGAGTTTGACATCTATGTTCTAGAGCAAGATTTCAGAGGTTGCTGAACTTCTCACCATTCCTGCCATTGGCTAATGGAATACATAGTTCAGAAGCATCAGAAGGATCACATGTTGCTCTTCCTGTTCTTAAACATTTTGTTATTTATAAAAAACACACTGAAAAGACACTCGAAGGGCATAATTCAACATTAGTTACACGTACATTTCTCACTCTGAGGAAGGGGTTTAATACAGCAAGTAGCAGAGGGAACCCTCAAAGACAGAGCTACACCTAGCAACAGGACATAAGAACTGCTATTCATTTCTTGGACTCTGAGCTATACAAGAAGGGAAGGTTCCAAAAGGTGTGCCTTATTGATGAAGGAAAATTTTATTGCTTTCATTCCTGGCCCTCGGAGGCTTTGGAACCCTGCTCAAGCTGATCTGGACCAGCACCATGGCACAGATAGTGCTGATCCAGCCCATACCCTTTTGTCGTCAGAATCAGCAGGTCTGGCTGTTCCAGACACACTGATTCTGATTACAGGCAGGTAAGTACAGAAAGGGCCTGTGACGGTGTTAGGTCCTGTATCACAAAGGACTGTTATTGCTATGAATTATTTAGTTAGAAGAGCAGATTTCATTAGAAGGGAATAAGCTAGAGTGCCCCATAGACCACTCTAGATGCCTTGTGGGGTAACCAGCCAGCTTGGGCATGGCTCACCTCTGTGGAAGGGGCATTTTGCAGCTAAAGTAAAAGGCTGCCAACATGTGTGAAGTAGCCATAAACTGCTGCAGCAACCACAAAAGTGCCACAGTAGCCTTAAGAGGCCTCTGGGGCTACAAAAGTGTTGCCAAGAGACTAGAAAGCCGTTGTCATTTTCCTGCAAGCCTTTGTTAAGTGGGCTTATTAATCCTGCTTAAAAGCCAAACCTCAATTTTTAAGTCCAGCTCAGTTGACCAACAGGTTAACGAAAAAGCAAGCCTGTTTGCCTGACCCACTTGATGTATCCCTAGAATCCTCATTTTGAATAAATTCCAGCAAGGTTGGCTCTTTGTTCCAGCTGCCAAATGTTATTTTCATATAGGTGAACCTATATGTTATCATCATGTCTACGTGACAAATAATATATTTCTGAAACACAGAAAGAGCTGATGCTGGGAAATCAGGAAGGGGAGGAGGGTAGAACTAGAAGAAGCTTTCATAGGAGCACAAGTTTGATTCTTGATTGTGTTTCGATGCTAGTCATTGTATTGTCTGATCCGATTTTTGTGAGCTGGGTCGGCCTTGGTAGACAAAGTGAACAAAATGAGGACATATTTGGAATTCTGACCCATCACATTTGGTGTGTCCATTCCCACTCGCTGCCCATCCTGGGCTTCTGTTGCTAGCCTAATCTGGGTCAAAATGCATCAACTACCCTGTCGGATCCATCGCTTCCTGTCTTCTGTTGTGTAATCTCAGCTGGGCGTTTCTTTTGTCTAGTGACCTGGCGCTGCGGAACTGCTTACTCACGGCTGACCTGACCGTTAAAATTGGCGACTATGGCCTTTCTCACTGCAAATACAAAGTAAGTCTGCCTTAGGGTAGGAAGCTGAGCCCGGAGCGCTCAGGCTTTGCAGAGAGGTAGCGTGTAGAACTCAGAAAGCTGACAGGGAGAGCGGCCATCTCTGAGTGACAGATACATTGCCTCTGAGGAAGGTATGACTTTAATGTCACTTTCTGGATTTTTCATGAGCTTGGGCAAACTTTGGGAGATGGTGGAGGACAGAAGGTGTGCTTAGGGTCCATGGGGTCATGAAAAGTCAGACATTCCTGAATGACTGGATGAGAGTCTGGGTTTTTAGTGGGGAGAAGGGAAAAGAACAACAAATAAATTGTGCCTACTTAGGTGAGCCTGAAGCTTGAACATGTCCAGGTACACATGGAGGACAAACGTAATGGACTCGACCATGTTCTTCACCACCAGTGGCTTCTGAAACACTCCCATTGTTGTTGGGGTGGGTGGGTGAGATCATTGAAACAGGAACAGTGGTGAGGGGCCAGGTGAGGTTAGGCTGGCTGTGCCAGTTAGCAGTCTCTACTGGTGTCGGTTTGACGTGTTCTTGCTTTGACCCTGCATGCCTGGCAGGATGACTACTTCGTGACATCTGACCAACTGTGGGTACCATTGCGTTGGGTGGCACCTGAGCTCATTGACGAGGTACACGGGAACCTGCTTATTGTCGACCAAACCAAGACCAGCAATATCTGGTAAGTCTTGGTGTGCAGAAAGGGGCTGGCTTCTAGGGTGGACTAATGGCAAGCATTATGTGGCAATGAGAGCAGAGAAGGCTTCATACAAATTTCTACATAGCCACAAGCCAAGGTTGAAGCTGGTCAGATGGATGGTAGTAAACTCATGCTGTAGATCTGTGAAACTTCCACTCTTGATTTTTCTGAGCCTCTCTGTATACAAATACAGCATCCCAGTACCAAATGATACTTTGTGGCTCCTATCATTCAGGTTTTATACTTTTGTAGGATGGAATAAGTTTTGTGAAGAAGTCACTCTGTGAGAATATCTGTTCCCTCAACAGAGGCCTGAAGACTAAAACTGTATTCAAACAAAACAAAAGGAGTGCCTCAGAGGCACATCAGAGAGTGTGTGTAGCTCTCATGTTCCCAACTCTTCTCTAATCCGCCTTTTCTAGCACAGCATGTTCATGAGAAGGGAAGGGGCAGAGTAGTGTGTGAACAATCCTATCTCAAAGCCCTCTCTAAGGCTGCATCCAGACAGAATGGAAACTTCACAGGTACTATGGAGCAGCTTTTAGTCTGCCAGACAGGTTTTACAATGCTGTGCAGTGCTTGCAGATTAAAGCCTGATACTCTGAAGAAAAAAAACTAAACTTACATCAGCATTCGCTGCAGAATCTTCCTTTCCTCCGCATCTTCAGGGCTATTTGGGCAAGTTCTTGAGAGATGTCATGAGAGTCCGCCCTTACCCAGAGGCAGGAGACCTTACCAGAGAGGTAGGCACTGAGTACATGCATGGAAGAAAAGCCTCCTTGCAATCTGGGCTGCATCCAGACTTGTTTATACTGCACAGCAGAATGTGCAGTCCCGATAAAGGTGTCTCACACAACGATCAATAGATTGTTGTGGTGTCACATTATCAGATCGGTACTGTACACTTACCTTAATGTTGATCTAAGGATCCACTGTGCAGTATAAAGGAAATTCAAATTTTCCCTCCAGTCTAGGCAGAATGGCGAGAGCAGCACAACGAGAGCAGGAAGGACAGCTCAAATCTGATTGGCTGCCTCAACCCGCATGATGGCACGTGCTGACTCAGCTCTCACACTTCTGCTGGGAAGCTATGGAGCTGTGTTTTGGGTCAGGATAGCTGGTTGTTGCTACACAATAGGTAAGCTGCACTTTTACCGTTAACTGCAGGTTTATTCCACAAGTCTGGAGGCAGCCCTTTTTCTCCCTGTGGAGGGCCTTTACAGAGAATTAAAATGAACACTCTGTGTTTTTTAGTTGCTGTCCAGAGGTGCCCTAAGTCACCTAAGTCAGAGGTGCTTAATTTCCGTGTCTGATCGCAGCCTATGTGTTCCTGCAGCTTATGACCTGGATAGCAACCATTCAGGAATCCAAATCTAGCATATAGGCCTTCCAAATTTAAATCTTCCGCATGGCATAGCCTAACAAACCTCCCAGCTAGACAACAAAAAATATTACCCAGGCATCTTTTGAAGATTGTTTGGAAGATGAGCTCATCCAGAGTACAGCAGTCAGACTGATATAATACCAATTCTGTGTAAGCTACATTAATTACCAATTTGTTTACCGATTAAATTTAAGATCCTGATGTTTATCTCATTGGAGGGTCCGACTCCTGGGGTACTTAAATGAACATCTCATAAATTTGCAGTTGTACAGTCAATTTTTTTCTACCAAATACTTCTCTTTTTGCTGATGTTTTAGGGGGCTTTGATATAAATAAATCCTAGTGTGAGTTGTTTTCTGTTTTAATGATTTACATTGTTGACCATAAGGTGTCTTGAGTTACTTTGAAAATTGGGGGGGGGGGAGAAAATAAGAAAAGCCCCCCCCCCCAATTACAGGATGATTTGCCTAAAAAGAAGGCCAGCCAGATTTAGGAAATTAAGGCATTTGTGATGCTTTAAAGATCCAGGGAAATAATTTTATTACTAGTCTGAGTTTTACTGGCTCATGCATGTGTGTTGTTGTTGTTGTTATTGTTACCTTATCCACCATTTTTCATGATTTATCTGGCATTTTTATTATTCTTTAACCCCCCCCCCCATTTTTTAAATTGCTCTTTTGAAAAGTAGGATATAGATATCTTTTAATTGGGAGAGGCACCTGAACTTTTTTAGGCCAAGAGCCACAATTGATTGCTGCTAGTCTTGTGTGCATTCTTCATGCTTTCGAAGACATAGCCAAAACACAAAAATTGATATAATGGAGATAGCAGCAGCAACAGCAGGATTAGTAGGAAGCCATACAGGTGTTTTTTTTGGGGGGGGCGGGGGTATAGTTTTTTAAATTCTTGTATTTTAAACTGTGAGTCCAGAATGGCAAAATTAAAGCCACCTCCAGATGTTGACTAGTGTAGATACTGCACTAGGAGGTAATAATGCAGAATATTAACCCCTCCTCTATTATAGTTTCAGGACTAGACAGCGCCATAGCTGGCAATGTCTTCATATGTTTTAAATAACACACACTTCCAAGTATCTGGGCATTTGGAGTGTCCAAATCTGCTTCCTGTCACTTCTGCACATGTGTGCATGCCTGTTTCAGCCTCCACACATGCATGCTGGATGGACAACCAGTGATGTGTTTTCCAGCAGTATTAAAAACTCACCATAGCAGAGCTGTCATGTTGCTATATCTCCCCTGTCTGGACAGGGCCTCTATCTGTTCCCTCCTGTGACCCATAAACTAAAATGCGTTCAGAATCTAAATAAAGAAATGTAGTTAACTTGGTTCCAGAGAGGCCTGGCTGATTCAGGTTCCTTTGGCTGTCCTGTGAGCCCTGCTGCCTCTTGTGTTTTGACCTTCTTTCTCTTGGCAGGTCATTGGGAGTGACCATCTGGGAGCTCTTTGAGTTGGGTGGCCAGCCCTACTGTCACTATTCTGACCGACAGGTGCTCACCTATGCCGTCAAGGAGCAGCAGCTTAAACTTCCCAAGCCACAACTTCCACTTACTCTGTCTGACCGCTGGTGAGTGACCGGTGTTCTTTTTTCTTCTTTTTGGAAGATGCAGAAAGAGAGAGAGAGAGATCCAGTAATAATAATAAACATTTATTGATTAGTCCATTAGACAGTATCAAAATACAGAAGTACAATACATAACACAGGAACTTAAAATCTAATAAAAATCTGCGTGGATCTTCATTGCCATCAGGATAAAAAGTGCAACTTTTAAAACAGACTGCCCATCCGGGCCCCTAAGCAGTACATGAAGTTTCCCAGTGTCACCCAGGTTATAGTTATCTATAAGAGGGCCTATGTAGTGGCTCCTAATTTTCTCATATAGACAACATTTCAGAAATAGATGCATTAAGTCTTCAACAATATTTTCTCCACATACACAGATTCTGCTATCATAAGGCAACCTCTGATAACAGCTCAGTTTGGCCATAATGTCCAGTTGCTCAAAACTCGCGCTAGTGAATAGCCTGAGAAGATGGAATGGCATTGGGGAAGTATGGTATGCCTCTACATTAACCTGGCATTTATCAGATCCAGTAGGAACAGAAGGACTAGCATATATGGGCAGGATAACAAAGGTATAAGACTAGATCCCCAGTGCTAGACCTACATCCTAATGATCTTGCTAGAGACATCTTATGAGAGGCAGCTAGGGTGGGCAAGTTGTAAGTCACGGATTCCATTGAGTCATGGCTGACTCCTAGTTAACATGCCTGGGCATTTCCATGGGGACCTGCACGCAGTTTTCTTGGCAGATATGCAGCAGTGGTTTGCCACAGCCTATTGTGTTTTGAAATTTATTATGATCAATGTCAGATAGATACCATAAGGAGTAAATACTCTGAAGTTCACCTAAATTGCTGGTTACTAGATGTCCAAAATAGTGGAGTATGAGTGGTGACAATATACATTTGCTATTTTCTTCATATGAGATGCTGTTCTTACCCCATAAAAATCTTGCAGGGTGGTGGTGGAGATAATCCCCCTCCCCCTCAATCTATGGTTTTCTAAGTTTACTGGGCAAGTGTAATAAAATAATTACTCTTACTAACCAAGTCCAAAGTATCTACAGCTGGTTTCTGAACCTCAGAATTTTTTGAATCCAGATAAATTGGGACTGAGCTGTCCTAAGACAGGATCGTACCTTAGGTTTTCCCTGGCCCTGAGCAGTTCCTTATATTCTGGAATCACACCTTTGAAAGACCATCTATGAAGGTCCTGTTTTGTTTTTACCAAAATCTGGCCTTTCTGGACACCAGATTTTTTTCTGTTTTGTTTTGTTTTGACCATTAGTCCAGGTCACTCTTCTGTGTGGCTGCTGCAATGGACTATAGGAACCATCAGACTTCTTGCTGAGGCTGCAAAGGCTCTGACTTGAGACTGTAAGGCATCTCTGGGGCATCTCACCAGCAAAATGTAGATACATCCTGTGTGGCTCACCTCTTCTCTGTTGTTGTTGTTTTTTCATTTGCAGGTATGAGGTCATGCAATTCTGCTGGCTTCAACCAGAACAACGGCCCACTGCAGAGGAGGTTCACCTGCTGCTTTCATACCTGTGTGCCAAGGGTGCTTCTGAAGCCGAGGAAGAGTTTGAGCGGCGCTGGAACTCTATGAAGCCTGGAGGCGGCGGAGGGACTGGTTCAGGTTCAGGCTCCAGCCACATGGGTGTTGAACTTTCATCCTTCCCTCTGCTGGAGCATTTCTCCAATGATGGTGACGATGTCCTGACTGTCATGGAGACAAGCCATGGCCTCAACTTTGAATACAAGTGGGACCAAGGCAAAGCGGAGCACCTGCCAGCCTCTGCGATGAGCCCTCGAGGTGCTGCACGCTATCACGAGCTCTACTATTCTGCAAACAGTGGAGGCGGCGGTGGGCATCTCAGCTTGGGGGTCTCGCCCTCTTGTTATGAGTGCAAAGTGCAAGGCTGCCCAGGCCTGCATACCCCAGGAGTAGTGCCAGTGCTGAGTGCCCACAGCCCTTCCTTGAACAGTGAGTACTACATCCGCATTGAAGAAGCAGCCTCTGAGGGCAGCGGGGCTGACCTTGATTATACCATGTGTTCTTATAGTCCAGAGTTTGGCCATTCCTCCCACTGGCAAACCAAAGAAGGCTGCTATGAGTCGAACACTAGCCCCACAGTTTCACTTACCATGGAGCCCCTTCTAGGCCACTCTGCACACACTGGTGGCCAGTGGGAACCCCCTGATTACTACTCCTATGGAGGACAAGGGGATAAGGAAGCCACATACTACGAGGCCTCCCCAAAGGACAGTGCTGAAAACTATCTGCTCAAAGAACCGAGCACTTCCGAGTGGGCTGTTCCAGTGTTGCAGAAAAGTATCTTTGCTGACCCACTGGGTGTGTCGCCTTCAGTGACCTATACCTCTAAGGAGACTGTGTCAGACTGTGTCACTCTGGAATTGGGGGAGGAGTTGAATTTGTGCAATAGTCCCAGGAGTGAAGGAGACGAGAATGATGAATATCATTCCTCAAGCAAGCAATGGACATCCAACACCGTAGCCAATAACAGTAGCCACCATCCACTGCCTCCATGCGAACCACCAGCCAATGACAGCTGGTGCTACCGGCACATGATCACCTTCCAGGGGCTTATGGCAGAACCGCTGTGCACAGTGCCTCGTGAAGAACCTACACTAGGGATCAGGGACCTCCGAGCAGCCCTTCTCAGTGGAGAATGTGTGACCGCATCTCACACAGGCTCCCCATGCCCAGAAACGGCTTTGCCCATAGAGGACAAAATGTTAGCTGATATGGGCAGCACTGAAACCGGTAAAGAGGACTGTACAGATCCTTCAGCTGAGAGTGGAGAGGAATGTCACAAGGCCACTCGGTCACCATCAGGGGAAGCAGATGTGGTGGACTCATCTCTGGCATCTTGTGGTAAAATAGATGTTGTGGACACAACTAGAAGTGATGAGTTAGCAGTTGAGGCACCAGGAGCTAAGGAAAGCCCTGTCCTTGTGAAAGAGGCCTTACCTGAGAACTCACTCAAGATACCACAGGGGATCAGTTCAGAAAGCAGCAAGAGCGTCAACAGTGAGCAGGACAGGACACCAGATAAGACTGTTTCCAGTGCCAGTTTCCCTGACCTGGATGAGGCTAGTGATGAGGATACAGCTGAGTTCACATCTGGAGGTTTTCCTGATTTCCCAGCTGATGGTACTGAGAGGCAGGATGTCACACCCATCTTCAAGTCCTTGCAGAAGCAGGTGGGGACGCCAGACTCACTAGAGTCATTGGACATTCCCTCTACCACCAGCTCCTGTGAGGTATTCAGCCCAACAGCCTATGCACCTTCAAGCCAGCCTAAGGCCCTGGACAGTGGCTATGACACAGAGAATTATGAGTCACCTGAATTTGTTCTGAAGGAGCCTCATGAGCCACGGGAGCCAGAAGCCTTTGCCCAGCTAGAAAAAGAGCAGGATGACAGGGAAAGTCCAACGAAAGAACTGAGCCTCTCTAATTCCTTCAGTGCGGAGCTGCAGGGTTTAGATGAGAAGAATCCTTACCGTGACTCAGCCTATTTCTCCGATTATGATACTGAAGGGGGAACACGGGAAGATGGGGATGGGGACAGTGATGGTTCTGAGGACCACGAGCCAGAGGTTTCCCAGTCTGAAGAGCCAGGGAAAGACCCTAACCAAAATAGCAGCAAGGGTGGGTCTCCGCCTTCCTGCTCTCAGCCTACTTGCCCACATGAGGGCAGCATGGGATGTACCTTTCCAGAAGTGATTGAAAAGCAGGACTCAGGGAAAGGCACTCACACGGACATTTCCCAAGAACTGTTGATCAATGGAGTTGCCGATGAGCTGGACTCAGATTCATTTAGAAATCAGGCCAGGCAGACTGTTGCTGTGTCTCAAACACCGGGTCCTACCACCAGATCCTTCATCCTGTCCCCTGTGATTGTCAGTCCTGAGATGCCTTGTGAGATGGGTGAGGAAAATATAGATATAGGGAATATGAGGCCACAGCAAAATGTGGGGAGGGAGACAGAACAGCCTGGGAAGGTGCAGGGAACAGATTGTTTGGAGGAGCCCCAAAGCAGTTCTGAACTCTCTCTGGACTTGGCACACATACACACGCACACACCACAGCATCCCTCTGTTCCTGCTGATCCGGAGGAAGAGGAGGAGGACACGGAGGACAGCGATGAGTCGGATGAGGAGCTGCGGTGCTACAACATCCAGGATCAGAGTGAGGAGAGTGAGGAAGAGTCCCCCGCTGTGCCCATTGTGGTGGCAGAAAGCCACAGTGCCCGTAACCTGCGCAGTCTGCTCAAGATGCCCAGCTTATTGGTGGAAACCTTTTGTGACGACCTTGAACGCAAAAAGAAAGCTGTCTCCTTCATTGAAGATGTAACCATCTACCTCTTTGACCAGGTGACTGGTTTGACCGGGATGGGGCTGGAGGGGAGAAGGGAGCCTCCAAGTAACACAAGCAAACAGTTTTCTCTTAAAAACACAACTCGTACTTTGTAGGCATTGGACTCATCTGCTGACTTTTACTTGAAATATCAATGAACGTATATTTTTCACCCTTTGTTATAACCACTAGTGCCTTTCGATATTCCTTAACCAAAATTTTACCCACTGGAAATGCTGGATTTAGATGCCATTAATTTAAAGCTAATCGTCAACTTATATGTATGTTATTGCCAGGATCTATATACAGAGATGCCCCCATATCTGCTGGTCCAATAACTGTGGTTTCAATTAACTACGGTCAACTAGATCCGCCTCCCCCTCCCCACCTCCCACCGGTGTCATTAGAAGAAGAAGAGTTGGCTTTTCTACCCCCCCCCCCGTTTCTCACCCGTTTAAGGGGACTCAAAGCGGCTGACAAAGCTTTCTATTCTTCTCCCCACAACAGAACACCCTGTGGGGTAGGTGGGGCTGTGAGAGCTAAGAAAGAGAGCTGTGACTAGCCCAAGGCCACCCAGCTGGCTTCATGGTGGAGAAGGGAATCAAACCTGGTCTTCCCAGATAAAAGTCCAGCTCCTTAACCACTAGACCAAAGGTTACTCACTAGACCAAATTAGGCCTCCTGGAGGCTTCCTGGAGGCCTGGGGGGCAGTAGGAAATCTCATGAGATTCCCTGGGAATCATGGGAAATCTCATGAGATTTCCCAGTGTTCCATATATCCACAGTTTCCAGTAACTATGGTAGGACCTGATATGCATCCCCTGTGGATATGGGAGTATGCCTGTATTTCATTTATCCACAAAAGTAGGCTTGAAGTGAAAGTTGTCACAGGTTAGTGACAGAATAGCTGCCTGGAAAGCAGATGGTCACAGGTTCAATTCTGCTATCTCCCAAGATGGAGGTAATGGCAAACCAAATGTGTACCTTTGCCAAGAAAACTTCATGGAAGCAGCTTATAGTTTAAGATAAAACTTTATAAAATCATGAAACACTAAAATTGAACGTTGGAATTTACAAGCACGTTTTAATTATATGCTGGGATGAACATAAAAGGGGTCTTCATAAATCTGTAGTGAGGTCACATTTGGAACATGGTGTACAGTTCTGGTCACCACACCTCAGAAAGAATATTGCAGAATTGGAAAAGGTAGAGGAAAGGGCTGGAATACCTCCCTTATGAAATCAGGCTACAGTTTCTAGGTTTCTTCAACCTTGAAAGACAATGTCAAAGAGGTGCCCTGATTGCAGTATGTGGAAAAGGTGGACACAGAAAAATTATTTGCACAACACTAGAACCAAGGGGCTGATGGTCAGGAGAGTTAGAACTGACAAGGGGAAGTATTTTTCATCAAGAGAGTCATCTGTCTATGGAATTGACTACCAGAAGAAGTGGTGACAGGAGCCTACCTGGATAAGTTAAGATCATGTTAAATAAATCATAGGGGACAGGTATATCAATGTCTACTAGAACTGATGCCAAGGTATTGCCTCTAAGTTGGGGAGACAGGCAGAATGCTTCTAAAGGCCATTTGCTGGGAGTCTTCTGCTTGAGAATGCCTATAAGCAGTTGGTGGGCCCATAAGCAATTGGTGGGCCCTGTGCGAGACAGGATGCTGGACTAGCTGGGTGTGGCCCGATCTAGCATGTTTCTTTTACAATCATGACGGCGTTCATGAGGTGACCAAATCAAATTAAGGAGATTAATGTCCCTGCCTCCAAGGGAAGAACGTTCATAGATGAGGTGTAACTCCAAGAAAACTTTTTAAAGCCTCAACTCTTACATCATTTTGGGTGGGAACCACCTAGAAATTTTGCAGGGCTTTGGTGAGAGAGCTGTAGGAGGTTATGGATGAAGCCCTGAAGAAATAAGGGTGTGCAGTATTTATTCTTCTGGATTGCAGTGGAGCAATGAACATGAGGTAATAATATCCACTGTGTCTCCTGCGCACAGGAGAGCCCCACAAAAGAACTGGCAGAGCAGCCTTTCCCAGGAGTGACAGAACCTCCCCTGGAACCACAGGTGCAGAAGAAGAACCACGATTCCCCAAGGCTAGCTGACAAGACAGAAGCGCCCAGCAGTCCTTCAGAAGGGAGCACCTCTGAAGACAGTAAGGGTAGGCTTTGCATAGGAAGTTGGATAGGGGTGTGTGTGGGCGTGAATAGGGAACTGATGTTCGTGTGTGTGTGACAAACCAAAGTTACATGTTATCGAACCACCTGGAGAGAATGAGCTCTATCAGGTGCTTCCTGTTGCAAGCCTGACTCTCTTCAGCTGAAGACTGGGTGAGAGGCAGTTGAGTATGAGGGAAATTAACAGTGAACACACCACCTTCCCATCAGTGCCCCCTCCATTGCTTGCTGGCCATTCAGCTGGTGTGGACTATGAGTGATACTGCCACACAGGGGTAAGTCTGGGCATAGACCTGGGAAATCCTTGGAAAAGTGGGATCTCTCTGCCTGTGTGATGATATTACTTGCAAGCCCAGCACACATGCCCAACCCCACCCAGCTGCATGGCTAGTAGGAAAGCTGTGATGGAGAGAGTTTGATAGGGAGCTGGTGCATTCACTGTTTAATTTCCCTTGTGCTCAGCTGCCTCCATTCTGTCTTTGTGTTGAAGAGGGCAGGATTTGCAAAGTAAAGCATCTCCTTCCAGTGGGTCGATAGCGTTGAACTTCCATTCAGCCCAAGCCTGGCACATGCATGCATGCATCTTCTTCACTTTTAATTGATGTCATAGTTCATATAAAATTCATGCTCTCTGGAGCTGCTCCTATGTGTGAGATCTTACATTGCCCAACTTCCTTTGTACAATGTCTAACTAATTCAGCCCACCATAACTAATCATAGAATGAACACCCTCGATCATGACCTGAAATGGGGGGTCTGTTCCTGTTGCCCATGCTTTCTTCTCACTTTTTGCAGTTTGCTCAGCCATATACCGTAATATAAATTGTTGTTCTAGTTCACCATCCAAAGCTAACCAGATACCTTTGCACATGTTGCAGCAGTGTGGTAGAGGTTGACGGCTTGAGGTTCAATAAGAGCCTTTTTAGAGGTGCTCAACTTGAGGCTCTCCAAGTACTCCTAAACTACAGCTTCAAGCAACCCCCTTCCTGGGAGCTGCAGTTCAGGAATATCTGGAGAGATACACACTGAGCATTCCTGGAATACTGACTGGTCAGGGAACCAAATTTGGTAGTTTCTTTCCCCTAGGCTGACAAGCAAGACTTGGAAGGGGCATCCCACAGCTACTGTTGCTTTCCAGTAGCTAGCCATCTTTGATGTCCTGTCTGATGTTTCCAAGAGGACATCCTTCTAAGTTTTTTTTTAATTCCTCCTCTGGTCATTTGATCAATGTGACTTATATAGCCAAATGGCAGCCCATATGAAATGGGTCAGCAGTCTCAGAAGAACCCCATTGGATTCAAGAAGTATTGAAAGCACATACACAAATGGACATAAAGGAAAGGAAAACACTAGTCCAGGGAGGACTGGATCTGGCAAATGTTTAGGGGAAATGAAAAAAAAGTGGAAATGGAATGCAAAGGGAAGATGAAGGAAAAGACATGGTAATCAAAGAATAGCCACACATTCACATGCTGTTTTCCTAGTTGCTATTTGCCTATTTAGGGTGCCTGAAATACTCCTGGCCTTATATTGGGAATGCCAGACCTAATTGCAGCATTCCTAGTATAGTCCCAGGTAGATCAAGCAATAACCTGAGGTATCGCTATTAAGGGAAATGTGGCAGCGATTCTAGATTTCTCATAACTGTTCCCCTTACCTTTTGTGGTTGTTAGCAGTGCTTGAGATCACTTGACTTCATGTTCCTGGATGCCAGTAATGCATGCGCACATGTACACATGCACACACACAAACATGACAGTAGACGTTTATACTGTGCAGCAGAATGCACAGTTGAAATCGAGGCGTCACACATGATGAGCGATGGGTTGTCGTGGCGTTGCTTTATCCAGTCGGGACTGCACACTTACCTTAATGCTGGTAAGAGGACACTCCAAAAAGTCCAAAGTTTCTCTCAGTGCAGGCAGAACAGTGAGAACAGAGGGATGAGAGCAGGAAGGGCAGCTCAGATCTGATTGCTCGCCTCAACCCGTGTGACAGCGCATCCCTCCTTAACCCTTGCAGCTCCGTAGGGGAAGCTACGGAGCTGCCTTTCGAGTTGGGGTGGGGTGGCCGTTTGTTGCTGCATGGTAGTATTCTGCGCTTTTAGCGTTTAACTGCAGATTTATTCCGCAAGTCTGGAGGCAGCGACTTCCTGTAACACAAAGAGACCTCATTTCAGAAGCTGCTGGTAGAGGTGGGGATAAGCCTGTGATTGCCCTTCATGTCTTCCAGGGAAGGGGAATGGCAGCAAAAGGCAATTGTAGGATCGTCATTTGCTTCCACTAATCCAAGGCAGCTTCTCGTCTAAGAAGAGTGAAAATCTTCCAGTTACCACTAGCCATAGGAAGACCTAATCTGTCCTCCTCAATATCCTGCTGCATTTCACGTTGCCTATGCTACAAACCCTCCTTACCTGACCTGACCATTATTGGCTTGAAAGGAGAAAGAACCTTCCATTTTGCTAAACACTTGATCACAAAGTGATATAATGTCTCCAGAAGAAAGCTTATCGAAAGCTACCTATATTTTGCCACTAGAGGGGGAAAGAGATGAGGATTGCGTTACATGTACTATAAAGTACTTTACGTAACAAGGGTTTCTGAAATCCTACAGGGTAAAGCAAGGCTCGGGTAGATAGTAGCGGAGGAGGCCTAACATGGAGTGGGAGTCAGGCCAGTGTCGTCTTTCCCCCTCACATCTGTTCTTTTTTCTATCCCAGGTGGTGGTTTTGAGTGGGATGATGATTTCCCGCTCACGTCAGTGAAATCATCCGTCATGTCGTCCTTGACACCTGTAACACCTGAGCCTGCCCTTCCTGGCTTGTCGCCTGCACTAGTGTCCACTCAGAAGCAGGTGCTGCCGATCCAGTTTTCACGCTTCACTGTCTCACCTGCTTCAGCATCGCGGTTCTCCATCACACACGTCACTGACTCAGATGTTGAGCACGTAGAAGGTAATGTTAGTTTTGGTTGCAGGAGGGACCCCAGAAGGTTGGGGTGGTCCCATAAATGTCCATAAAATTTGGGCCATCTGTAACTGAAATTGACTGATAAGATTTGGCTCTGATTTGCTGTTTGAATTGTTTGGTGGTATTATTCATATGGCTCTTTGTAATGAACAAATGCTTGGATCTGTAGACTACTCTTTACCTTGTGATCCTGGAGTGGCTTATACAACATAAACATAGGACCATACCCTCTCCTTCTGAGGTATGGCGCTGAGCGAAAGAGAGACCACCACCAGGAAAGTGAATCGAGGAGCTCTGCAGCTTACTGTTTCCACCACTGGCCTCAGGGCAGTGTAGAAATGTCTCTCAGGCCATCTGGCCTGGTGTAATTGTTGCACCAGGAAATTAACGAATATTAAAAGATTGAGAGATTGAGTGCAGTTATGACTTCTGTAGGGATAAACTTGAAGAGTGGAATATAAAAGACTGTTTCAGATTACTAGGAATTGCACCACACACACACACACTACACATTAAAGATTAGGCACGCTTCCTCCTCTGTAGTATTTGGGGCTTTCTTGCTGCCCAACTGGAGGCCCCAGACATTGGCTGTGTTCAGATGTAACAAAAGAGGCGCCACAGAGAGAAAGTAGGCCTTTTCACAGTTGGATGATCAGGACAGCCTGCACTACCTGGGACACTGCATCCACACGTGGTGGCGGTGCCTCTGTCTCAGAGTGGCCCAGAGCATGCATGGCCATCCCAGATCCAGCATTTGCACTACCACCTTGTGCAAGCATTGCATGGGAGTGGGCCAGGGTGGCTGCAACGGTAATGCACACCACATTACAACTGCCATAGCAACAGCATGATAAGCAGTGGAAGTCGCCACAGTCATTGCTATAGCTGCCCTGCAGGTTCCACTAGTTAAGTTTGGGATAGTGCCATCGCTTGTGGTGTGAATGCCAGCCACCGCCCCTGAATCTAACTGCAGTGGAATACTGTCCCACTGCATTTAAGATTGAAAAGGCCCAGTGAGTGGCCCTTGTGCTCTCAACCGTTCTCTAGTCCACCTTTTCTAGCTCAGAATGTTCATGAGAGAGGGGAGGGGCAGACTGGTGTGTGGACAATTGCCCCTCCAACAAGCCTTCTCAGAGGACCCTCAGAGGTGATTTCTTAAATGCAAAATCCTTTGTGCCCAGAATCATCTGCTGGTATTATAGAGTGGGGTTAGCCAGAGGAGTTTTCTAACCCCACGATGATCTAACATGACCTTACATGGCCTGGTGCCCTTTTCAGAACCTTATAACACAGTGTTCATTATAAATGGCAACCTGTTAAGGCAGTTGCTCTCCATCACTTAGTCAGCAGTGGGAAAGTGCTGCCAGATTCTGCTTTTTATAGGAATACACTTTTTCTTTATGAGATGCAGTAAAACAGACACACAAACGTTCCTGTGCTCCAGAAAGGAGCCCATTGATTTCCCCAGCAAAGAAAGGCATGTAATTGTTCTCGTGTTTGAAGTCTGCACATCAGTTCACAGACAGGCTCTTCTCGTTCTCGTTCTGTTAATTATTCACAGGCAAATAGCTCTCCCGTAGCAAAGTATGTTTCTGTACATCGGGGTGATTCCTTTGGGAGAAAAGGCTCGTGTGAGCCAATCGCCAGTTTGTAAAACATCTAATGCTGCTGTCTTTGTGGGCCGCCATTTCATGACCTGTTACAAGGCTGGGCAGAAAGCAGAGTGGGATGCTGGTTCATCTCCCAGAGATTTACAGCAGGCATGTCTCTCCACAGTTCTGGCTTCAATCCTGATCAGGCTCCCTGCAGGCCTCTCCTCATATGGGGCAGACTTGGAAAGATGTTTGGCGAACCCATTGCCGTGCCTGAGCTCCAGTTTTGCAGTCCGTGCACTGTGCCTTTGAGCTGTCAGTGCGCAGACGTCCCGCATGGAAATGAGCACATTCATCTGGGACGAGGCCCCAGATCAGTGGACAAGAAGCAGCTTCAGAGCTTTCCATGCAGTGACGTTTTTGAAACTTTGGCATGGGGTGTGCTGTGGATGCGGGCAGACGTCAGTGCCCCTCCACGGCATTTTGAATGCTGTGTGGAGATGGGGCCTGGGTCATCAAGCCATCAGCAGCAACAACAAAAAAGACTGCTTTCCTGCTCCCCAGACTTCTAATTAGGCGCCTGAGAGGAAGCGGCGATGGAGTATGAGGTGATAGAGTTATCCACTCAGTTCTGGTGCTGATACCTGGGCTGAATGGGGACCCAGAGCCACCCTGTTCTGCATTTGAACCATTTGCTCTCTCAACACCACTCTGCACCCACGTCCACTTTGAGATTCTTGCTAGATGTGTGTACTGCCTGCTGTGGGGAGAAGGGAGTACAAGGCTGCCCACTAGGTTGCTCCCTTGCTAACTCGGCCTTTTCCTTTTTCTAGGAAACAGTGACGGTGGCGACAGAGAATGAGCCTGACCAGGTGCTCCCTTTTGGACTTCCTGCCTTGCCCCTTGCAGCATCTGTTTCTGCTCTGGGGCTAAGGAGTGAGGACTGGGGCGGCCCAGAACCTGGAATGGAGCAGAAGAACTCTGTGGGGCCTCACTCTTATTTTTTTTAAGAGGCAGATTTTATGAAACAGATCTTGACTGCTGCTAGGCCAGAGCTGCCCCTCATGGAGCTGCCCCAGTGACAAGTGTGCCGTCGTGCGCGTGTGTGTGCAAGAGAGCGTGTGTACAGATAGACATATAGACATATAGCACCTATAGCATTTAAAAGGTAGAGCTGTGACCTTGCTAACATTGCTGCCCTCCACCCTCCCCCTTGTCTAGCTCGTGCCTCTTGATGTTTTGACCCACAGTGGCTTCCCAAATTCAGGCACCACCTCAGGACGTCATCTCCTTTTCCTCCTGTCAGTTCTGAACATTTGGAGATGTTCTTTCTAAGTCGTGCATCAGGCACAGAGAGAGAGCATGGAGACGTTTTTGTGCCCTTCAGCTAGGCTTAGATTCTTAAATTTGGCCCTTAAGCAAGGACATCTTTTTATGTTCCCCTTCCAGGGACCACCAGCCCCTGCCTGTCCCTCATTCAAAGTGCAGTAGAGCCTCCAAAACTGACTGTATAGAAAACAACGGAATAAGGGGTCAGAACAGGAGAGGAAGAAAAGCCAAACACAGGGGACATCAAGAGAAGTTGGCCAAGATCACTTACGTGTCCCCCAACCTGTGCAACCAGGGCTGAGTCGCCATTTCCCTGTCCTATAATCTGTTTCTTCATTTAGACTCTCACTTGCCCCTTGTGAGTTGGGTACGTCACTGCTAGAAATAGCTCCATTCATTTTGTGGGCCTTGTTTAGAGGCTCCCCTTTTTCGGTAGTTACGTAGGAACAAGAAATGCTTCCATTTCCATTACGGACAGGATCAGGCTGTGCCCTGAAGAAAACAGCAGCTGTGCCTTAATGGCCTTTGGTATGACCATCCTCCATACTAGCTTTGGAGGAAATACCACATACAGAAGCCTTCCTTTGGTAGTGAACAGGGCAAAAAAGAGAGGAAGAAGAAAAGACCTACGTGGTAACATCAGTTCAGGAGTTCTGCTGACCGGGAAGGTCTCCGTGGTGCTGAGAAGCCACCCTTGTTCCCCCACCCACCCACCCACCCAAATTGAAGTCTTCATCCACAGTATTACTTCAGTGAGAACTTTCTGGAGAGCCAAACTGTGTACCCTTGGCAAGAGGTAGGCTGGACTTGTGTCAGACTGCCAAGTTTTACAATGTGAACAGAAGTTCCAGTTTTCTTCTTCAATGCTGAGGGAAACCGACATGCCGTGGGAGATGCCTGAAAAGACGTGTAGCAAAAGCAGGTCAAACTGCCACCGGGACTATTTTTGTACAAAATTTACTCACTGCTATTTATCACCTGATCTAACAGAGTGGCTGATTTAAATTATTGTTGCCAAAGAGATGTAAAAAGTTAACTTTTATCCAGGCATCTTGGGGGGAGGGGAATTGAGCCAGAGAGGAAGGAGAGGATTAGACCGACATCATGTTTGTTATTGTTTGGTTTAGTTTTTGATCAGTTTTAAGGCTTAGGATAATTGTGCAATCCAGATTGGAAAAAGGAAAAAAAAATGGGGGGAAGAGGAGCAACACTCTCATGGGTTGTGGGTTTTTTTGAAGCTATAGACCAATCACAGGTATTGAACAGAGAGGGAAGACATGGAAGCAGCTAGGGTATTATACTTCGGAACATTGCCCAATGGGGTTAGTTCATGGCAGCACAAACCTGAACAGCATGACAGCAATCAAATATGTTGGTGTTGCTGTTTGGGGTATTATTTCATTTCTGTGGTTGTTTCTCCTGCCATCTACCTTTGTGTACTATGAAGGTTGACACTTTTCTCCTCTTTAGTTCATGTGTGTACTAAGCATTTTCATTGGCGAATATGTCTGGACACTTACTGGAAGTGCGGATGGGTGTCCAGGACTTCCATCTTGAGTGAGAATGCTAGTACTGATCCAGAACTGCATCCTACGTGCAGAAACACCCTATTATTTGGCATTTTTACTTATGTTCTGGAGGCTCCCTGGATCATTGATATCTATAGAATTTCAATTCATGCACATCCTTCTGTTATGTCCAGTGCTTGCCAAAGGTTTAAAATGACTTTTTCCCGTGGGGAAAGATTTGCATGAGCTCCAGTTGTGTTTAAATCACAATTACATGATTTCCAGAGACCTTTTTGCATTACAGCCCAAATGACTGTAATGCAGTTAGGCTAAGTCAGTTCGGGACGCTTTCACCATTCAGACAAAGGCAGGAAGGAACTCGTTTACATGCGTTCCTACCTACCTGTGTGCAAATGCTGAAAGCGTCACGAACTGACTTAGCTGGGAAAGGCCGGACAGGGCCGGGAAGCCCCTCCTAGGCCTGCTAGCCATTGGGTGAGAACACCCAGGGGTGGGCAGACCTGTCAGGGGCCTTCCCCCAGTTCTTGCACTTTGTAGGGGACCTGATCACCCCTGGCCCCCCACCCACCCTGGACACCTACCCCAGGACTCAGGAACGTGCATGTGCCCACCTACCTGCTGGCTGCTCTGCTGGCAAATGATGGCAACCCCGGAGGTGGCAAGGTAAGCAATTGCGCAGCCCTGCCACCTGTTTGGGGACGGCTGGAACACAGAAAGACGCGTGTAGAGCAGTTTTTACTGCTCTACATCAGGAACGCATGGAGAACATGTGGAGACGGGCTGGGATGGAACCGCCGGCCCAGCAATGCGAATGCACGTTCCAGACGGCCTCATACGAAAAGGCCTCAGGATGTCACATCTAATGGACTTTGTTGATCCTGAGTATTTCAATGCTGCTGTGAGCTGCTGAAAAGACTGACTTTGAGCTCAGTAGAACTCTTCTTCCTCTTTTCTCCATGAGCCAGAGGACAGGAACCTACTGCTCAGAATAGGCAGCCAGAACATTTCAGTTCCGTTTCCAATCATGGGAGGTGAACAGTGGTTGGCCACTGTGAATCCAGAGTGCTGGGCTAGATGGGCCATGATGCCCCCGAATTCTATTGTGCCAATAAAATTCCAAGCTGGACCTACAGTGCTATTCCTGGTAGTGTTCTTCACCTTATCTTTAGGTGATTGTCTTATTTATGTTTGCATTTTGCAGTGCTTCTTCCATTTCTCTTCACATGCTACAAATGCTTTGGATGGAATGTAGTCCTGACACAGCTGGGCATAGGTGTTGCTCTTCTGTAACTGCTACTCCCCCTCCAAGGAAATGTAGTTTGAAACACACACTGCTGTTCTGCTGTTCAGAGCGCTGTATGTTCATTTTTAACTTTTCTAATCAGTGCCATTTTTAGGAGTGCGTATTTTTAGGCACTTTTTTCCCAAAAGGAAATATTCGAGCAGTAAGATTTAAGCGGCAAGCTTGTTTATCTCAAGTTTAGAGATTAAAAACAAGTATGTTGTTGTTCTGTCAGTTCTTTGATGCCATGACTGTTATGGCCCATTAATACGGCTGGAATTCTTCATCATGTACCTATTCTGATCAAATGCTATCCCAGGCAACGTGTGATAGTGGGTTGTAAACTCTATGTAGCCTACAGCAGAAGAGTGATGTATGGCTAGTCAGTAGACCAAAATTACCGTAGCAGTGATGCACTATATATGTCTGTTCAACAGGAATTGCCATGTGATTGAGTGGGACTCATTACAAGGTAAGGTTATACAGTATTGTAACCTATGAAACCATGATTGTTTCCCTGTAGCCTCTCCTGGCTTAAGGCAGCCTCAGAAAGGGGGTTTGATGGCTCCATTACCACTACCGCAGCTGCAGTTACAAAGTTTTTGCACTTGTGTTTGGAGGTCTCCTTGCTCAGTGTGCAAGCAGCAACTTTAGAGCTGTTTTTCACACACTGAAGGTTTATGACTTTTGAGAGATTGGAGTCCCTCCACGCGCCCCCATGCTCCTTTGGTGTGGAGTGCTATGGAGGCAGGCAGACTTCAGTGCCCCTCCAATGCTTTGCATTGAACGCTTTGTAAAGATATGGCCTATCTCTCTGACCTTATGGAGTTCGAAACCCCATTTATTCTACAGGGTGCCAAATGTTTTATTGTCCCTTCCGCTGTCCAGTTGTGAGTAGAACCTTCACCATTCCCTGGAACATTCTCCCTTTATTGTTGTCATCTCTCGGCAAGTAGCACTAGTACTTTACAAAATATGATACTGGACTCCAAAATTAGCTTGCAAAGAACCACCTTTCTTTTTGAAAGGGAAGCAAGTTCTGGCCCATTGCAAAGATTGGCTTTGGAGGAAGCTCCCTATTGTTGCTAAGTGGGCAGCAACAGTTCAGAGGGGCAGACGCAAAGCATTATGGTCTACAAGGTGCTGGGCATGGGAAGGCAACCATGTAACAGAAACCCTTCCTGCATGCATACAAAATACTTCTTATAGCAAGATAACGGTTTTCAGGCTTAAAGGGCTGTGCTCTCTCGTTCTCTCTCACACTACAGGAGCTAGTTGCGTCTCAAAATCTGTGAAGTGGTAGCCTTGAGGAGAACCAGTACTCTCAATGGAAAATATGGCTGCAGGGAATTTTGTTAGGGAACTTTAGCCTTTTGTGGAGAAGACGGCTGAGCAAACACATTAAGTAATGCAATCTGCATGGGCCTCACGCCCCTCTGATATACTCAGTACCGTACAGCTATCCCACATGCTTCGCAGTGTAAGCAGCTGCCAGGCACAGGGCCTGTGCAACATGGGATGGCAAAGTGCTGAAACCTTGCAGTGATAAACGTTGTCCACATTTAGATGTCAGGGGAATGTCACAGGGGCGCACCTGGGCCTCCAAAGGTACCAGTTTCCGTGGAACCCAGAAGCTTCAGGGACTGGGTGGTGCTGGGCACAGAGCAGCATTTGAGACTGGCTCCGAACATAAAAGCACTTAAAAGGCACATGGTCTATAGCATCAAAATGCTTTCAGCCCCTGAGAGGTTGCATGAGGACAGTCTTAAAATTACATTTTGAATTAAGGGTTGTTTTAATTTAAGAGAGAGGCTATTTACAGTGTGTATTTTATTGATACGGGTCATAATTGCTGTATTTTTTATCAGTGCTGATTTCCATACACCTCCCAGCATGTGTGTCAAATACCATTGGTCCAATAATAACAATAAAAATAAACAAGTTTTTAAAATAGGGTTGTTTTTTTTGCACATTATGTTCTCCATACCTCTGCTGTTTGTGTGGTTTAATGCAAGGGTCCTTAATGTGTATTTGCAACAGGGCCTTGGGAGAGATATACTATTTTATGGAAGCACGCTTGTCTCCTAGGAAAACTGCTCTACAAGATGAAATGAACCAGACAGGAAAAGGCCTGCTAGGGTTCTTGGACATACTAAAAACGTGGCAAAAAATAAATAAATGTCAGGCTACATGTTGATGGGCTACAGTTTGTTTATGTTGTACAAACATTAGGGGCTGGTCCAAGTATACCTGAGCATTTCACCACCAAGTTGAGGTTTGAACTCAGGACTCCTTGGTTCTAGCCTAGGGCTCTAGCTGCCATATTTTGCTGTCCTTGCTCCAGAACTAATGCTTGCAAAAGCAGGAAGTACAGCGCCTGTGATCTCCAGCTAAAGTGGTCAAAAATGGTCTCCCAAACTATTATTTCTAATACCCAAAACATAGAGATTGTGCCACAGCAACAACTGAGGATCAAGTGGTAGGCCCTGCCCACCAGGCAGAATTTCCTCAAGTGGCAGGCAGTTCCAGAGGCTTTATGCTAGTTCTACTACAAAGCTACATTGTTTTGCTGGACAGTAGTAAGTTTTGTGGGTAAATCTTTTGCAGCTTAAGTTTATGACATCAAAATAAGAGGGACTAGTTAAGTAGCCATTTGAACTGCAAAGCCTTCTACTGGCTTGAAGTCTTCTAATAGCTTCTGATGAGAAGAGCCAAGTATCACAATTCTTCACTTTGCATTCCCAGGTTTGGGAAATATCTACATGCCTTTGATCCAAGTTTCCAGCACAGAATGTTTGATACCGAGAAACTACCTTTTCAAAGAAAAACACTTTCTTCATTAACGTTTCTCTTCATCTGGTCTTCCACGAAAAATGGTCTCTCTCTCTCTCACACACACACACACACACAGAGTGACAAGAAAAAATCTTCACCTTGTTGCAGTTGAAATTGAGATATTGTTTAATTTACAAAAATACATGGAATGATTCGGAAACGTAGCTGTGTTAAGTCTGTAGCAACCAAGGGCAGCACAGGACATGCCTGCAGGGGCTGGAAACCGAGGCCACACCGCCGTTCTAGTCCCCACAATATGGAATCCCAAACAGGGGCTCTCGTCCATTTTTCAGGCATTGAAAGCTTTTAGAATTCTAAAGGGTATTTCGTACGGTTGCTTATTTCACTCGTTTGGATAGGGAAAAGAATTCTTTGCTTTGCTTTCCGTTGAAGCTGTGTAGAAGGTGGCTCCAGTACAATTCAATGGAATCTGCTTGAGACTTGTCCTGTTTAACAATCGGTGCCTCAAAGCCATTTTCTCACAGCATGGCAGTGATTTGTTATATTTTACAGCGCAGCAGCTTAAGGAAGGCTTGAGGGAAACCAGAAACTCCAGTTGTCCTCCTGACTGAGGGCTGGCTGATTATGCAGACCCCATTCAGTTCTACTGAAAAAGATTCACTCTGGGCTTTCTAGGCAACTGGTCTACCTGGAAGAAGAATCCACCCCTTGATCGTGACATGATGAAAGGGGCCGTGAGGGTGTCAGGAGGCACTTTCAGTGGCTCTACAGGTGCCAGGCAAAGTCCTCAGAGCTGCTAGTACATCTACAGGCACTGTATGGACAACTGGGAGCTTAATCTTAACGTTATGACAGCTTTATGTACAGTGGCAGCAGCAGGATTTACACACCCTCAAGCAAGGGCATGCAAGCAGCATGTATCCATACAAAATGTCTGCAGCTTCATCCAGACATCACTTACTTATTCCGCATTATACGGATAACCAAATTAAGCAGAATTAAGCTCTGGATTACCCAAATAATGCAGAATAAGTAAGTGCTGTCTGGGTGAAGCTTTAGTTACTGTTCAGGTAACTGTACTCTCCATCAGCAATGCAGATCAAAGATCATGGGTCTTGTGAGCTTGCATTTCAGGGTCTTCAGTCTTGGCAAGTGGCTGATATTTTCATTGACTGGACACTTGATAATTTGTTATTTCAGGCAGCTATCTGCTACTCTGCTCTGTCCTATTCTTGCATGAATATTACAAAGTCACAACCGCATGATACAGAAGATATCTCTGGCTACCTGAGAACGGATTGAGGCTGGGAGTCTACAGGTGTTCTAGCTTATTCTCAAGAAAGTTTTAAACACTACTGTCGCATATACTGCATTGCTTCAGTTTCACTGAAAATGAAGGATTTACAATCTCTTCTTACTCATCATTTAACACTACTAATTGTGGTGCCTCAGGCACAGTTGGTGTTTGTCGTCGTAACTTCACACGGCGTGTCCTATGGCGTGACAAAGAGGGCATTTAAAGGTTGTTAGCAGGGGAGGCGACTGACCAAGAAATTAGGTCCAGGCAATATAAAAACTCAGATACTTCAAATAACACACCAGAATGATTTTGGTCCTGAAAAGTGAAAGAGAATTACATGCTTCTGCAGTAAGACTATATGTCTGTAAGACTGTCACACAAGGGTAGGGTAAGCCATTACTGATCCTAGACTGGGGAAGAAATGACTAAGGACAGGATGTAGAAAGCCCATCAAATGACCCTTCATCTAAGTAAATTTCAGCTTTTAAAATAGTATGGCTCACTTCCAATTCTTCACCTATAAAACTGAAATACCTCATTATGTTTCTGTGACCCAAGCCTCTGAGTAATAATTCAGCCACAGGAAGAAGCATATTTCCAGGGAAAGGAAGTAACAGCCATGACCCTCAACCAGCACATTAGTTGCAAACTATAACCCAGGACCATAGCAAAATCTACAAACTTAAAGTGAGGTTTACAACAGCAGTCCTAGGACTAGCGAAGATCAATCTGCTAGAATCTTTCCTTTTTTATACAACCTAGCTAAGGCAAGATTAATATCTAAAATATATTTTGTTTATATAAAAATACAGACAGAAACAACAGTAAAATTGCCAGTGATACTGTATCATCCTGTGATCTAAGAAGCGCTGATTAATAACACTTAAGTAATAGCTTATTGACATCTGAGTGGCCTCATCCCATCTAGAAACCAAGCCAGAATTAGCTATCCTCATGACTTATGAGAGTTTTGCAAAGGGCAAGTATAAAATATCATCCCCAAGTCCACCTGCTTTATCTAGAGCCTATACTGTACATTTATGATAACTCTGTGTTTATTTAAGATAAATCCAAAAGCAACATTTTATCTCCTGCCCCCCCTTTTTTTTGCTAGGGGAAAGCCTCTTGACACCAGCTGCTTAAAACTTTAGACAACCTCTTAACCATTCAAAATCATGGCAATTTTTTTTTCTTACCTAAGACAACAGTTGAAATTCTTGTTATTTTTTTCCCCTCTAAATGAAACAAAGTGGGGGTGGGGATGGAGATTTAGTGAGCATAGGAGGCAAAGAAGGGATGTTCCACTCTAAAGCTTTCTGGATATTTATTTTTGAAGCAAAAGCCAAGTCATTTTACGGGTTGATTTATGGTTTAAGCCTGGGCCTAAAATCTTTTTCCTGAGATTTCTAATAAACAAAAGTGGCTGAGGTAGCTCTTCATCCTATTGGGTGATAGGATGAAACTGTCATTTTCCATGAAGCTGGCAGAATTATCTTATGCTATATGTGACCATTGAAGGAAGGCAGGAAGACAAAACTTTGCAGGAATGGACAAGCGTGCATTAGAACCCAGACCTGCTCTTCAAGTGACCTGGTGCCAGCAGCAGTCAGGAATGTACCTGCTGGTCCTTCTCCTGTAGGACTTTAAGATGCCATTTGGCCTTCAACGCAGACCTTGTAACACAAAGGTCCATGCAGCAGAAACACAGTTATACTCGTCTCTTACCCACTTTTGGCAGTTGCTACATCTGTTAACTACACATTTAGCATGCGCTCCACTACCAGGTTAGTGTAGTGGCCTGAGCACAGATCGAGGACCTGGAAAGGACCTCAACTGGTCATGGAGGCTCACTGAGTGCCTTGGGCCAAACGGTGCCTCTCAGCCTGAATTTGAAGAAAAATTGCCATCAAGAATTTAGTGAAAGTTTAAAAAAAGAATTTGGTAAAAGGAGGAAAGTGGCGTACGAGGACAAAAAGCAACAAGTATGCTGTGTGCTCTACCTTGCAGCCTTGGGGATCTTAATGGTTCAACGACCATTAAAGAGACAGACTAAGGTTGCATCACATGTTGGTTACTTATTCCGCTATAGTTGGATATTCCAGATAAAAGCTCAGGTATTCTGGAATATTCATGCTTCGTTATGGAATATCCAACTATAATGGAATAAGTAAGTGACATCTGGATGCAGCCAAACCTCTAAGCTCTATGGCAAGCACAAAGGCACCTTACAACAATAAGAGAATGGTTAAGCAAAAGAGACAAAGGAAGGCAATATTATTGTGGCCCCTGGGTGAAGATATTTCAGTATAGCACTGTGAAAGCCAGGAACCCTCCGTTTTAATTTCGACAGCAAACATAGTTTGCACTAGGCAGGATATATAAATTGGAATTTTGCTACAAGAGAGTGAGCGAATTACTTTACCTTTGGAAGAAATTACAGCAAGAAGTAGAGCTGAAGTAACAAGTCTTTCCTTGCTTTAAAATACCACAGCCACACATCACACAGTCCTGGACACCCTCAGCACTAGAAGACTATCTCACTAGGTTAGGTTCCCTTTTACCTTCTTCTCCTCGACAACAGGCAGGATGGAGATGTAGACTAGGCGTGGAATTTGAAAAAGCAGAGATGCCCGACTTGAGCACCTTGTTCAGTCAAAAATGTAACACAATGCAAAATGGATCTGGCAGGTTTTCATGGTATACAACATGTAGCAAAGGGCTTTTACATTTCACAAGGAGTCTGGAACAGCTAGTCAGGACCAAAGCTTTTCTTGACAGTCACTGAAGCCCACCGTGTTCTGTTAAAGTCGTATGTTCTGACAGGCACCTAGGAAAGAAAAATCTTTCTGGCCTACAGATATTGCAAAGTAACATGTTTTTTTTGTTTTGCTCAAATGAGCCTTTCTGTTTTATTTCCCCTCTTTATGCAGATATTGCAAGTGGCCTCCTTTATTGTTCTAAGTTGTCCATTCAAAATAGAGAGATCATGTACTTTTCAAGGTACTTCTTATTCCAAGCCCAGGATATTTCTTCTGTTCTAAAGAGCAAAAGATAAAATGAGTGCATGCCAGCACTTGTTTTGCAAGCAAAAGGCTGGAATTCAATCTAACTACAAAAACATGAGTTATAGGAAAATGGATATGCAGACACTAGGACACCATAGCAATGGACTACAGATGAAACTGAAATAAAGGGTGCGAGGTACCCGCCGTCACCCGACATCTCTGGAGATCAGCTGATGAGAGGAGCCGAACGATCATTTGTCACAGTTGGTTTGAGCTGAACATTGGCAAATGGGTTCCTGGGAAGAGAAAGCAAGGCACAAATTTAGTGGGAAGAACCTGATGAACTCAGTGGCTTGCAGACAGAGACAACAGAAGAATGAGAGATGCAAAGGTAACAAATACACTTAACAGAATACACTAAGAACATACATTGCTACAGCAACCAAGACAACACCAGTTTGTACAGGTACCATTACACAGAGACTTCCCTGCCATAAATGACAGGGTCTTAAATGCAAAGCAGCTTATGTGTGCCTTCTTGAATGCCACGTGCTTGATGTTAACTCTGTGGGAGGCTATCAGCAGCAGCAAAGACAAATGGATAGACAACACGGTGAACACTTTCAGCATCATTCATCAAGCTGAAGCTTCTCAAAGTTTTGGCAAGGAAGCCATCTCAAAAGTTAGAACAGAGCACAGCTGTTTCTAGTGGAACGGGACATCACTCCTTAACTAGAACACAAATCAGCTGGTTTTGACAGCTCTGCCACCTAGCAATCTATCTAATCCTGTCCTAAAGTCAGCCATTTTGAGTCCATCAGCTTATCTTCTGTGGTGTACCACACCACAATAAATGCTGTGGGGATTCTAGTCACCTCCTTCATAATTGTTATCAGCACTCCTAGTTAGGATTTGCAGGACTTCACATACAGACTAAAACTTCATCCAGGCAGCATTTAGAGCCAGCATTAGGTGGATAAACTGAAATGGGTCTGAATGTGCTTTAGTCCAGATTATCCAAATAACGTGGAATAAGTAAGTGCTGTTTACATGAAGTTTAAGGCTGTTTTCACATTCTTGGGGGTTGAGCAGATTCAGAGTTGGTGAGGTCCAAACTTAGGCTGCGTTTACACCTAAGTTTTATCCAGCTTCAGGCCACTTCCAAAATAAGAGAACACGTCAGCAAAGCGACAAGCTGGTTTCCTTCAGCATTATCTAACTTAGAAGATCCATCTTTGAGTTAGATAATGCAGCAAGAAAATGACTGCTCACTTTCCTGATGTGTTCTTCCATTCTGAAAGTAGACTGAAGCTGAATAGAAACTTTGGTGTGAACACAGCCTTAGAGTTGTATAAAAAAGTCCCTCTAGCTAAACCATATACTCTAATTTTTAGAATGCCTGCTGTCACCAGTCCATTCCCCTCAAAATTAAAGTGTTTAAACATTTTATGACATATCAGAATTCCAGTCTCCATGTGCACTAAGTTTAAGGCACTGGCAGTCTTAAGGGAATCTTAAGGTTTGCATAACCTTCTTTTCCCTAGGGAAAAAAAGGTCTATGGGAGGGAGAAAGCATGAAATGTGCCTAGTATTCATAAAATGTCTGGGAAGAGGAGGCAGGAATTGGTTAGAAGAAGGCATGGTCAGCTGACATCACACATCGTTACTGCTCTGACTTTTAATTAATTACTTGGGCGCCTCCATGGGCACCTCTGCACAGTCTTTGTGGCAAAGATGCAGAAGTGATTTGCCATTGCCTAATCCCACAAAGAGGCTGAGAATCAAATTTACAATCCTGTGCTTTCTGGGCAATTAGTTTGATCACTGAGTTACAGGCATTTCCTCTCCACATTTAATAATTCATTGCATGCCTTGCTAGTTTCCGCATAAGCTCAAGGCAAATTCAGTACATTTTCCGCATGGGGGATTGGCTAGGCAACATTAGATAGGCCAGGGCCCTTCCACAAAGGTTATTCAACACTTTCAGGTATGGATGCCCATTGCCTAGATATGTCTAAATTCTTATCTTTTTGCCCCCAAAAACATCTGAAAGAAAGAGTGGGACCTACACCTCTGAAACCAGCTATTTGCAGAGAGGCAGTTTTGAAAACCATATTAGCCAACGAGACACATTACTTGGCTGCAGGTGACAAGCTTGGATCCAGGTCAGGGATGCGATCTGTACACCTCCCCTCTTTTAAAACACTGTGAACACAGACTAAGAAAAACATCTAGAAGCAGCAGCCCTACTTACAACACTCAACAAAAACCTGGACATCCAGAATCAACTATTTTGTGTGCAAACATATGAAGGGTAGTTAATCTGGCTTAGGACTTAGTTACTTTCTAGGTCTCCCAAGCAACTGGCCTATTTTCAGACTGTGATTCTCTTTCTTCTCCCACCCAGCAAAAAGTCACATTTTATTGATATTTACATTGCACCCACACACAGAGCATTGCTTCCTCCAGAACATCTTGCATCCACTCAGGCCAAGTGGCTGCTCTCCCAAATACTTGTTCACAAGTTGCTAATGTGGATCTGTGCCACTCTTAGGTGCAGGGTACTCCACCCAGGACAAAACTAGAACCCATTTTAGGTCAGTGTGGATGCAAGGGAGGAATTTCCAGCTCATAACCAACTGCTTTCCTGATCTGTCTTGGCCCTCAAATGATCGAAGGAGGTGTTTTAGTCAGCTACTCTCTGACAATATGAAGTTGTTCAGCCTTCCCTCTGATTACAGAAACCAGCTTGCTTTATCTCTGAGACACACATGCCATGTAAGACATAGCAAACACACCACACAAGACAAGGACTAATGTCTTACTTATAGGTGCCCTTTTTCGCTCCAAGGAGGCCTACCAGGATGTTTTGTTGACTCTTAGCCGGCACGGTCTCAACAAAACAGCAGGTGGAAAATAGTACAAAGTGAGCGCTAATTTAACATTGCAATCTCCATGCTACCAGTTAAGATTAAGGACAATAGTGTAGGTCATTAAACACGTTGGGAACCAGCTCACTAAACAACACTAAGGAGTCACTGCCACACAGTTGCCCTCTTTAAGAAAGTTACTGGGATTGCCAGATGGTTCTTATGTATTTTGAAGACCCATTGTTTGCTCATTTGACCTTGAAGAAGAATGTCAAATGTATTTCTTTTGTCCTACCTCTCACCATATTTAAATGCAGAATAATTTTCCTGCATTAAGAAAATCAGGTCCACCATTAGATTCTCCTGGGAAATACAGGATGCTATTGCTACATGGCAGATCCAAGACTACAGGGCAAGAGGTTTGTTGAAAGAATAGTTATTATTACCCATTGACTCATTCTTCTTGCGTCTCATTGAAAGGAAACAAGTGAGACAAAACTGGTTAGATGTTAAGACGACATCATCTGTTATCCCAAGTGGAGGAGGAGAGAGAAAGACTTAGAAAAGCAAATCAGACTGCCTCTCCTAGAAGAGCTGGAGAAATAGCTCTTTTGCTAAGACTTTTGGGAATCCTTGAGTTGCCAGTATCTGCATCCATTCTTCCTAAATGAGTTCTGGATACCTCTCAGAACCACCCTTCTACCCATTCCTGCCATGGCTGTCCTGCAAAAGCAGCCCTGCTTATATGCCAACATTTAGACACTCCCACCACTCTCAGTAGTAAAAGTGATGGGCACCCGGGAGAGGGCCTTCTTAGTGATGGCTCCCAGGCTATGGAACAGTCTGCCCCTTGAGGTGTGTCAGGCCCCTTCACTGTATATGTTTAGGAAGGCAATGAAGACACACCTTTTTGCCCTGGCCTATGGTTAAATGGGAATATACTGTCTCTTCCTAGTTTTACAGATACTGTTACTGTTTTAATATATGTCTGATTTTAAATGTCGTTACCTGCCATTCATTCATTCATTCATTCATTGGCCAGCAGTCTGAAAACACAGGCCATCCC